>KQ988501.1:167863-178368 GCA_001598015.1 Dorcoceras hygrometricum
GTATCGTTTAGCGCCTGCTGAGTTGAGGGAGCTTAAGGTTCAGCTTAGTGATTTGCTGGAGAAGGGATTCATTAGGCCTAGCATGTCCCCGTGGGGAGCGCCTATCTTGTTTGTTAAGAAGAAGGACGGGTCGATGAGGATATGTATCGACTTTAGGCAGTTGAACAAGGAGACAGTGAAGAACAAGTACCCTTTTCCTAGGATCGATGATCTTTTTGACCAGTTGCAAGGGTCTGCCATGTTTTCTAAGATCGATCTGTGTTCTGGGTATCATCAATTGCGCATCCGTGAGCAGGATGTTGAGAAGACTGCATTTCGTACGAGGTATGGGCATTATGAGTTTTTAGTTATGCCTTTTGGTTTGACGAATGCTCCCGCAGTTTTCATGGACTTGATGAATAGAGTCTTTAGAGAGTTCATCGATCAGTTTGTAATTGTATTTATCGATGACATTTTGGTGTACTCTAAGACTCCGATGCATCACAAAGAGCATTTGATGCTAGTTCTTCAGAAGCTTCAAGACTCACAGCTGTATGCCAAGTTCTCCAAGTGAGAGTTTTGGTTAGACCGAGTCGTGTTTCTGGGTCATGTGATTTTTGTTGATGGTATTTCTGTGGATCCCATTAAGGTTGAGGCTGTTCTTAACTGGGAGCGACCCAAGAATGTTGCTGAGATTCGTAGTTTCTTGGGATTGGCTAGCTATTATCATCGTTTTATCGAAGGATTCTCTAGTATAGCTAAGCCAATGATCAGTTGACTCAGAAATACAAGAGTTTTGTTTGGACTGAGCAATGTGAGAGTAGTTTTCTGTTTCTCAAAGAGAAGCTAACTTCTGCTCATGTGTTAGCTCTGCCGTATGGTTCAGGTGGTTTTGTTGTTTCCGCAGATGCTTACTTGAATGGATTGGGTTGTGTGTTGATGCAGAATGGCCGATTCATTGCTTATGCCTCTCAGCAGTTGAAGCCGCATGAGACTCGTTACCCAGTTCATGATTTGGAGTTAGCAGCAGTGGTTTTTGCTTTGAAGCTTTGGCGCCACTACCTGTTTGGTGAGCAATTTGTGGTGTACTCCGGCCACAAGAGTCTTCAGTATCTGTTTCTCAGTCAGATTTGAACATGAGACAGCGTAGATGGATGGAGCTGCTAAAGGATTTTGATTGTGAGATCAAATACCAGCCTGGGAAGATGAATGTAGTTGCTGATGCATTGAGCAGAAAGGCTCAAGTGGCGATGCTGGCTTCGATGCTGATTTCGAAGGTGCACGAGCATCTTAGCACTACTGGTTGGAAGTTTTACCCCGCTGAGAATTATGTTGTGGTGTATTCTTTGCAAGTTGAGCCACAGATTGTTGCTAGCATTAGAGCAGCCCAGAGGACTGATCCATCCATCAATGAGTTGAAGCTGAAAGTGGGAGCTGGACAGTTGGAAGACTATACTATCTCTTCTGATGGTTGTTTGAGGTTTCGTGGCAGGTTGGTTGTGCCAAATCTGGTTGATCTTAGAGAAGAAATCTTGCGAGAAGCTCATTGCAGTAGATACAGTGTCCATCCTGGTGCAAGGAAGATGTATCATGCCTTGAAGCAGCATTACTGGTGGGCAGGTTTGAAGAGTGATGTTGCTGATTTTGTAGCCCATTGCTTGAATTGTCAGCAAGTCAAGGCAGAGAGGATGAGACCTGGTGGTCTATTTCAAAGTCTGGAAGTGCATCAATGGAATTGAGAGCACATAGCTATGGATTTTGTCACGCATTTGCCTCGTTCTAGCAGAGGATGTGATGCTGTGTAGGTTGTTATCGACAGATTGTCGAAGTCTGCTCACTTCATTCCCTACAACATGAGTTATTCTTTGAAGAAGATGGCGAAGCTGTACATAGATTTTGTGGTGCGTTTGCATGGTGTGCCAGTTTCGATTGTTTCAGATCGTGATCCGAGGTTTACTTCCAGGTTTTAGAAGAGTTTGCAAACAGCTTTGGGAACTAGATTGGCTATGAGTACAGCTTATCACCCCCAAACAGATGGCCAATCTGAGAGGACTATCCAGATTTTAGAGGATATGTTGAGAGCTGTAGTGATGGACTTCAGTGGTAGCTGGCAAGACTCGTTGTCTTTGGTTGAGTTTTCCTACAATAACAGCTATCAGGTCACTATTGGCATGGCACCATTCGAAGCTTTGATGGCAGGAAGTGTAGATCGCCAGTGTGTAGGATATGTTGAGAGCTGTAGTGATGGACTTCAGTGGTAGCTGGCAAGACTCGTTGTCTTTGGTTGAGTTTTCCTACAATAACAGCTATCAGGTCACTATTGGCATGGCACCATTCGAAGCTTTGTATGGCAGGAAGTGTAGATCGCCAGTGTGTTGGGAAGAAGTGGGGGAGAAGAAGCTGTCTTCCCCAGAATTTGTGCAGCAGATGAAAGATCAGGTGGACTTGATTCGCCAGAGAATGAAAGCTGCTCAAGATCACCAAGCCAGTTACGCGAATAAGAGGCGTAGGCCTTTAGAGTTTGAGGTTGGTGATCTAGTTTTCCTTAAGGTTTCTCCTTTCCACAGTGTTATGAGATTGGTCTCAAGGGAAAGTTAGCTCCTCGTTATGTTGGTCCTTATGAGATCTTAGAGAGGATTGGTCCTTTGGCTTATCGGCTGTTGTTGCCACCTGATTTGTCCTCCTTACATGATGTGTTTCATGTTTCGATGTTGAGGAAATATGAGCCAGATCCCTCTCATGTGTTGAGAACTGACGAGGTTGAGTTAGATCGGGCTTTGAGCTATGTGGAATATCCCTTGCAGATCTTGGATAGAAAGCTGAGGAATAAGACCATTCCTTTGGTGATGGTTCAGTGGAGCAAGCACGGTAGAGAAGAAGCTACGTGGGAACTGGAAGAGAAGATGCAGCGTGAGTGGCCGCATCTGATTGAGTAGATGTTGCTTTTGTTCCAGGAGTTGGTTGCTTGTGTTTCTTTTCCCCAGTTATCTTAAACTCTTGTTTTGGAGTTGATTGATTTCGAGGACGAAATCCTGTTTTAGTGGGGGAGAGATGTGAGACCCGAAAGCTGATGAGATTAATTGAGTTAATTAATCGGGTTTTATTCAGATCAGCTTTGCGTTGATGAGCTTGGAGAAGCTATCGGGTTTTGTTTTAGCCCTTAGAACAGTTCTCGAGAAATTGAGTTTGGCACGGAATCTGTTCAGCAGTTAGCGCGGGTCATCGCTGAATGTTGGCGTTCAGCAGTGGTGACGTCAGTAGTTGTCGCTGAGTGGTTGTATTTAGCAGTCATAGCAAGATCAGTTGTCGCTGAGCTGTAGCGAGTGCGCTAGCGTGTTTTGGTAGCGGGTGCTTCTACGTCGTCGTTTGGATTAGTTGGAACGACAGAGTTTTGGATTAGCGAAGAAGGCTCAGCTATGAGTTGCGTTAGCGTCAGCAGTGTGAGAGATCTGTTGTTGCGTTGCGAACAGATGTTGGTTAGTGTTCAGTAGTGAGTAGCGGGTGACGTGTCCAGTTGCGACAGTAATTCTCTACGACGTCGTGTGAGTTAGTAGCGATCGCTGTTTTGGCGTAGAGTAGATCTGTTTCAAGATCTGTTTGCGAGCAGGATTATCAGTTGTGATTGTTTAAGTGTTGGTGGACACTGTTCCTTCAGCTGTGATCAGCTTTGACTTATATTAGAGGACTTCGTCTTCGATTTGAGTATCCAGTTTCCATACTTAGAATATTTCTCGATTGCCAATTTCTGTCACGATACCCTAGCTACTGTTCATCGAACTTTATCTTCTTCGATTGCCGACGGTAGACAGCTCTGATTGAAGTGAGAGTGGTAGCGTTGGACTCCTCTTGTTGAGACGCTTCGTTTGGATGTTGTTTTCGAACGTTTGCTTGAAGCTGGTGAGGTGTGCGAAGACATCTCCCTTGTGTAGTCTGTTAGCATAAGCGTCGGATTTTGCTCCTAGCTTGTTGGGGTAAGTAAAGTTCCTGCCTTTGAGCTTTGTTTAGAGCTTTCTGTTGAGTTAGAGAGATAGTATTAGCGCTGGTGGAGTTTTTAACTCCCAGCTGCTATTTTCTGTGCTTCGGTCCCTAAGGAATTGTGTGTTACCGTTGAGCAGGTGGTAGATGTGTGTGCTCGAGACGTCATTGTAGAAATATGTTGTAGTAATTGTTGCACAGAGAATTGAGGTACGGATGTGAGCTTGTTACAGCTTAAGATTGAGCATGGATTATGTGCTTTGCTGTGTATGCTCTGTGCTGTTATCGTTTGTGTTTTGTTATGATATCAGCTGTTGCATTTTCATACAAGCATTATCCTGTTGAGATCTGTGTTGTTAGCTGTGCCTGTTCTGTTGATTTGAGAGTACCAGATGCTGTGTTTGAGGACGAGCGGGTAACTCCCGTGTCCCTCTACTCCCTGCTGGGTTTGTTAGCCTCTATGAGCGGAGTGGGTAGCTCCAACATCTCATGAGTAGGAAATAGCAGGTGGAGCTATTTTTTTAGCATCTGGTACGATGTACTGGAGATGAGTGGGTAGCTCCCATGTGCTCAGTATACCCCGTGGCCATTGTCTGTTTTCCCTTTGATCAGATCTGCTGTTGAGCTGTTGTTGCGATCCTTTGGCTCCCTGCTTTCGGTTGTAGCCTTGATCCCTTGCATAGCATTTGCATATTTATCTGTTGCTTTCCTTATGCTGTTTGTATTGCTCTCCCTACTGGGTTTTGACCTCGATGTCCTCTGGGGCTTGTGTATTGTTGCCTGTATGCGTTTTCAGGTTTCCCAGGTTTCTCTGCTGGTCGTGGCTTTGATCCAGCTGGAGGTGCCCCAGGAGGTGGATAGAGTGTCCCAGTTAGCGTACAACATATATTTACTAGTACTGTCAGCCGGGGAATGCCCTGTGCTAGTGGGATTCAGTTGTATGCTGTAACACTTGTATTTGTTTAAATGTTGTACTGTTGTATTATGTGTTTGTAAACTGGGATATTTTAAGTATGGTTGTGTTTTAAATTATATGTTTTAAACCGTCAGGCCTAAAGAGAAAATTCTAAGCCACTTTTGTATGCTTCCGCTATTGTTTTGCGTGGTTTAAATCTGAGTAGAGCACAAGGCCTGACATCAATGATTTTTAAGTTTTGTCTCTCGAAGTGAGCCTCGTCGGGTCATTTTTGTGAAAATTGAGATTTCGAGTCTTAGGGGCTGCCAAAGTTCGTGGATGACTTTATTTGACCTTTTAACCATATTTTAAGATGTTTTCCAGCATTTGAGAATTTATTTGATTTAAGGGATTTTTGGAAATTTTCATGACAAATTAACGTCTAGAAAAGGATTTTTAGCACGTATGATTTTTATACTGTCATAGGCTGGGAGTTTATGAGAAATTTGAGCAGAAAGTTTAGGAAGTTAAGAAAGACATTTAATTTTGACTTTAATGGGTCAAGTTAAGTTATGGGTTATGTTACAGTTTAAGATCAGGTCTAGGCTTTTGGGCTTAGATTTAGTGAACCAGTCACTTGAACCAGTCATTGACTGGAAGATAAAATATAGAAGCCCATGAATATATGTTTAATTATAT
This sequence comes from Dorcoceras hygrometricum, assembly GCA_001598015.1. Lineage (NCBI taxonomy): Eukaryota > Viridiplantae > Streptophyta > Magnoliopsida > Lamiales > Gesneriaceae > Dorcoceras > Dorcoceras hygrometricum. The sequence goes on from KQ988501.1 coordinate 173,412, forward strand.
ATGTAGTATTTTACGTATATGATTATGCATTTTTTTAAAGAAAATTAAATATATATTGATGGGCTTATCCTTTTAAAATTACATGTTTTATGAAATACACGCATCATGAAATTTTTATGAAATGTTAAAGGTATGTATGAGAAAAGAAAATAATTTTGAGGGATTTAAGTGATTTGTGACAAAGTGTACAATGAGCACATATGAGATGCCGGGCCCGATGAACCTCTGTTAATATTATAATGATAGACGATGAGCGGATCCGGGATACCAGATCCGGTGAACCTATGTTAATGTGATAATGAATAAGGTTGGTGTACCGACCGCCACGTACGTTGGTTTCTTATGATTGATCAATTGTTAATGTAATGGCCCACACTTCATGGATACGACTGACATGTTTTTATGTTATGCTATGTCATGCCTTATTATGTTATGATATGCGATTACGTAATGTTACGACTGATTTACTAACCATGTTTTACGATCATCCATGCATGAATGTTTTAAAGTTATTTTACGATACGGATGTATTGCATGTGGTTTTATTATATGTACTTTGTTATTATCAGATATAGCATGCTGGGGCTCACTAGGTTTAAATGGTGCGGGTGAGCCTGCTGATGATTTTATTCCTACTGGCGGTGAGGATCTCTGAGTGCCCGCTGCAGCTGCTACCCCGTGACCACTCCTTATGTTTTGTTTGATGAGACCTGTTCAGATTCAGGAAATTAAATTTACTCTGGTTTTAAGACAAAATGAATGATTTAATGTTTTTGAGATATTTATTCGTTTATGTTTTAAACTGATGTTGAGAAAAGTTTTGAAGGGACGAGATATACTTTAAAGAATGTTTATTCCGCATTTTATTTCAAAAAAAATGTCTAGAGTCAGGTTCTTCTTAAGAGGGGAAAAGAAAAGTTAAGCAAGCTTTGACTGTTTAACTTGGTGCACTTTTCAATCCTCTCTAGCCTCCTATTTATAGATACTTCATGGGCTCAAACTACGTTGATGGGGCCCACAGCAAGCCCAAGACCGATCCAAACAGCTTTGAATCCATCGTTGTGGTTTCATCATAATCTCGATCGACGATCAGATCGGACTACTGTACACAATTTCCAAGACTGTACATTATGATGAAAAAACGAATTTCGGACCATTGAATCTAAAAATAGCAGTTCCACTCTAGTAGTTCAAATGGAACTCATACTCCCGTAGAAAATTTTGAAAGTCATGCTCACGACTGTACTCAACATGTTGAGTTCCATATCCGTACGAGAATTGGAAAATCAGTATTTGTGTGACCCTCAATGGTTCAGGGATACAGCTAATCGTGGGCTCACAACTCCTTGTGACTCCGAAAACATATTTCCGTACTTTCCTGTCGGAACATGATAAAGGGTCTAGCAACATCGCCCCATGATTCCCTAGGTATCACTGATAGTTCTTTCAAATATCCCGATCGAATCAGCAACCATTGGTAAATCGTACTGGTTAGCATACAGCACGGTCCTTTTATCTCAAATATACTGATCGAATCAACAATCATTGGTAAATCGAGAGTTGCTAGAGATTTGATAGCCATGTATAAATCTTGGAGATCAGATAGTGACATCGCCTGTGCTACTAGGTGAACCCATTTACACTAAAATACATCTAGTACTCTGGCCAGAGATTTGTCACACTATTATCTCCTCAGATAGCATATGATGTCCATGCACTAGGGCAAAAGGTGAATCCTCAACAACAAAGCATCGACTCCTACATGCGTTGTGACCTCACCCAACCTCGCCACCTGACCCTCATGGAGTCGGTAAACGCGTCAAAGTGACGCGACTAGCATGTAGAGTCTCAATGATGTTTTGAGTAATAAGGACTAATATGTACAACCAATACCTTGAACTTAATCCACTCGACAAATGATAACCATTTGGAAAGTTCGAACAAGGGTAGTTCAATAGATAATCGGGTCATTATCCATCATGCATGCTCAGAACATATCCATGTTCTCTACCAATGAAGCCTGGCACTTCACATCACAGATGCTAGTCTCGAACTCGGGCGACCCTTATCCTTGGTTTGGACGGCTCAATCGACCATGAACTGATTTAGAATGTACAATGACTATTAGATGCGATTCATGATAGCCATCAAATCTACTATCACATCTAACACACGCTATAGTACATTAAAAGTATTTATCCAACTAGTTTATACAATAATAGCAAACATAAAGAATGCCATGTTAATGCAAAATATATAAATGAATAAAGATCGTTTTTAAAATAGAGTCAACAAAGCCCATTACCAATAGTTGGCTAGCTAGAACCTACTCTAACAGATGAAATTGGAGGAAAAATGACAGCAGGTACAAGAAGTAATGCTAAATGCAGCCTCTTTCATAGTTGAAACTTCACAGATAAATGGAGAATCTACCAGCAACTAATATTGGTTTGTGTTCCAGACAAGATCCCATGATTAGATATAAGAACCATTAAGTTTCTCAACATAAAAACATTTATCAGCGTGACATATCAGGAAATAATTTTTGCTCATGAATCCATTAAAATTCTTGAACCACTATCTTGAAGTTTATTTGAGACCATACAAACTCTTCTGAAGTTTATCTTTTTAAGTTTTCTAATAAAATATGAAGTTTGTCATTTAATTAAATTGAAGATCCAATCACCCATTTTGCTCTACATGCAGATTATATTCCTACAACATTTGAAAGTGCTACCAAAGAACCAAAATGGCAAAAGACAAGGGAGCATGAAAACCATTAAGAAAAATGATACTTGAAAGTTAGTGTGATTTTCAATGGGAGACAAAACTATTGGTGTGAAATATGTTTTTATAACTAAACTAAGAGAAAATGGTTAAGTTGAAAAATATAAGGCACATCTATTTTGATAAGAGGTACAAGCAAGAGCATGGTGAAGTTGAAAAATATAAGGCACATCTATTTTGCTAAGAGGTACAAGCAAGAGCATGAAGTTGATTATAGAAGTATTTTTCTCTAGCTGTGAGGCATATCATAATCAGATTGGTGGTGCAAAAAACTAACAAAAGCAAAATCACCCGCAACGGAGCAAGATCAAGTTTATGAACAAGATTTCTTATGTTCCTGTTGTTGGAAGTATCATGTATACAATGATGTGTACAAGACCAACCATAAGACATGCAGTGAGAGTTGTGAGCATGTTTATTATCAATCTGGGAAAACAACTTTGAGAAGCAGTTAAATAGATTCTTTGAACTTGAAATGTACTATTAGTAGTACTTAATAGATTCTTTCAAATCATGACTCATAGGGATTTGTTGACGCTGATATGAGTGGTGATTAGATGACATAAAATGTTACTATGTTTGTGTGAGGATTGAGATTCGAAAATTTTGATTAATTGAGAGTTATTGATTTTCGAATTTCAGATTTTGGTTTAGAGTTGTTCAGCTTTGAGTAGCTAGGCTCTATCGGGAGAAATCTGTGTTGAATTTGGAATTGATTCGTTGAGTCTTACGATAAGAGATGTGATTCCAGTAGTGATTCAGACTTGAGGATCATCGCTGGAAGAAGATGAGCCAGCAGCGTCTTTGCGCGGGAATTTGTGAGCATTCAGATGTGAGTACTCAGTAGTGGCGTGATTCAGATGTCAACGCTAGTCAACGATGCTGAGTAGATAGCAAGCGCCGATATGAGAGTAGCGAGAGACATCTGTTGCGTTAGCGCGCGGGTGCGAGAAGCTGCCACGTGTTGGTCTACACATCTGAGTTGACTGCTGTTGTTAGCGCTGTTCAGATGTTGCTGGCGAGAGAGATCTGTTCCAGCTGTTGAAGCTTTGCTACGTCGTGTCAACGCTAGTCAACGATGCTGAGTAGATAGCAAGCGCCGATATGAGAGTAGCGAGAGACATCTGTTGCGTTAGCGCGCGGGTGCGAGAAGCTGCCACGTGTTGGTCTACACATCTGAGTTGACTGCTGTTGTTAGCGCTGTTCAGATGTTGCTGGCGAGAGAGATCTGTTCCAGCTGTTGAAGCTTTGCTACGTCGTTTTGATTGTTAGAGTAGATGCCCAACTAGCCAACTTGTGGCGTGTGGGTTTTTATTGACTCTTGTATATGACAGTCTTTATATATGTTATTCGCATTTCTTTATGGCGTTCTTTATTTTCATTGTGTTATATGATGTTAACAATTGAGTTGGATAAAGACCTAGAATGCACCATAGTGTATGTTAGATGTGATAGTGGATATGATGGCTATCATGAAACACATCTAATAGTCACTGTGCATTTTGAATTCGTTCCTAGTCGATTGGGCCGTCAAAATGAGGATAAGGCCACCCGAGCTTGAGACTAGCATCTGCGATGTGAAGTACCATGTTTCATTGGTAGTGAACATTGTGATGTTCTGAGCATGCAGATGGATAGTGACCTGGTGATCTATCGAACTACCCTCGTTCGCACTTTCCAAGTGGTTACCATTTGTCGAGTGGATAAGTCCGAGGTCTTGGTTGTACTGATTAGTTCTCACTACTCGAAATGTAATTGAGACTCTACATGATAGGCGTCTCACTTTGACCCGTTTGCCGACTCACTTGGGGTCATTAGGCGGCGGGATTGGGTGAGGTCCCGATGCATGTAGGAGTCGATGCTTCGTTGTCGAGGATTCACCACTCGCTCTCATGCGTGGATATCCTTTGCTATCCGAGGGGATAATAGTGTATAAATCTCTGGCCAGAGTACTGGATGTGTTTTAGGTAAATGGGTTTGCCTAGTAACACTCGCGATGTCACTATTCGATCTCCAAGATGTATGCATAGCTATCGGATCTCTAGCGACTCTCGATTTACCAATGGTCGTTGATCTGATCGGGATATATGTGTTGAAAGGACCGTACTGTACGCTATCCACGACAAACTGGTTCTTGCAGGCACTATCAGTGATACCTAGGGGATCATGG
>KQ988501.1:183237-197441 GCA_001598015.1 Dorcoceras hygrometricum
CTCTTGGAAGATTTCCAAGCAAGACACCATCGCGGATTCAACCACTGAGGCTGAGTACATCGCAGCATCAGCTGCTGCTAAGGAGGCGGTTTGGATGAGGAATTTCGTCCAAGAGTTGGGCGTCATTCCTAATGGAGTTGGTCCAGTCCCGGTATACTGCGACAACACGGGTGCCGTTGTGCAAGCAAAGGAGCCTAGGTCTCACCAAAGATCCAAACATATACTGAGGAAATACCACATAATCCGGGATATTGTGGCAAGAGGTGACATAGCAGTTGAGAGAGCCGCCTCTGCGAACAACATTGCTGATCCACTTACGAAGCCCTTGCCAGGACCGTTGTTTGAAAAACATCGCGAAACAATGGGACTACGTCTGATGAGTAGTTGGCTATAGGGAAAGTGGGAGGTTGTTAGAGTAGATGCCCAACTAGCCAACTTGTGGCATGTGGGTTTTTATTGACTCTTGTATATGACAATCTTTATATATGTTATTCGCATTTTTTTATGGCGTTCTTTATTTTCATTGTGTTATATGATGTTAACAATTGTGTTGGATAAAGACCTAGAATGCACCATAGTGTATGTTAGATATGATAGTGGATATGATGGCTATCATGAAACACATCTAATAGTCACTGTGCATTCTGAATTCGTTCCTAGTCGATTGGGCGATCAAAATGAGGATAAGGCCGCCCGAGCTTGAGACTAGCGTCTGCGATGTGAAGTACCATGTTTCATTGGTAGGAAACATTGTGATTCTGAGCATGTAGATGGATAGTGACCTGGTGATCTATCGAACTACCCTCGTTAGGACTTTCCAAGTGGTTACCATTTGTCGAGTGGATAAGTCCGAGGTCTTGGTTGTACTGATTAGTCCTCACTACTCGAAACGTCATTGAGACTCTAAATGATAGGCGCCTCACTTTGACCCGTTTGTCGACTCACTTGGGGTCATTAGGCGGCGGGATTGGCTGAGGTCCCGATGCATGTAGGAGTCGATGCTTCGTTGTCGAGGATTCACCGCTCGCTCTCATGCGTGGATATCCTATGCTATCTGAGGGGATAATAATGTATAAATCTCTGGCCAGAGAACTGGATGTGTTTTAGGTAAATGGGTTTGCCTAGTAACACTCGCGATGTCACTATTGGATCTCCAAGATGTATGCATAGCTATCGGATCTCTAGCGACTCTCGATTTACCAATGGTCGTTGATCTGATCGGGATATATAGGTTGAAAGGACTGTACTGTACGCTAACCACGACCAACTGGTTCTTTCATGCACTATCAGTGATACCTAGTGGATCATGGCGCGATGTTGCTAGGCGCTTTACCATGATCCGTTGGGCAAGTCCGAAATTGTGATTTCGGAGCCACAATGGTTGTGGACCCACAGCTAGCTGTATCCCTAAACCATTGAGGGTCACACAAGTACTGGATTCATGATTCCCGCACGGAAATTGAGCTCAATGCGTTGAGCATAGGAGGAGGATTTAGGGAGTGCGACTTCCTAAAAGTCAACATGGGTCAAATTATTTTGATCTAGGTGGTCTGAAAAATTGTTTTCGCATCATAATAGTCAGTTTTGGAAACTGAGTCGATCGGTCCGATCTGATCGTCGATCGGAGTTATGATGAAGCCACGGTGATGCGGTTGAACTGAATGTTCATATATTGGACTGGGCCCGCCCCAGGTCCATTGGGCCGGTTCACGCCCATCACTTATTTAATTAGACCTAGGGCTACCATGAAACACACAAGATACAACCTAGCTCTCATAGCCGCCCACCCTCTCCCACACGCCTCACGCCGCCGCCGACCGCCCATCGCCGCCGCCCGCCACCACCGTCGCCCTGTTTTTCGCGTGATCGGACTTGTTTCGATCACCGCGACGAGGAGAATCCGTTCGTGCTAAAATCCATCAGATCTTCTAGTGCAGATTGACGGAGGAAGATTGTTTCCGGTCGTGGACCTGATTGACGATCTACCGCCGCCTACCGTTTGAAGTGCCGGTTTCCTCGTGAAACTGGTCGGAGCCAGGTGCCTAGACGCCAGCAAGGTAGCAATTCGATAAATGCCCTATGAATGTTTATTGATTGTTTTTAATGTATTGAACGTTTCTTGGGGCAACTCTTAACTTCCGATGCGTCCCCGAGAAACGGGATCTGGATCCGCCATTGTATGCCAACATTGATTAGTTAGCGCGACATCGTTTGCTGTTATGCATAGTGGAGTGTAGCGGAGTCTGATTCGTGACAGCTGAGCCAGCTGTGAGTGAACGCTGGATTCAGAAGTGAGGATTCCTGCTATAGTGCAAGATGGGATCTGAGTTGTTAAGAGCAGAAGCTGGTATCGAGGATTTAAATACAAGTGCTGATAGACACTTAGCGTATTTTTTCAAACCCGATATTTCATATCCTTCACTAATACCCTCGAAACCCTTACTGTTCACCGAGCACTATTTCACCAATTTGCCGTCGATTTCCGCCGTTGTTTGGAGCAAGACCGGTGGCGCTGAGCTCGTATTGCTTAGCTCTTTCGATTGTTACCAGTTAGGCGACCTAATTCGACGTGTAGGAGGAGCGTGAAGGAATATCATTGTTCGTGAAATTCTGCGACAGTTGACCCTAGAATTCCTTAGTTGATTTGAGCTTCTGGGTAAGAGTGTCTTATTGATTTGAGCTTAGTTCTAGTTGTTAGAACCAGCGTTGATAGTTAGAACCAGATATTGGTTTTAACCGTAGACAGTAAGATGTAGAAGTTCAGAATTGGGCTAAGTTATGAGATGTCTTGACAGATTTGGGCTCCCATGCAGTTCCTGCTATGTTTGCTGAGTCCAGCAAAGGAGCAGATTGGTGTAGGCTGTGTTGCCGTGTCCTGGTGAGATCTGTTGAGATACAATCTGAGCGTTGAGGAACGAATTGAGTTTCCGAAGCTTTGGCATAAGCGTGTAGTGTTTTGAAGCATGAATGATGCTCTGTGGAATCTGTTGTATGATTATTGTGTTTTACGTGAACAGTTGTGGCTAATACTTGAATTTATATGTTCTATTTACGTGAATTATGCATGTAGAAATCAGATTTGAATTTTATGGCATTCATGCATACATATTGAGCCTGATGATTGATTGAGAACCCGAGAAAGAGCCACGTTGTGATCGGCAGACAGATGTGTCGTGCCTAAAAGGTCCAACGCTATCATCGAAGTGGTGACCGACTTATTCGTCGTGTCTGAATACCACCGAGCTGTGATGGGTAATTGAGTGGCTAGCGCTGAAGATCACGGACCGATGATTTCCACCGGTTGATTGGCTGTGCATGGTATAGAGGCTCGCCTTTGATTTTCCAGCTGACTCGTTGGCCTAGATAACCTATTCTTTGACAGCCCTCATGCATTCATGTTTTGACATACTGCATGTTTATGAGTTGCTGATGTCTTAGTGCTCTTCGTACTGAGGTTTGACCTCGTATTTCTTTTCCTGCTTTTGTGTTCTTGGGTCTGTGTTACCCATTGCAGGAGCTACAGGTAATCTGGCTGGGCAGAGTGGAGATTCAGCTAGTAAATCCCCGTTTGGTTGAGTCCCAGTGTATTTATATTATGTATTGACCCAGGGGGTGTCCTGTGCTTTTATGTATTTGGGGATCTGTATTTTGAGATTTATTTGATTACCTGTCTGTGTTTGGATTTTGAGTTAAATCCTATTTTGAGTATGCATTATATTGAATGACGATTTTGAATTCAGGCCCATGTATTTCGAAAAATTTTTAAGCCCTATTTTATGCTTCCACTATTATGTGCTTAATTGTGCTGTTAATCATTGTTGATTAGCACGGGGCCTGACATTTTTGGCATCAGTGTTTAAACTGGGATAAGGTCATTTTCTTTTGATCACACTCGAGTCTAGGCACAGAGTTTTGATTTGATTTCTTGCTTGACTTTGTGACTTGCTTGATTTGATATCTGTCTCTTTGATTATCTGTTGTTAGTCTTACCTTGAGATTTGATTAGATTCCGCCAAGGAGAGGTAGAGATAGGACTATTAGACTTTCCGCTGAGGAGTCTAGGGCCTTGGAGAGCGACGAGGATGTTCAGCAGAATGTACCTTTGCGTCGTAGAGAGAGACAGGCAGAGGTGGAGGATGTGACGAGACATATAGGTGAGATGAAGCTAGTGTTGGCTAGGTTCCAGAGAACAAATCCCCCTATGTTAACTGGCGCCTAGGGTGGTCTTTCGGCTGAAGGCAGGTTGGAGCACATGGAGACTTGTTTGATACTTTGGAGTACACCACATAATGGAGATTGAAGTTGGCCGTTTTGCAGTTGAGGGAGCATGCTCAACGTTGGTGGAAGGGTACTTCCAGAGTGATGAGAGAGACAGGAGTTCTGGTTTCTTGGGAGAGCTTCTGTGCCGCGTTTCGATAGGAGTATAACCCCGAGTCGTACTTCAATAACTGAGAGAGGGATTTCGACAACCTGAAGCAAGGCAATTTGAAGGTCGCTGAGTACGCAAGACAGTTTTCTTCTCTTCTGGCTTATGTCCCTCGTGTTTCTAGCCAGGAGCGAACGAAGAGGAACAAGTTTATTAAGGGATTGAGACCAGAGTTGTTTTAGTTGGTGTTGGCTGGAGCCCCTTACACGTATGCTGAGGCTGTGAATCGAGTAGTTGATATTGAGGAGAGTTTGTTGGATGCGCCGACGCAGGTACCGATGACAGGTGGACGAGGCTACCTTCCTGCACCTGAAGGTCCGCATTCTTCCCAGTCTCCTCAGACCTCGAAGCAATCGAACCGTCAGAGGTTCAGGCCTCGTGGGAAGCAGTTTAAGAAGAAGTAAAATTCGAGTTCCTCTGGTTCTGTGAGCTCTGGTGGCAGTGGATCAGGAGGAGTGTCTTGTGGATAGTGCGGTGGTAAGCACATGACTTTGAAGTGCCGTGGAGTTCAACTTGCCACAACTGTGGGCAGCCTAGACACTTTCTGAGAGTGTGTCCTTTGTTGCTGGGATAGTCATCGTTTCCTTCGCAACAAGGTTCTGCTGGTGGTTCTTCGCAGAGGCCGCAACCTCCTGCCTCGACCCAACGATCTGGATTCCAACCTCGTGAATCATCTAGGTTTGGAGGACCTTCTAGACCACAGTTTCCGGGACCGCAACAGGCTCAGGTGAATGCTTTGTCGAGGGAGCAGGCTGATGAGATACCTAGTAACGTGGTCGCAGGTACATGCTCTATCTTTGATTTTCCTGCGAGAGTTTTATTTGATACAGGAGCATCACACTCCTTTGTTTCTGCATGGTTTTTGCATGAGTGTGGGTTGAGAGTTACCCCACTGTGTGATGTTGTATCTGTATCCACTCCTGCTGGTGTGTGGTTATTGTCTCGTGAGATTGTGGTGGATTGTGTGATTCGGTTTGATCAGAATATGATAGTGGGGAATTTGATATCGCTGGAGATGAGAGATTTTGATTGCATCTTGGGAATGGATGTGTTGTCCCGCTATAAGGCTACCGTTGATTGTTTCCATGGTGTGGTGAGATTTCGCCCCGAGACGGGAGAGAAGTGGGATTTCTACGGTGCTTATTCACGCTCGAAGATTCCACTGGTGTCCGTCATGGAGATGTTTAGTCTGTTATCACTGGGTAACTCCGGATTCATGATCTATGCGCTCGCTGTTTCCCAAGACTCGCGTTTGGATTTGAGCGATATCCAGATCGTCAGAGAGTTTCCAGATGTGTTTCCAGACGAGATTCCTGGATTCCCTCTGAGAAGAGAGATTGATTTCAGTATAGAGTTGGTGCCAGGGACAGCCCCGATTTCTAGAGCTCAGTATCGATTGGCACCAGCTGAGTTGAAAGAACTCAAGGATCAGTTGAGAGATCTTCTTGAGAAAGGCTTCATTAGATCAAGTATGTCACCTTGGGGAGCTCCGATTTTGTTCGTGAAGAAGAAAGATGGATCTACGAGGATGTGCGTTGATTTCCGACAGTTTAATAAAGAAACGATCAAGAATAAGTATCCGTTGCCGAGGATTGATGATTTGATGATCAGTTGCAAGGATCGGCCGTATACTCGAAGATTGACTTGTGCTCTGGCTATATCACCAGTTGTGAATTAGAGACGCTGATGTAGCGTAGACAGCCTTTCGGACGAGACACAGGCATTATGAGTTTCTCGTGATGCCGTTTGGGTTGACGAATACTCCAGCTGTTTTCATGGATTTGATGCATCGCGTCTTTAGCGATTATATCAATCGATTCGTGATAGTCTTCATAGATGACATCTTGGTGTATTCGAGGAGTTTCAGAGAGCATAAGGAGCACCTGAGATTGGTATTGCAGAAGTTGAGAGACTCACAGTTGTATGACAAGTTCAACAAGTGTGAATTTTGGCTGGACAGAATAATCTTTTTGGGTCATGTGATTTCTGCGCAAGGTATTTATATGGATCCAAGTAAGTTCGAAGCAGTTATTAACTGGAAGCGACCTAGGAATGTTTCTGAGATCCGTAGTTTCTTGGTTTTGTCCGGCTATTACAGGCGTTTCATTGAGAAGTTTTCTTCAATATCAAGGCCGATGACGCAGTTGACTCAGAAAGATAGGAAGTTTGTTTGGACATATGAGTGCGAGTCGAGTTTCCAGACACTTAAGTAGAAGTCGACTACTGCTCCTGTGTTGGCTTTACCACTGGATCAGGAGGTTTTGTTGTTTGCTCCGATGCATCTCTGAGTGGTTTAGGATGTGTTCTGATGCAGAACGGGTACGTGATTGCGTATGCGTCTCGATAGTTGAAGCCCCACGGGACGAGATACCCTGTTCATGACTTGGAATTGGCAGCGATTGTCTCGCCTTGAAGATCTGGCGTCATTACTTGTATGGTGAGGAATTTGCGATGTACACCGACCACAAGAGTTTGAAGTACATCTTCACTCAGTCAAATCTGAATATGAGACAGCTTCGTTGGATGGAGTTGCTCAAGGACTTTGATTGTGAGATTCAGTATCAGCCTGGGCGGATGAACTTAGTAGCCGATGCTTTGAGTAGGAAAGCCAGCCTGTGATGTTAACGTCTTTGAGTATCTCGAGAGTCCATGAACAGTTGGGTACTTCTAGTTGACGGTTTCAACCAGGTGATCAGTCATCTTCACTCAGTCAAATCTGAATATGAGACAGCTTCGTTGGATGGAGTTGCTCAAGGACTTTGATTGTGAGATTCAGTATCAGCCTGGGCGGATGAACTTAGTAGCCGATGCTTTGAGTAGGAAAGCCAGCCTGTGATGTTAACGTCTTTGAGTATCTCGAGAGTCCATGAACAGTTGGGTACTTCTAGTTGACGGTTTCAACCAGGTGATCAGTATTTCATGGTTTCTTCCATTCAGGTTGAACCACAGATTGTGAGTGACATCAGGGAGGCACAGAGTACTGATCCTTATGTTCATGAGTTGAAGATTAAGGCCCAGAAAGGGGAGTCTGATATTTTTTTGTTGCTTCTGATGGGTGTTTGAGATTTTGAGGAAGGCTAGTGGTTCCTAACTTGATTGATTTGAAAGAGGCTATAATGAATGAAGCGAATTTTAGTCGGTACAGTGTGCATCCGGGCGAGAGAAAGATGTACCATGCCTTGAAGTCTCATTACTGGTGGGAAGGCATGAAGAGCGACATTTCTAGTTTTGTTGCTCGATGTTTGAATTGCCAGTAGGTCAAGGCCAAAAGAAGGAGACCTGGTGGATTGTTGAAGAGTTTAGAAGTGCCTCAGTGGAATTGGGAGCACATCTCCATGGACTTGGTGACTCATTTACCTCGATCGAGTAGGGGATGCGATGCGATTTGGGTGGTGATTAATAGACTTTCGAAGTCAGCCCATTTCATTCCCTATGATATGAGGTGTTCGATGAAGAAAATGGCGAGATTGTACATCGACCATGTGGTTAGATTGCATGGAGTGCCTGTTTCGATAGTGTCTGACAGAGATCCAAGATTCAAATCTAGATTCTAGAAGAGCTTGCAAGCAGCTATGGGTTCGAGGTTGGCGATGAGTACTGCTTATGATCCTCAGACAGATGGCCAATCTGAGAGAACCATTCAGACTTTAGAAGATATGCTGCGAGCAGTTGTGATGGATTTCGATGGTGGCTGACAGGATTCGTTATCCTTGGTTGAGTTTTCTTACAACAATAGCTACCAAGTGACTATCGGATGGATCCATTTGAAGCGTTGTATGGTCGCAAGTGTAGATCCCCTATCTGTTGGGAAGAAGTTGGTGAGAAACAGCTTTCAACCCCAAGTTTGTGCTGGATATGAGAGATCAGTTTTCGTTAATTCGAAGTAGGATGAAGGCTGCACAAGATCTCTTCACTAGCTATGCTAACAGAAGACGCCGACCTCTGGAATTTGAAGTTGGTGATCGAGTATTCCTTAAGATTTCTCCTTTCAAGATCATGATGAGGTTTAGATTCAAGGGCAAATTAGCTCCTAGATTCGTTGGTCCGTTTGAGATTGTTGAGAGGATCGGACAGTTGGCTTATAGATTGCAGCTGCCTGATGAATTAGCAGCGATACGCGATGTTTTTCATGTGTCAATGTTGAGAAAATATGAGCCAGATCTGTCCCATGTATTGAGGACTGATGAAGTTGCTAGATTCTGCCTTGAGTTATGTTGAATATCTAGTTCAGATTCTGGATAGGAAGGAGAAGCAATTGAGGAATAAGATTATTCCGTTGGTGATGGTTCAATGGAGTAAACATGACCGAGAAGAAGCTACCTGGGAAGTTGAGGAGAAGATGAGACAAGAGTGGCCTCATCTGTTTGAACTTTGACAATGGAGTTGTGTTGGTGAGTTTTGATGTTTTGTTAATTCTTCCCTGTGTTAGCCTTTGATTTCGAGGACGAAATCTCTTAAGGTGGGGAGAATGTGAGGATTGAGATTCGAAAATTTTGATTAATTGAGAGTTATTGATTTTCGAATTTCAGATTTTGGTTTAGAGTTGTTCATCTTTGAGTAGCTAGGCGCTATCTGGAGAAATCTGTGTTGAATTTGGAATTGATTCGTTGAGTCTTCCGATAAGAGATGTGATTCCAGTAGTGATTCAGACTTGAGGATCATCGCTGGAAGAAGATGAGCCAGCAGCGTCTTTGCGCGGGAATTTGTGAGCATTCATATGTGAGTACTCAGTAGTGGTGTGATTCAGATGTCAACGCTAGTCAACGATGCTGAGTAGCTAGCGAGCGCTGATATGAGAGTAGCGAGAGACATCTGTTGCGTTAGCGCGCGGGTGCGAGAAGCTGTCACGTGTTGGTCAACACATCTGAGTTGACTGCTGTTGTTAGCGATGTTCAAATGTTGCTGGCGAGAGAGATCTGTTCCAGCTGTTGAAGCTCTTCTACGTCGTTTTGATTAGTTAGCGCGACATCGTTTGCTGTTATGTGTAGTGGAGTGTAGCGGAGTCTGATTCATGACAGCTGAGCCAGCTGTGAGTGAACGCTGGATTCAGAAGTGAGGATTTCTGCTATAGTGCAAGATGGGATCTGAGTTGTTAAGAGCAGAAGCTGGTATCGAGGATTTAAATACAAGTGCTGATAGACACTTAGCGTATTTTTTCGAACCCGATATTTCATCTCCTTCACTGATACCCTCGAAACCCTTACTGTTCACCGAGCACTATTTCTCCGATTTGTCGTCGATTTCCACCGTTGTTTGGAGCAAGATTGGTGGCACTGAGCTCGTCTTGCTTAGCTCTTTAGATTGTTACCAGTTAGGCGACCTAATTCGATGCGTAGGAGGAGCGCGAAGGAATCTCAGTGTTCGTGAAATTCTGCGGCAGTTGACCCGAGAATTCCTTAGTTGTTTTGAGCTTCTGGGTAAGAGTGCCTTACTGATTTGAGCTTGGTTCTAGTTGTTATAACCAGCATTGATAGGTAGAACCAGATATTAGTTTTAAACGTAGACAGTAAGATGTAGAAGTTCAGAATTGAGCTAAGTTATTAGATGTCTTGACAGATTTGAGCTCCCAGACAGTTCCTGCTGTGTTTGCTGAGTCCAGCGAAGAAGCAGATTGGTGTAGGCTGTGTTGCCGTGTCCTGGTGAGATCTGTTGAGATAGAATCTGAGCGTTGAGGTACGAATTGAGCTTCTGAAGCTTTGGCATAAGCGTGTAGTGTTTTGAAGCATGAATGATGCTCTGTGGAATCTGTTGTATGATTATTGTGTTTTACGTGAACAGTTGTGACTCATACCTGAATTTATATGTTCTGTTTACGAGAATTATTCATGTAGAAATCATATTTGAATTTCATGGCATTCAGGCTTACATATTGAGCCTGATGATTGATTGAGAACCCGAGAAAGAGCCACGTTGTGATCGGCAGACAGATGTGTCGTGCCTGAAAGGTTCAATGCTATCATCGGAGTGGTGACCGACTGATTCGTCGTGTTTGAATACCACCGAGCTGTGATGGGTAATTGAGTGGCCAGCCCTGAAGATCACGGACCGATGATTTCCACCAGCTGATTGGCTATGTGTGGTATAGAGGCTCGCCTTTGATTTGCCAACTGACTCGTTGGCCTAGATGACCTATTCTTTGACAGCTCTCATGCATTCATGTTTTGACATACTGCATGTTTATGAGTTGCTGTTGTCTTAGTGCTCTTCGTTCTGAGGTTTGACCTCGTATTTCTTTTCCTGCTTTTGTGTTCTTGGGTCTGTGTTACCCATTGCAGGAGCTACAGGTAATCTGGCTGGGCAGAGTGGAGCTTCAGCTAGTAAATCCCCGTTTGGTTGAGTCCCGATGTATTTATATTATGTATTGAGCCAGGGGGTGTCCTGTGCTTTTATGTATTTGGGGATCTGTAGTTTGATATTTATTTGATTACCTGTCTGTGTTTGGATTTTGTGTTAAATCCTTTTTTGAGTATGCATTATTTTGAATGAAGATTTTGAATTCAGGCCCATGTATTTCGAAAATTTTTTATGCCCCTATTTTATGCTTTCGCTATTATGTGCTTAATTGTGCTGTTAATCCTTGTTGATTAGCACGGGGCCTGACAGTATGTGTTCACATTACGTGGTATTACTGTAAGTTTGGTATCTAAGCTGTAAAAGATTGTTGCACTATCGATTACCTAGGCTGGGTAGTTGTAGTGGTGGAAACTAGTATAGAAATAATTTGGTTGTAATTGTTTTTTAGGAATTAAGTCACATGATTGAGGATAGCACAATACACTATGTAGTCAGGGTGTTATTCATTTGGAAAAAAATCCCGTTTATCATGCTAGGAGAAAACATACACATGTTCAGTGCCATTTCACTATCAGTATTGGAAGATGGAATCTTGATGCTTGAGAAGATTCCTAAAAGTAAGAATTCAGCTAATATGTTATCAAAGATCGTGACTACTGACAAACTAAAGTTGTATTCAAGTTCAGTTGGACTCCCAGTATAAAGGAGAGATATGGGCTGCTATATTAATAGTGTGAAGACATGATTGAAATCAAGTTTTAAAATGAGAGATTGTTGATATTAATAGCCCAACCACACGTTTTTTGGACTGTTGGCAAAATTATATATGATGGTTGGTGGCATATGGTTGGACTGTTCGAAGGGAAAGTGAAATAATTTACGAGAGCTCTATAAGTAGAGCTCCATTCCTCCACTTTAAAATCATCCCAACAGAAGCTCAAAATTAAAGAGCAACATAAAAATATTGAGAGCGTTTCTTTGTGAGTGTAGGGAAATTATTTTCTTGGTTATTTTCGGGTTGGAATTATGAAAGATTAAGTGGTGTTCTATACATTTGTAAAAGTTCTCTATATATTAAAATTTGTAGTAGCTTCGTGGATGTATCCTATATGTAGGATGAACCACGTAAATTCATTGTGTTCTATTGATTATTTTTATTCCACAACTTTGATATTTTATTAATATCATGATATCATCATTTTGGTATAATACACAGTTGACCACACTCGATCTTTTCAACCTTGTGTGGCTTGACTGTGCAATTCAATCAGCCCTTCACATTTTAGATCACTCATTTTTAAGTGATTATGATGGTCCCAGAAATAGGATCACTAAGTAAATAGGAGTTCAGAACGGGGGGGGGGGGTTGAATTAACTTCTTTGATTTTCGAAAATTCTTTTAAAATGTTTTGCAAGATTTTTGCTTAACTTAAGTCCGAGTTACCAAACTTAAGAATATCTCAGTTATATTCAAACTTCTCGGCCAACAATATATGTGCGGAAAACGACCGATCGATTTGTGAACAGTAAATAAACACAAGTAATATAATCGTGCGTAATGTAAAAGATAGAGATCAGAGTTTGTTTCTGGAAGTTCAGACTTCAATGTCCTACGTCTTCCCTTCTTCCTCCTTGGAAGGTATCACTAGAAGACTTTGATGAGAGTAGCCTTTCTACAAACACCCAATCCGTAACCCGCAGCTACGAGAACTCCTAGTATCTCACAACGACAATCCAAGCAGACACAGCTGCTGGTTACAACACTTTAGTGTTTTCAAACGGCTTTTTGAGAAGCTCGTTTGTTACAGACTCAATCAAATACAACAATGAATACACTTGTGAGTACTGTAAAATCTCTGGTTTCTAAGACAAAGAAACTTGATTCAATAATGTGAACCAGAGAGTGACACTCGAAGATATAACAATGAATATCAAAGGTGAAGATTCTTCGAGTGCTGGAGCTTTGAATGCGTTCAATGAAAAGTAAGCTCTGGGAGTATTTTGACAGCGTTTTAGCAATAGCAGTGGCAAGAGTTGTTCTTCAAAGCAAAATGTCTGCTATTTATAATCTTCGTTCAACGGTCGTTGAATCTAGATAAGGTAGCAAATCCTTTTTGAATTCCTGACAGTGGAACGCCGTCAATCTCGCTCCATCATATGGTAAATTGCGTTTCGTCAGGGATGCGAGTATCATTTCCATATGTGTGCACTCCCGTAGAAATCGCTTCTGCCAATGTGTACTATTTTTCCAAAGATAGTCCTAATCTCGTCTCCTTAATTTCAGGCGGTATGAGTGATTCTTGTTTTGGTCATCGATCTTTTCCAAATGAGTATACGATAGAATTTGAATCAACTTTACGCTTGCGCCTGAGATCTTTTCTATCGACAGATCTTTCCTTGAAGAAGACGAATGAACAGTTCCTTGCTGTCGAGAGATTTGTTGCGGTAAACGAGATTCAACCATTTGCGAATATCAGTACCGGTGACGTCATCATATCTCTCCGTTTGCAAGATTTAGCACTGCTGACGTCATCATATCTGTTGAGAACGTTGAAGCTGCGTAAGATGATGACGTCATGATGTCTAGTGTTTTCCTGTGGCTGACGTCATCAGATCCGTTGAGGCAAACGATGTCGTGTTGAGCTAACTGTTTATAAAGAGCTGTCAATAGATACTTGTACTGTTTTCAAAGACAATACTGTAGCGAAGTCTGATGTCAATAAGTAGTACTGTTCCAAGATCTGTCGAGCAAACTTATCAATGCATACGGCCCCTTTCTGTTGGTAGAGCGAGTTACTGTTCCCGTTGCTGTTTGCATATACCATTGCGATACAGTAGACAAGAGCTGTTGGCAGATATCTTAATTCTCAATTACTTCATCAAAACTCGAATATCCAAATCAATCACTCCACTGTTACCAAGATCTGATTTTGATCAACTCGAGACTTATAACTGTAGCTTGAGCTAATCACTGTTGTCAGCAATGTTGATCATCGTGAATATTATCATTTAATTCCAAATCTTTTCTTTTCTTTGTTATCACCAAAACTATAAATTTTATCCTAACAATAGTGGATATGATGGCTATCATGAAACACATCTAATAGTCACTGTGCATTCTGAACTCGTTCCTAGTCGATTGGGCCGTCAAAATGAGGATAAGGCCGCCCGAGCTTGAGACTAGCATCTGCGATGTAAAGTACCATGTTTCATTGGTAGGGAACATTGTGATGTTCTGAGCATGCAGATGGATAGTGACCTGGTGATCTATCGAACTACCCTCGTTCGGACTTTCCAAGGAGTGGATATGATGGCTATCATGAAACACATCTAATAGTCACTGTGCATTCTGAACTCGTTCCTAGTCGATTGGGCCGTCAAAATGAGGATAAGGCCGCCCGAGCTTGAGACTAGCATCTGCGATGTAAAGTACCATGTTTCATTGGTAGGGAACATTGTGATGTTCTGAGCATGCAGATGGATA
>KQ988502.1:0-30067 GCA_001598015.1 Dorcoceras hygrometricum
CTGGTTGTTATCATTTTCCTTGCGACTGGTTTATGCGCTAACGACGTCGTTTCACTTTACATTTGTTTAAAATACCTTGCGACTGGATTCCTGTCTTGCGACTGGTTTCCTATTCGTTGCGACTGGTACTGTTCATTCAGCTGGTATTAGTCTTGCGACTGGTACTGTTCATTCAGCTGGTATTAGTCTTGCGACTGGTACTGTTCATTTCAGTTGGTTACTATTCATTCTTCATTTTCTTCAACAGATAACGAAATTTCAGAACTCACTCATTTACACTTCAATTCAAATGAATCTTTCGACTTATCTGACAGATTCAACTACCTAATTTATTCAGTTTTCATCTTCGCAAGTTTTACAGATAAATCCTTTACAGTTCCAGAACATCGTTAAACAAATGAAAAACCAGTAACTCGAACAAGAAAGAAAAACAGATTTCAGAAAGAAAGAAAGAGCTATGAAACCTTTTAAGAAATGTTTTAAGTTATGACAATGAAAAAAGGTCTCCAGAAGAAGGGTGAGTGCGTGGCTGACGAACCGTGTGTCCTTTCAACCAGGAAGGATAAGGATTACGGATTGACAGATCTGTATACCCCTTCACCATGAGCCATAGTGCTAGAGACTGATATCAGGAGTTTGATCAAACGAATTGGACCAAATGTTTACAGTGTTGTCATAATTTTCCAGAAAATGAATGAAGAGCATAAGTGTGATTTTAATCACAGCTCCAAAGAATGTTTAAAGAAAATGTTTTCAGAATTTTATTATGTTTTATGCTTTCAGTTATCTTCCAGCTGATTTCCTTCACTTGTTATGAAAAGTGTTTATAAGATTTTAATTCTACTTCCGCTCACGTCATTGTTTCCTTGTTCCTCATTTCAGCAGCAATGAATTGTGTTTATTCGCAATTTAGTCCAAAATTTTAGTAACGACTTTTATGTTTATTAAGATTGAAATTTTTGGGTCTTTCAATTCGAACCCCAAATTTCTAAATTTCTTTTGAGAAAAGTCCGGTCTTTACAACGTCGCCAAGGAAATCTTGCACAAGACGCTAGATGATAATATGTTTAGCAAAATCCAGACGTGCACTACAGCGAAAGAAATCTGGGAAAAGCTAACCCAGATCTGTGAGGGCAACAAAAAGACCAAATAAAAAAAGTTAAACGTAGCCCTGTAGAAATTTGAGCTGATAAAAATGAAGCCCGAGGAGACTATGGCAGAATTTGATGAACGGTTCAACTCATTAGTAATTGAGCTAACCAGATTGGGCAAATCTTATAGCAACAGGGAGTTGGATCTGAAGGTGATGTGAACACATCCCAAGGGCTGGGACGTGAAGACAATGGACATGCGGGAGTCCAAAGACTTGAACAAGCTAGAGCTTCACGATTTGTTTGATAACCTGAAGGCTTATGAATTTGAGCTGGAAACAAGAGCGGAGTTTGAACGCTCATCTTCCCAATCAACCAAAGCTCTTGCTGCTACAACTCCAGAACAGAGTCCATGTTCTATAAGCATCAGATCAGTAGAGGAGCTGAGAAAGGATGCTATCTCCCTGTTCATAAAGAAATTTGGGAATTTATGCGGATGCATAATCCTTCCTCTTTTGACTCTCCTAAAAAGAAATTTAATTCTACTTCTGATTACAAGTGTTATAACTGTGGCAGGCCTGGTCACTTCATGGCTGATTGCAGGAAGCCAAAGCTGGATGCGAAGACGCAACAAGATCGCAACACCAGCAAGGACAAGAAGAAGAAGAAACTTTATCGGAAGAGGAGAACCGAGAAGGCTATGGTTGCTGAAGAGAACAAGAGTGCATGGGCTAATTCAGATTCAGAGGAATCCTGTTAGGATAAAAAATAAGCTCGGGAGTTTAGAGGAGGGGGGTGAAGGAACTCCTTTGCTCCTTTTTGTTCGAAAATCTGTTTTAAAAATTTTACTGCTTGATGCAAACCTCCAACCGAGTTACCAACTATGAGGGTTCTCAGTGATTGTTGTTGTCTCATGTAATAAAATGATTTTATGCGGAAAGAACACGATTCAAACAGTGAACAGTTCAACTAATGCTAAAATATAAAAGTTAAAGAGTCAAGGGATTTGTTTCTGGAAGTTTGGAGTTAACTCTCCTACGTCTCCCCTTCTTCCTCAATGGGAATGAATCCACTAGAAGATTTGATTTATACAATCACTTGTACAAACCCGATCCTACAATCAGCAGCTGCAGGAACTCCTAGGACTCAACCAAAGAACTCAGACCCGCTATCTGGTTCGAGATACAAATGACTCAGCTCTAAGCTGGTTGTGCAAATATAGCACTCAACACTCTCTGTTTATGATTTACGATGATGACTCAATACTACAGAGTGTGTGTATAGAAGATAGTGTGACACAAAGAGTTGAGTATGCAATCTGTGCGTGTGTCACTATCTGCGAGCTGGTTCAATGAAATGAACTCTGCTTTTGCTTGTGAATGAAATTTGCAGATCGTAAATCGGTTAAGTCTCGTTGTGTTTCGTAACCTTCTCACAGCTGATCTTCTCTGCTATTTATACTCTTTGGATACAACGATAATAAATGTTACTAGTAGACACTTCGAATGTATCCAAATTGAAAATCCTGCGGCGACTTAAATGCTTTTACGATGTTCGTACGCCGCCATTAACTTCATTACCCTTTTTAGCATACTTCTGCGCCGTCTTATGTACACCAAATCTCTGATTGTCTGAAGTTAGTTCAAAATATTTCCTATGACTACATCGAATTCAGAGAGGCCACATGTATCACATCAAACTGTACGTTGCTTCAAACATTTCGAAATTCAATTTGCTAAGTTGTTCTTAACTTAGCTGGGTTCCCGATCTGGTTTCTGATCATTGAGCTGATTTTCTTGATCGGGTTCTGAGCTTGATTAAATCCAATCTGCTTTGTTCCGTACTGATTCAGATATCAATCTTGTACACTCATACCTTCAGTATGATAACCTCTGCAGAATCAATCTGCTTCGAGTTGGTTTACTTAACTGGTCTTCCAGCTGGTTTGCTATACCACTTATCACTCCAGTTGTGATCTGTTTTCTCAACTATAAACCACTGTTTTGCTGCTTCTTCTGAACTGATATGATTTCAACACTTTCTAGTTTCTATCCTTCGAATTTGTTCAACTGATCTGTTCTTATCCAGCTAAGTATCTTTGGACTAGTTTGACCTTAACCATCGTAACTTAGTACCTAGCTGGTTTGTCTTCAACCAGCACATCTGAAAACCCTAAGCTGGTTTGTCTTAGACCAGCGTACCTGAATACATTGAGCTGATTTGACTTTAATCAGCGTGACTCAGCTCCGATCTGGTTTCTTTGATCAACGACGTAAGACTCGTCCAGATCTTGTACCTTTGAGCTGATTATTCTCTTTTATTTTTCTTCACCAAAACTTCTGAAATTAATTCTAACAATTTCCCCTTTTTGGTGATGACAAAACTTTGGTCGTAAAAAGTGATTTTAGTAGTCCTTAAAACACTGTATACAATGGCCTTTTTGTGCAAAACACTAAACAAAAAAATCAGCTAAAACCCACCTCAAAACCATCTTCTCTTTTTATAACTGCTTGTTCCTTACCCCTTTTTATTGCATGGTCCTTCCCCTTGTTTCCCTTCCCCCCTTTTGGCATCACGCAACTTTTTTAGGCACTCAACCATTTCAGCAACTTGGGATTTGAGCGTAGTAACTTCATCCACAAGGTGTTGTTGGCTATCAGCAAAATGACGAACCAAACCAGTTTCTAATGATGAAAGGTTCTGCTGGTTGTCAGTGAATTTACGAACCAGAGTTTACTCTAGTACGTCTATCTTGATTTCCAGCCAGTCGACCGCATTTTCGAGCTGTTTGCAGAGTTGCACAGTACTATGCCTCGTACCCTAATGCGTTCAACCTTTAGACCCAGGGAAGATACATTTCATTCTAGAGATGTGAGCCTTGTGACAGTAGCTTCCATAATTTGGGGGTTTGGAATACTTATTGGCTGCGGACCAGCTTGTCAAGAAGCCTCTATGTATTCATTAGCTGGGCGGTTATTCACTTCTCTATTTGCTGTATATACAACCATCTGTAATTTAGATGGACTAGGACCCTGATGGTCCGTATTATTCACCTCTGAATGGGGACTAGGAGCTAGATTGAATCTGGGGCTCAAACTGAGACTGGATCAGAATAGGGACCAAAACTGTCCACGATATCCTCATTGTGGACCGAAATGCGCCAAGAGGAACCATAGCTTGAACCAGAGTGAGGTGAGCTCCTTTGAGGTTGGTCATCTTCCTCAGGAGACAGTTGCTCCTTTTCTGCCTCTTCCTCCTCCAAAGTCTTGACATTCTCAATGGTCCTATCGACCTTCTCATTATGTTCTTCATTTGTTGACCGTTCTGGAGTCTGGTGCCCCGTTCCTTGATCCAGTTTCTTATCTGATGTGGAATTGGGGAGCTGCGCAAGCTGAGCTTTAAATTCTTCCCATGTCAAGCACGGAGTGATATCCGAAGATGCAACTCGGTCTGCTGATCGCTCATTGTAAGTAACGGGCAGACCGGCTCGAGCTTGACACAGGTTAACACTATTCCTTATCGTTACCAATTCAGCCTCCAGCATACGAATGACCATGATATCCTCATTGGCTGACGGCTTATCTTTGTGGAAGTTTTTACAATGCTCAGCAACAGCCTTGCGCAAATGTAACTGTACCAACTTGTAACCAGATAAGGTCCCTTCTCTGAAGAAACTCGTTGACCATGTCCATCTCAGCCCATGGAAGCAACTTATGTTGGATCTGTTTTTACAGATTAGAATCTAAGTTTTGATTCACACAAAATCTGCTACTATTGTACTAACGCTCTACGTGACATGCGCAGCTTTCTTAGTCTGGAGTAGACACAAAGATATCCAAACTGGAACAGTGACTGGACGCCTGAACTGGACTGGTCGAAGATATCTAGCTGGAACAGTAAGGGGACGCCCAAGCTGGTACATCAGTTTACTTCCAGAAGTGCAGAGAACACAAAGCTGGTTTACCAGCCTGGAGCAGGAGCAGCACCGAGATCAAGCGCAGAATATTTAGAAGAGCAGAGTTCAAGAGCAGTGAGATGCGAAGTGCAGAACGACTCAAGCGCATATCAAGTGCAATATATAAGTGTGGTGTTCAAGTGCAAGTCTGATCACAGAACGCACTTGTAACCAGTTCATCATAGGGATATCGGTCCTTGGGAAGACTGAATCTGAACTGGATATTATATCCCAAAGAAGATGGGATATACTCACTGGTGCTGGATTGCAGCTCCACCAGTGAAAGAAAGATGTGCTTGCCGATAGTTTGGATGAGGTGTCTGAATGGACCAAGTGAACAAGCAAGCACACAATGGCTCTTGACAAAAAGAATAGAGCGGAGCTGGTAAACCAGATCAGGGAAGAGAAAACTTGATCAAGAACCTCAGCAGCTGGATGCTTATGACGAGGAAGCAGAATGCAGCTGCAATAAATAAAGAAACCAGCTGGAGAGGAAACCAGCTGAGAAACCAGCTCAAAGAAGCGACCTGCTGAGTATGATGAACAAGCTGGCTCGAAGCAGCTCAAGAGCAGGGAAGATAAGAAGAGACCAGCTCGAAGACAAGACCAGCTCAGTGCAAACCGGAACGGAGAAAAGCTGGCAAGCTGGTTAAGGTCAAACCAGCTCAGATAGCATGACAGATGCTATCAAATCTATGAGCAAAGCGATTTGAATACAAGAATATACACAGAATGCTTTTCAATATTCTCATCGACTTGCTTGTATTGTCTTCTCAAAGTACAGTTCTCACGTGCCAAAAGTGAATAAAAGCCTACAACGCATTTATGGACAAAGGACGCAAAGTAAAAAAGTGTCAGAAGACTTTCAACAGCTAATAATTTGTGTTCAATGGATATAACTCCGCATCAGGCTATATATAGAGCACATCACAAGCAAATATAGTAGAGAGGAGTGCATGCCGAGAAGTGCGAAGTCGAAAAGATGTTGTGCGAACCAAAATGTAAAAGAAAAAAGCATAACCCTGGGAAGACAATGAAAAACCAGCTCGAACAGGAGCACTGTGTGAGATTCTATCTTCAACAGATTGAGCGAACAACTGTAAATCTCTCATATGATTCACTCACATATATTTGAGAGAGCTTATTAGATTAGCTGAGTGAATCAAATAAAGAACGACTTCCATTGTAGTCTTTGGACAGAGACGTTAAACAAGTCTAGTTGTCTTTCGCAATGAGAAGTTAAAAAAGTGTGTGTAGCCTTTCTCATTGAGGCGTTAAAGAAGCGTTGTTAGACACACAGCTTGCTGGCTTAGTGTGCAGTGGTGTTGCTAGGAGTTCTTTCGACTACGGGTCGTAGGAGTGGGTTGCAGGGAATGGTCGCTGTAATCAAAGACTTCTAGTGGAATCCTTCCCGATTGTGGAAGAAGGGGAGATGTAGGAGAGCTTGCTCCGAACTTTCATAAACAAACCTCAGCGTATTTCCTTTACTTCTTTCACCATTCATACATACGCATTGCATGTTTGTTTGTTTCGCTTAAAACTATTCAAAAGCTTTCGAATCTAAGATTTCAGGTTGAGTTATATCCGCATAATTTAACTTCATTACTCAATCTGCATCTCGGTGCACTTTAATTCAAGAACACAAAGTTATTGTAGCTTAAGAAGGTATATAACCAGATAGCACGTCCTTTCATTGAGCTGGTTAGAATTACCAGCCAGAACCAGTATCATACACTGTGCTGGTTTAGAGCTAAGCTGGTTCTGCATATACGCAATCCGGTTCCCTGTTGCGTGATGGTTTTCGAAAAAGTCAAAATTTCAAAATGCACGTAACTCACGGGGTTGGCACTTGGGCTGTGTGAGTGCCTACGTGAGCTGTGGCAGAGCTCATGAACAACCCCCATTTTAGGGACCAACAATTGGTATCGGAGCAGGTTGTTCTTAAATAGTGCATTTATTTTCGAAAAATGTTTTAAACGGTTTTAAAATATATGTCTGCTCTGACAGTCGTTAGAAAGCCTGTCCATTCTACAAAATTTTTAAGTTTTTCAAAACTCATTTTATATGGATAGGGGGAGGATTGTCTATTGAATTGCAGAGCAATTTCTCGAAAGGAAAGAGCGGCAACATCTCTTCTGACGAGATGACAGATTGCACGAGATCTGTGGACGCCAAGATCTCTAATGCGGAGCGAGGCTAAGCCTTAGGGAAAAATGAAAGAGATTCTGTAAATTGAATCTTCTATTGCTTCTCTGGTCCTTAAAAATGAGAAAATTTTGAGTAGCATAGACCCTGTCTTAAAAATCTCATGCACTTAATTTTATAAAATATCGTCCCTCAAAAAATGCTTTCGTTTTCAAAATAAATTAACCCCATGTTCTGTTTAGGGGGAGTTTTGTTTTAAATATTAAGATTAAGACTTGATTTCGAGACCTTTTTTATTCCCACAAAAAGGGGGAGAAATATTTTCAAGCACAAACTGCATATGTTATCCATATTTTGTGTAAATCAAAACGGGGGATTGTTGGATCTGTTTTTACAGATCAGAATCTAAGTTTTGATTCACACAAAAGCTACTACTATTGTACTAACGCCCTACGTGACATGCGCAGCTTGATTAATCTGGAGTAGACACGAAGATATCCAAACTGGAACAGTGAGGGGACGCCTGAACTGGACTGGTCGAAGATATCTAGCTGGAATAGTAAGGGGATGCCCAAGCTAGTACATCAGTTTACTTCCAGAAGTGCAGGGAACACAAAGCTGGTTTACCAGCCTGGAGCAGGAGCAGCACGGAGATCAAGCGCAGAATATTTAGAAAAGCAGAGTTCAAGCGCAGTGGGATGCGATGAAGTGCAGACAAGCGCAGATCAAGTGCAGTATAAAAGTGTGTTGTTCAAGTGCAGAGCCGTATACAAGTGCGGTGATCAAGTGCAGGTCTGATCAAAAAGAATAGAGCCAAGTTGGTAAACCAGATCAGGGAATAGAAAACCTGATCAAGAACCTCAGCAGCTGGACTCTTATGACGGGGAAGCAGAATGCGGCTGCAGTATGACACCAGCTGGAGAGGAAACCAGCTCAAAGAAGAGACCTGCTGAGTATGATGAACAAGCTGGCTCGAAGAAGCTCAAGATTAGGGAATATAAGAAGAGACCAGCTCGAAGACAAGACCAGCTCAGTGCAAACCGGAACGGAGAAAGCTGGCAAGCTGGTTAAGGTCAAACCAGCTCAGATAGCATGACAGATGCTATCAAATCTACGAGCAAAGCAATTTGAATACAAGACTATGCACATAATGCTTTTCAATATTCAAATCGACTTTCTTGTATTGTCTTCTCAAAGTACAGTGCTCACGTGCCAAAAGTGAAGAAAAGCCTGCAACTCATTTATGGACAAAGGACGCAAAGTAGAAAAGTGTCAGAAGACTTTCAACGGCTAATACTTTGTGTTCAATGGATATAACTCCTCATCAAGCTATATTAGAGCAAAGCACAAGTCAATATAGTAGAGAGGAGTTCATGCCGAGAAGAGCGAAGTCGAAAAGGTGTTGTGCAAGCCAAAATGTAAAAGAAGAAAGCACAACCCTGGGAAGACAATGAAAAACCAGCTCGAAAAGGAGCACTTTCCAGTGTGTGAGATTCTATCTTCAAGAGATTGAGTGAACAACTGTAAATCTCACACACGATTCACTGACATATATTTGAGAGAGCTGATTAGATTAGCTGAGTGAATAAAATAAAGAACGACTTCTATTGTAGTCTTACAGACATTTTAAACAATTCTAGTTATCTTTCACACTGAGACATTAAAGAAGTGTGTGTAGCCTTTCTCACTGAGGCGTTAAAGAAGTGTTATTAGACACACAGCTTGCGGGCTTAGTGTGCAGTGGTGTTGCTAGGAGTTCATGCGGCTGCAGGTCATAGGAGTAGGTTGCAACGAAGGGTCGCTGTAATCAAAGCCTTCTAGTGGAATCCTTCCTGATTGTGGAAGAATGGGAGATGTAGGAGAGTTTGCTCCGAACTTCCATAAACAAACTCTCAGCGTATTTCCTTTACTGCTCTCCGCATTCAGACATACGCATTTCATGTTTGTTTATTACGCTTAAAACTGTTTAAAAGCTTTCGAATCTAAGAGTTCAGGTTGAGTTATTTGCGCATGATTTAACTTAATTACTCAATCTGTATCTCGGTGCACTTTAAATCAAGAACACTAAGCTTTTGCAACTTAATAAGGTATATAACCCGTTCGCACGTCCTTTCATTGAGCTGGTTAGAATTACAAGCCAGAACCAGTATCATACACTGCACTGTTTTAGCGCTAAGCTGGTTCTACATATACGCGATCCGGTTCCCTGTTGCGTGCTGGTTATCGAAACAGTCAAAATTTCAAAATGCACGTAACTCACGGGGTTGGTACTTGGACCGTGTGAGAGCCTACGTGAGCTGTGGTAGAGCTCATGATCAACCCCCCATTTTAGGGACCAACAATTGGTATCAGAGCAGGTTGTTCTTCAATAGTGCATTTCTTTTCGAAAAATGTTTTAAACGGTTTTAAAATATGTCTGCTCTGATAGTCGTTCGAAAGCCTGTCCATGCTACAAAATATTTAAGTTTTTCAAAACTCATTTTATATGGATAGGGGGAGGAATGTCTATTGAATTTCAGAGCAATTTCTCGAAAGGAAAGATCGGCAACATCTCTTCTGATGAACTGACAGATTGCGCGAGATCTATGGACGCCAAGATCTCTAGGCGGAGCGAGGCTAAGCCTTAGGGAGAAATGAAAGAGATTCTGTAAATTGAATATTCTATTGCTTCTCTGGTCCTTCAAAATGAGAAACTTTTGAGTAGCATAGACCCTGTCTTCAAAATCTCATGCAATTACTTTTACAAATTGTCGTCCCTCGAAAAATTCTTTCGTTTTCAAAATAAAATAACCTCATGTTCTGTTTATGGCGGGTTTTGTTTTAAATATTAAGTGGAAGACTTGATTTTGAGACCTTTTTTATTCCCACAAAAATGGAGAGAAATATTTTCAAGCACAAACATACCTGCATATGTTATCCAAATTTTATGTAAATCAAAAAGGGGGATTGTTGGATTTGTTTTTACATATCAGAATCTAAGTTTTTATCCACACAAAATCTGCTACTATTGTACTAATGCTCTACATCACATGTGCAGCTTGCTTAGTCTGGAGTAGACAAGAAGATATCCAAACTGGAACAGTGAGGGGATGCCTGAACTGGATTGGTCGAAGATATCTAGCTGGAACAGTAAGGGGATGCCCAAGCTGGTACATCAGTTTAATTCCAGAAGTGCAGGGAACACCAAGCTGGTTTACCAGCCTGGAGCAGGAGCAGCACGGAGATCAAGCGCAGAATATTTAGAAAAGCAGAGTTCAAGCGCAATGGGATGCGATGAAGTGCAGACAAGTGCAGATCAAGTGCAGTATATAAGTGTGTTGTTCAAGTGCAGATCCGTATACAAGTGCGGTGATCAAGTGCAGGTCTGATCACAGAACGCACTTGTAACCAGTTCAGCTTAGGGATATCAGTCCTTGGGAATACTGAATCTGAACTAGGTATTATATCCCAAAGAAGATGGGATACACTCAGTGGTGCTGGATTGCAGCTCAACCAGTGAAAGAAATGTGTGCTTGCCGATAGTTTGGATGAGGTGTCTGAATGGACCAAGTGAACAAGCAAGCACACAATGGCTCTTGACAAAAAAAATAGAGCCAAGATGGTAAACCAGATCAGGGAAGAGAAAACCTGATCAAGAACCTCAGCAGCTGGATTCTTATGACGGGGAAGTAGAATGCGGCTGCAGTAAATAAAGAAACCAGCTGGAGAGGAAACCAGCTGAGAGACCAGCTCAAATAAACGACCTGCTGAGTATTATGAACAAGCTGGCTCGAAGAAGCTCAAGATCAGGGAAGATAAGAAGAGACCAGCTCGAATACAAGACCAGCTCAGTGCAAACCGAAACGGAGAAAAGCTGGCAAGCAGGTTAAGGTCAAACCAGCTCAGATAGCATGACAGATGCTATCTAATCTACGAGTAAAGCGATTTGAATACAATACTATACACAGAATGCTTTTCAATATTCAAATCTACTTGCTTGTATTGTCTTCTCAAAGTACAGTGCTCACGTGCCAAAAGTGAAGAAAAGCCTGCAACGCATTTATGGACAAAGGACGTAAAGTACAAAAGTTTCAGAAGACTTTCAACGGCTAATACTTTGTGTCCAATGGATATAACTCCGCATCAAGCTATATTAGAGCACAGCACAAGTAAATATAGTAGAGAGGAGTGCATGCCGAGAAGAGCAAAGTCGAAAAGGTGTTGTGCAAGCCAAAATAAAAAAGAAGAAAGCACAACCCTGGGAAGACAATGAAAAAACAGCTCGAACAGGAGCACTTCCCAGTGTGTGAGATTCTATATTCAAGAGATTGAGCGAACAACTGTAAATGTCACACACGATTCACTCACATATATATGAGAGAGCTAATTAGATTAGCTGAGTGAATCAAATAAAGAACGACTTCCCATTGTAGTCTTTGGATAGAGACGTTAAAAAGTCTAGTTGTCTTTCGAACTGAGACGTTAAAGAAGTGTGTGTATCATTTCTCACTGAGGCGTTAAAGAAGTGTTATTAGACACACAGCTTGCGGGCTTAGTGTGCAGTGGTGTTGTTAGGAGTTCTTGAGGCTGCGGGTCGTAGGAGTGGGTTGCAGCGAAGGGTCACTGTAATCAAAGCCTTCTAGTGGATACCTTCCCGATTGTGGAAGAAGGTGAGATGTAGGAGAGTTTGCTCCAAACTTCCATAAACAAACCTCAGCGTATTTCCTTTACTGCTTTCCGCATTCATACATACACATTGAATTTTTGTTTATTATGCTTAAAACTATTTAAAAGCTTTCGAATCTAAGAGTCCAGGTTGAGTTATTTCCGCATGATTTAACTTCATTACTCAATCTTTATCTCGGTGCACTTTAATTCAAAACCACTAATCTATTGCAGCTTAAGAACGTATATAACCAGATCGCACGTCCTTTCATTGAGATGGTTAGAATTACCAGCCAGTACCAGTATCATACACTGCGCTGGTTTAACGCTAAGCTGGTTCTGCATATACGCGATCCGGTTCCCTGTTGCGTGTTGGTTTTCGAAACAGTCAAAATTTCAAAATGCACGTAACTCACGGGGTTGGTACTTGGATCGTGTGAGAGCCTACATGAGATGTGGTAGAGCTCATGAACAACCTCCCATTTTATGGACCAACAACTTATTTTCAATTTTCTCATACTTTTCCACAAGCTTCATGGATGGAATCTTGCTCAACCTGTAGCCAGTGCAGAACTTGTGCCATTGATCATAGATTTGATGTTTGCACTCGACTTTTCTCTTATGTCTTGAATGACCAGGAGGTAGTGTTCCCCGACTGGGTTTGGTCGATCAAGATAAGGTAGAGTTCCCTTGCCTTTATCAGCTGGGTCAGTTTTCAGGAGGAAGTAAGTGACCCTGTTGATTTCCCTTATCTCAATGGGAGCGTAAACACTCTTGCCAGTGTAGGTCTGAGATTCTTGAGCTGGTTGTTCAGACCCAGACCTCATCACAATAGCCCGTTCGTTGGTAGCAGTTTACTTCTCAATGTGGTTACTGCTTTCCTCCTGCTGAATTCGTTCAACAATATCCACCCATTTCTCAATCTCAGTAGTTGTTCCTTCGGGACCGCCAGCAGTAGAATTTGCTTGCTCTCCCTGAGCAACAATAGACACATTATCATCATGACCCTCTTGGTCGGTTTGGGTCTCACACTCCATACACTCTTCTTGCTCATCAACGTTGGAATAAGCACCATCAACCCATCCTTCTTGTTCCGGATTTGTCCCCACATGCACCTCTGGGCCACCAACAGTGGACTCATCACCAGCTCGTGTCTCCAATGCTACAGTAGTCTCCATATGTGCTTCGGGTCCACCAGTGGTAGAGGCCCTGTCACCCCCAGCTGGTATGTCAGAGATGGGATTGGGTTGGGACTCTGCTTGATCATTAACAGTGGGCGGCACCTTCTTGGCTCTCTTTTTCCGGTGCTTCCTCGTAATGAGCACCCCTGGAACAGATATTGTAGCCTCCGAGTCAGATGACTCTACCACTTGCTTGCGCTTTGCGCCACGGTTCTTAAGCCTCGCCATCGGGCACGAATCCTCGTCTGAGCTTGTCCCAGACTTAGACTTCGTAGGAGTAACTTGGCTCCCAGCCTCCACTGACTGCTGTACAGCCACCTTCTGCATCTTCTCTTTCTTCTTTTTCGGCTTCTCTATAGCCGCCTTTGCTGCCTTCTTCTTCTCACCGGCTTCCCTCCCAGCCCTGTTAGATGGAATACTGTCTGCTCACTTGTAGTATCCCCCGACACCTTGTTGGTTTCGCTAGCTGGAACCACATCCAGATTTTTCTTGATATAGGTTTGCACCGATTTGGGGGTTAGCACTTATTGAGGATTCAACTTCACCACCGCTCCAAGATCTGGTTTCACTAAGATCTGCTTTCACTAAGCGTTCCAACATGACATTCAGCTGGACTGCAAAATCCTGTGACTGAAGGGTGGGATTGTTCACCATAGCCACCAACACTTGGAACAAAACCTGCACCCAGTTCACTTTAACCCAGCAGTGATGGCTACCATCAAATCAAACTTCTCGCTGGTCACTATGTCAAATGATCCAGCCTTTGCACACAGCGCCTTAGCCACAATATCGTGTAGCAAACGAAGCTCTATTTTCATCTATTTTTTTATTGGTGCCCTGAACGACACTTCGGAACTAGAAAACCTTCCCCGCATCTCCACACAATCTGACTTGGAATACCTAGAAAACTTGTCATCCCCTCTGTGGGTAGCCCAAACGCTTCAGCAAAAATTTCTTTCGTTAGCGCCAGTTTTTGATTGGCGACGAAGCTGACGATTGTTCCCGCAATGACTTTCGCATGCGAAGAATTCAACGACAGCGCTCTCATATACTGAACTTGATGCTGCCAGAAACTCTGTAAGCCCTGTATCTGTGAGACCTGAAAATTTAATTAAGATTAATTGTTGGAATTAATCGGTTTAGAGATTTCTGGTGGTTCAGATCTCTGTTTGTTTGTTTGGTTTGAATTTTCGGGTCAGGTTTCACATTTAGAGCATTTCTAGAAGTTTTCGTATTTTTGGTATTTTGGGTAAAAGCTGGTTTCGTGGTGAGAGCTGGTCGATTTGGTGAAATCCAGTCGTAGCGTGTTTTGGTAGCGCGAGATTCCAAAACGCCGTCGTTTTAGTGAAATCTGGATGCGTTGTGTTAAGTTAAAGCTGGTCGCATGTTTGTATCCAGCTGCTGCTTTATCTCGGTTGTTGAGGGCAAACGGTAGCATTTTGATTAGTTGGGGCAACGCCGTTTTGAGTGTTGCGTCTGGTACCATCTGGTGGGATTTGTTCGCGTGTTCTTGCTGGTTGTCCAGCTGAGAGTAGATGTCAACGATGGTCAACTCTACTGTAGCTTGCGTCTGGTTTCCTGTAGCTTGCGTCTGGTTTCCTGTAGCTTGCGGCTGGTATTGCGCGAGGGTTATCGACCAGATTTGATGATGTAAGCTATGCGACGCCGTTTTATTAAGTTGAAACGCTGCGTTTGGTTATTGTGTGAGGAAACCAGCCGATGGTTTTAGGCGACCAGCTAGTGGCAGATTTGATGACGTTAGCGGTGCGACGTCGTTTTGTTAAGTCGCTGCGACACCGTTTTTATTAGCGTTGTTTGAGATTCAGCAGTTGGTTTCTTTGCATCTGCTGGTTGTATTTTTAGCGTGTGTCGACTGGTTTTGTTGGTGGATGATTTTAAACAGCTTTTGCACGTTTATTTAAGGAAGACTTGGTCTTCGATTTGAGATACCAGATCCCATACTTAGTAATTCTCCCAATTGTCGACCTCTGTTTCTCGAACCCTAGTACTGTTCACTGTTGATTTTATCCGGTGATTCCCGTCGTTTTCGACCGTTGTTTTGGGTGTGTGAGGTGGCGTTGGACTCCTCTCGAGAAGCTCTTCCATCTTATACCATTCTTGGAGGCGGTTGTTGGCTAGAGCGAGATCACGAAGTTGCTGTCTTCGGCCGTGTGTTGCGTCGTTGAGGTAGAACTTCGAGTTATTGTTGAGATCTTAGTTTTAGCCTTTGTTTAACCTTCCTGTTAGTGGTATTGTTGGAATCAGTTGCTGGTTTGAGTTGTAACTCCCAGGCGTGGGTTTTGTGCTTGTGACCCGTGAGATTTATGCTTGTACGTTGTGTGTTCAACAGGTTCCTAACCAGATCTCTCGGGCTCCTTGTTGTGGTAGTTATGAACTTCTCCGGTGATTTCCCGTCGATTCCGGCCACCATTTTTCTTGTTCGAGGTAGCGTTGGACTCCTCTTGGAAAGCTCTTTAATATCTTACCCATTTTTGAGTCTATTGTTCGCTGGAACAAAAGCTCGAAGCTACTGTCTTTCGGCCGAGTGTTGTGTACGCAGGTAGCTTTCGAATTCAGTGGTTGGAATCTTGTTGTAGGCCTTGTTTTAAGCTTCCTGTTAGATTGTGTGGGTAGAATGGAAGGCTGGTTGTGTATGTAAATTCCAGCCGTGAACCTTTAGTGGTTGGCCGTGAGATTTGTTGTATTTCCCCTGAAATCTGTGCACCGTGTATTTTGGCAGACTTTGTGAAAGCCGTGACTTGCTACGTTCCTTTGAGGAATCTGATTTGGGTAAATCGGGAATAAGAGGTACGGATCTTGAGCTTGTAATTCAGCGTGGAACCTGGCTTGGATAAATTGTGAGATGGCTGTGTTTGGATTGCCGTGCACTGTTGTTGCTCTGTGTGAGAGCTGTGTATGCTTACCGTGTGTAATTGTTGTGTTGAATATGGTTATATGTTTGTTGTTCTAGCACGTTGCATACACGCATTCCATTCAGCTATTGCAGCCTTTGTTCGTTGTTGTTTCTCTGTTTTCTTACCAGGATGCGAGGGCGAGCGGTGATTCCGCACTCTCATTTCCCCTATGCGCCGAGTGGCTAGCTACCACAGTTCATAGGTTGGGTTGTTGAATCATCTGGTAAGGGTGGGCGAGTAGGGGTGAGTGGATAGCACCCACATGTCCTACACTCACCGTGGCCACATATTCTGTTGCAGATTTCCGTTGAGTTGTGCATTGAGTTCTTCGGCTCCCTTCCTTGGTTGTAGCCTTCGGCTGTTGTCCTTGGTTTCATGCATAGCATCTGCATTTTATTCTTGCTGTTTACTGCTGTTTTATAGTTGCTCTCCGTACTGGGGTTTGACCCCATGTCCTTCTAGGACTTGGTTGTTTTCTTGTTGTGTTGTTTTCAGGGAACCCAGGTTTTACAGCTGGTCGTGGTTTTAATCCAGCTGGTGGTGCCCCAGGAGGTGGTTAGAGTATCCCAGTTGCGTATAGCATATTTATATGTATCAGTTGAGTTAGCCAGGGGGTTGCCCTGTGCTTCGTGGCTGTATCCAGTAGTTGGAGTCTGATACTCGTGGTTGTATGCTATACTGTTTTGTTATGGCTTGTAGCCATTTGTTGTTTTGTTGTTTTGTTGATTTTATAAACAGGGATATATTTTGAGTATTGCATTATTTTAAATTATATTTTTTTAACTCGTCAGGCCAAAAGCGAAAATTTTACCCTCTTTTTAATAGCTTCCGCATGTGTTTGTGTGTTTTTACTCTGTTATGAGCACGAGGACTGACAGTATCCGCCAGTGTCTTAAACATGCGTGCCATTACAGTGTGCTCCATGATGAGTACAGACTCAAAATCGACCTGCAGAGCATTGACAAAGAAAGATACGGCCATTTCTAATAACAGAGGGTTATAAATTTGAGAAAATGCGAGAGATTTCATGAAATATTTCCATAAGAAAGGAGAAAATTGCTTGCAAATTTTCTAGAATGTATGAAAATTTAAAAGCGTAAAGCAAAAAGTAAAGTGAAACGGTTTATGTACGAGCGGGGAGAGAGAAGGATTTTTCGTGACACGTGTCATCATCATATTAAATGTCATTTGAAATTCTGAGTAGATGACCGTCCGATTTTAAAAGAATTTGAAAAGGTAACCCGATCTCTACCATTCAATTTTATATACCAGCACAGAAACAAGTATTCAAACCCTATGATAACATCTCGCTATACACGCCCCAAGCCGGACCAGACCTACACGGTGCTGACCAGATCGAAGACAAACAGCGGACCGTTGGGTTAGCTGTGTGAATTAGATTGTTCTCCCTGAATTTATTCATGCATAACATATTTATGACATATCCAAGAGACCTAAGATGTTTCTACAGTAAAAAAACTTAGCGTCCGGCAGAGGTTTGGTGAAGATGTCAGCTACTTGCTGATCCGTTGGCACATGCTCTACCGGAACATCTTTCTTTTGCACATGGTCTCTAATGAAGTGTATGTCAATGTGTTTGGTTCTGGAATGCAGCATGGGGTTTTTGAGTGATCGCGATGGCACTAGTGTTGTCACAAACGATGGCTTCTTCCTGTGCATCATCATAGTCCCGGAGTTGTTGTTGAATCCATAGCATTTGTGCGCAACAAATTACAGCTGAAGGGTACTCTGCTCAGATGTGGATGTGGCAATTGACACCTGTTTCTTGCTAAACCAAGAAATTATTCTATCACCCAGAAATTGACAAGTCCCACTTGTGCTACGCCGATCAACTTTACAACCTGCATAGTCTGCATCGCTATAACCAATCAAATTTAAAATTGAGTCTTTTGGCTACCAAAGACCCATGTTCTGCGTGCCCTTTAAATATTTCACATTGCGTTTAACGGCCACGTAGTGAGACTATTTTGGATCGGCTTGAAACATGGCACACATACAGACCGATAACATAATGTCTAGCCTGCTTGAAGTGAGGTATAAAAGCGAACCAATCATCCCATGATACATGGTTACCTCAATGGTAGTTCCAGCTTCATATTTTTCCAGTTTGATTGAAGCTCATTCAAGTAGCGACTGATGAACATTTTTCCATCCCGAACTTCTTAAGAACTTCCTTCGTATACTTCGCTTGATGATGAAGATCCCATCGTCAACCTGCTTTACTTGTAGGCCTAGGAAAAATATTAGTTCCCCCATCATGCTCATTTCAAACTTATCCTACGTAAGCTTGGAAAATTTGTCACACAACTTAGGATTAGATGATCCAAATATAATGTCATTGACATAGATCTGTACGAGCAAGACGTGATCATTTTTAACAAATTTGAATAGTGTCTTGTCGACAGAGCCGATAACAAAGTCATGATCAATAAGAAACTTGGACAGAGTGTCATACCAAGCTCTGGGAGCTTGTTTCAGACCGTACAAAGCTTTATCAAGCTTGTAAACAAAGTCTGGTCTGGTATGATCTACGAAGCCAGGAGGTTGTGTAACATACACTTCCTCATTTAGGATGTCATTTAAGAATGTACTTTTGACATCCATCTGATAAACTTTGAAATTCTTAAAAGATGCATATGCAAGGAAAATTCTAATGGCCTC
The DNA here is from genome assembly GCA_001598015.1 of Dorcoceras hygrometricum. NCBI lineage: Eukaryota > Viridiplantae > Streptophyta > Magnoliopsida > Lamiales > Gesneriaceae > Dorcoceras > Dorcoceras hygrometricum. The sequence continues at coordinate 18,614 of KQ988502.1, forward strand.
CAGTCTAGCTACAGGAGCGAAGGATTCTTAAAAATCTATGCCTTCTTCTTGCATATATCCTTGAGCTACTTATCTGGCCTTATTTCAAACTACGTTGCCATTTTCATCTAGTTTACTCCTGAAGACCCATTTTGTTCCTATAACGTTTTGATCATCAGGTCTAGGAACTAGATGGCATACATTGCTTCGTTCGAATTGCCCTAGTTCTTCTTGCATTGCTTCTATCCAGCTCGGGTCCTCTAAAGCCTATTCTACTTTCTTAGGCTCTATATGCGATATGAAAGTAGAATTAAAATATTCGTTTATCATCTGGCCTCGTGTCCTAACTGGTGCAGTTGGGTTACCGATGACCAGCTCGGGTGGATGATTTTTATTTCATCGAATACCTGGTCTGTATGAGTTAAACGGTTCGTGCTGTTACCCCTACGTTCTAGATGGATTGTCTTGATCACCACTTGTTGGATTCCCACTTGTTGTAGATTCATTAGTAATATTGGGCTCATCAGCATGCATATGTTCTCCACCAGCTTGATCAAGATCTAGACCAGCCTGCGCAGCATCACGAATGTCTGCGTTGGTGATTGACATGTCCATAGTTTGCTGGTCACCAGCTTGACATCTGTATTGTGCCTCGTCATCACTTGATTCATCCAGATTGATGGTTTCCAGACAAGTGCACAGATCATTTAACTTGGAAGCTTATGTTGATCTAAAGTTGGTTTCATCAAACACCACATGTGCCGATTCTTCAACAGTTAGTGTCCGGTTTTTGAACACGCAATAGGCTCTGCTTACATGAGTATCCCAGAAATATACCTGCATCGGATTTAACATCAAAGTCTCTTAAATATGTTTTACCATTAATATGGATAAAACATCTACATCCAAACACCCTAAAATAAGATATGTCAGGTTTCTTGCCATTCCAGATCTCATACGGAGTAAAACTGTGTCGCTTATTTATCATTGATCTGTTCTGAGTACAGCAAGCGGTGTTGACTGCTTCTGCCAAAAATTTATTTGAGATACCAGAATCAGAAATCATAGTTATGGCAGCTTCTTTTAAAGTTATTTTTCGACGCTCAACTAACCCGTTTTGCTGAGGTGTTCTAGCCGCAGAAAACATGTTCGATTACAATGTAATCCATATAGGAGGAGATTTTAAAATTCAAAAATTTTGTTCCTCTATCACTCCAAATCCGGTTGAAATTACAAGATTGCTCATTTTGCAAATATTTAAAAGCTTGATCAGCTGGTCGACAGTTTGATCTTTTGATTTAAAAACAACACCACGTAAATTTTGAAAAATCATCGACTACAAGAAGGATGCACTTCATTCCCCCTAAGCTGGTTACGGGTTTTGGACAGAAAAGATCCATGTGTAAAAGATCCAGCTTATGTGAGGTTTTATCACTGCCTCTAGTTTTGAAGGTTGATTTTAAATGTTTACCCGGCTGACAGGCAGAGCAAATCTTGTCCTTTGAAAATTTTAATTTGGGTAAGCCATCAACTAACTCACGCTTACTCAGATTGGCGTTGAAGTCAGATGATTCATCCACTGATGCCATAGCTAGCTCTTGTAAGAATCAGCTACTAGGCATGTTTGTTCTGTATGCGGTTGATCTGACCTATCGACTTTGTAGGTGTTTCCAGATCGATAACCTACCAGCATGGTCAAACCTTCCGGATTCAAAACTGTGCAAGTGTGCTTTTGAAATTTAATTGAGTAATGACTGTCGCACAACTGACTGATACTTATCAGATTGTAGCTCAAGTTCTCGACCAGGAGAACATTGTTGACAGTAAAATTACCATGGGTAAGCTTACTCTTACCCACGGTGTTATCGCTAGAGTTATCACCAAAGGTGATCTTGGTTTCATTTCATGATTTTATTTCTGTGAGCAGCTTGGCATCTCCAGTCGTGTGCCTCGCACATCCACTGTCCAGATATCACGTTGATTGCTCCAATCTGGAAACCTGGTGTTCCTGCAATCACAATTTAAGATAATTTGGTACCCTTTGATTTATTTGGTTCCAAGTTTGATTAGACCTTTCGGGATCCACACTTGGATAATCTTAATCCATTTACCAGAGTGTGCATCAAAGCATTTGTGAGGTCCGTGTGCATTATTTATTCTGGTGTGAGTTGAGTAAGAAGTGTTTGTGCCATTTGATCTGGGCTTCATGTAACCGTTCCTGTCCTGTCTGTCCTTCGTAGAAGGTCGAGAAAACTGGCCTCGATTTTTATCACCAGATTTGGGATTACCCCGCATCTGTTCAACTCTTTTGTTAAGCATGCTCTCCTGAGATTTCTCAGTAACAGTATACCCCAGCCCGCAAAATCTGCCTTTCCAGATCGTAGGCTCAACTGCTATCTTTAATTCACCAGAATGTACCTCTTCAGGCTGTCCCCCGCTATATTTTACAAAGTTCAATGTTTTAAACTATGTCCTTTCCAGCCTTGGTGTACTACTGGTTTCTGCTATACTGCTTTCATCGCTATTATAACCCAATCCGGTTTTATCACTAGATGGATTTGTAGCTCCATGCAGTTTTTGTAGAGAAACAGAAGACCTGGTCTAGAGCTTATTATGCCAGTCAATCGCTGATTCTCATAGAGCAGCTCCTCGGACCTGCTTCTCAAATTCTCATTCTCAATTTCAAGCTTACTTAGAGCAGCTTGCATATTACTTGAGCTAACCAGCTCAGTGTTTATTGCACAGCTCTCTCTTTCGGATTTAACTTCCTCGAATGATTGAGAAAGTTTCTTGTATTATAGTACCATTTCATTTAATGCGATAACAAGGTCCTCACGTATGAACTTCGGACTAGAGAAATCGAATATCTCATAGGTGTCATCAGCAATTAGACACTTTACTTCATCCTCGCTTTCACTGGAGGAGGATGTTCCTGAGCTGGATTCTTCTAAATCTGAGTCATCCCATGCACTTTTATTCTCTTCAGCAACCATTTCTTTCTCTGTCCTCCCCTTCCGATAGAGCTTCTACTCCTTCTTGTCTTTGCTGGAGTTGCGATCTGGTCGCTTCTTCGCATCCATCCTTGGCTTCCTGCAATCAGCCATAAAGTGATCAGGCCTGCCACAGTTATAACACTTATCGTCAGAAGGAGAATTAGAATTCTTTGGGGAATCAAAAGAGGAAGGTTTAGAGTTATGCTTTTGCATAAATTTTCCAAATTTCTTGATGAACAAGGACATGGCATCCTTGCTCATTTCCTCTGTTGTTCTGCTGCTTGTGGAGCATGGATTCTGTTCAGAATTTGTAGCAGCGAGAGCTCTTGTTGGTTGGGAAGCAGATGGTTCAGACTCTGCTGTCGTTTCCAGCTCGAATTCTTAAGCCTTTAGGTTGGCGAACAAGTTGTGCAACTCCATATTGTTTAAGTCTTTTGACTCTCGCATGACCATTGTCTTCACATCCTACTCCTTGGGAAGTGCTCGCATCACCTTTAGAGCTAGCTCCCTGTTGCTGTAAGATTTTCTCAGTCTGGTTAGCTCAATCACTAGTGAGCTAAACCGTTCATCAAATTCAGTCATGGTCTCCTCATGCTTCAGCTTGATCAACTCAAACTTTTGCAGGGCCATAGTCAACTTGTTCTCTTTTCTTTCTTCGTTTCCCTCGCAAATCTGGGTGAGCTTCTCCTAGATTCTTTTGCAGTTGTGCACGTCTGGATTTTGCTAAACATATTATTGTCTAGAGTCTTGTACAGTATATCCTTGGCGACGTTATCCAGATTGGCCTTATTTTTATATTCTGAGGTCCACTCCATCTGGGTTTCTCGATCCACTAAGGTGCACCAACATTTATAGCCACAGCAGTGTTCATTCTCATTATTTGTATCGGCCCGTTAGTTATTATGAACCACATGTCATCGTCTTGTGCTGCTAGGTGCGCCTGCATCCGAATCTTCCAGACATCTTATCCTCCTTTGAAAACATAGGAATCTTGCTCTGAGAAATCGACATATTTAGGAAGTATAAATGAGCGAACTGTTCAAACACTGAGAAACAGAGCTCTGATACCACTTGTTAGGATAAAAAACAAGCTCGGGAGTTCGGGGTGTGAATGAACTCCTTTGCTCCTTTTTGTTGGAAAATATGTTTTAAAAATTTTACTGCTCGATTCAAACCTCCAATCGAGTTACCGGCTAGGAGGGTTCTCAGTGATTGCTGTTGTCTTGTGTAATAAAATGATTTTATGCGGAAAGAACACGATCACAGTGAACAGTTAAACTAATGTGGAAATATAAAAGTTAAAGAGTCGAGGGATTTGTTTCTGGAAGTTCGGAGTTAACTCTTCTACGTCTCCCCTTCTTCCTCAATGGGAAGGAATCCACTAAAAGATTTGATTTATACAACCACTTGTACAAACCCGATCCTACAATCAGCAGCTGCAGGAACTCCTAGGACTCAACGAAAGAACTCAGACCCACGATCTGGTTCGAGATACAAATGACTCAGCTCTAAGCTAGTTGTGCAAATATAGCACTCAATACTCTCTGTTTATTACGCTGATGACTCAATACTACAGAGTGTGTGTATAAAAGATAGTGTGACACAAAGATTTGAATATGCAATCCGTGCGTGTGTCACTGGCTGTGAGCTGGTTCAATGAAATGAACTATGCTTTTGCTCGTGAATGAAATTTGCAGGTCCTAAATCGGTGAAGTCTCCTTGTGTTTCATAACCTTCTCAAAGCTAATCTTCTCTGTTATTTATACTCTTTGGATACAATGGTAATAAATGTTACTAGTAGACACTTTGAATGTATCCAAATTAAAAATCCTGTGGCGACTTAAATGCTTGTACGATGTTCGTACACCTCCATTAAATGAATTCCCTTTTTAGCATACTTCTGTGCAGTATTCTGTACACCAAATCTATGCTTGTCTGAAGTTAGCTCAAAGTAGTTCCAACGATTACATCGAATGCAGAGAGGTCACATGTATCACATCAAACTGTACGTTTCTTCAAACATTTCGGAGTTCAATTTGCTAAGTTGTTCTTAACTTAGCTGGGTTCCCGATCTGGTTTCTGATCATTGAGCTGCTTTTCTTGATCGGGTTCTGAGCTTGATTAAATCCAATCTGCTTTGTTCCCTACTGATTCAGATATCAATCTTGTACACTCATACCTTCAGTACGATAACCTCTGTAGAATCAATCTTCTTCGAGCTGGTTTACTTAACTGGTCTTTCAGCTGGTTTGTTATACCACTTTTCACTCCAGCTGTGATCTGTTTTCTCAACTTTAAACCACTGTTATGCTGCTTATTTTGAACTGATATGATTTCAACACTTTCTGTTTCTATCCTTCGAATTTGTTCAACTGATCTGTTCTTATCCAGCTAAGTATCTTTGGACTGGTTTGACCTTAACCATCGTAACTTAGTACCTAGCTGGTTTGTCTTCAACCATCACATCTGAAAACCCTAAGCTGGTTTGTCTTAGACCAGCGTACCTGAATACATTGAGCTGAATACATTGATACTGATGAGGTATTCGATTTTTCCAATCTAGAATTCACCCGTGAGGACCTTGTCATAGCACTTAATGACATGGTTCAAGAGTACAAGAAGCTTTCTCAATCATTAGAGGAAGTCAAAGATGAAAGAGAGAGCTGTGAAACAAAAGCTGAGTTGGTTAGCTCAAGAGATATGCAAGTTGCTCTAAGTAAGCTTGCAACTGAGCATGAGGAGTTGAAAATTAGGTCACAGGAGATGCTCTATGTGAATCAAAAATTAGCTTTTATAATAAGCTCCTGGACCAGGTCTTCTGCTTTCCTGGATAAACTGCATAGAGGCATGAAGCCAACCGATGACAAATCTAGTTTAGGCTATGATGGTAATGATAGCAGTACAACAGAAACCAGTTGTACCCCATAGATGGCTAGGGCAAAACTTCAAAAAATGAATTTTGTAAAATCCAGCATGGGACAGCCCATAGAGGCACGATCTGTTGAAGAAAAAATGGCAGCTAAGCCTCCAATCTGGAAAGGAAGATTTTGGGGGCTGGGGTATAATGCTCTTGAGAAGTCTCGGGAAAGCTGGCTAAAGAAGAAAGTTGAACTGATGAGGGGTAAACCCAAATCTGGTGGTAGAAATCAAAGCCATTTTTCTCACGCTTCTATGAAGGACAGGCAGTACAGGCCTAGATACAAGGAGTCCAGATCTCATGGCACAAATACTTCTCATCGAACTCAATCCAGATCAAAGAACACACACAAACCACACACATATTTTGATCCGCACATTGGTAAAGTGGTTAAGATTATCCAAGTGTGGGTCCCAAAAGAATTAATCAAGCCTGGACCCAAATAAATCAAAGGGTACCAAAATTGTTTTATTTGTGATTGCAGGAACAACAGGTGTCAAAGCTGGAGCAATCGGCATGGTATCTGGACTGCGGTTGTGCTAGGCACATGACTGGAGATGCCATGCTGCTAACTGATTTCAAGCAATGCAATGGACCCAAGATCACTTTTGGTGACAATTCAAACGAAAAAATCATGGGTAAGGGTAAGCTTACCCATGGTAATTTTACTGTCAACAATTTTATCTTTGTTGAGAACTTGTGCTACAATCTGATCAGTATCAGTCAGTTGTGTGACAGTAATTATTCAGTTAAATTTCAAAAGCATACGTGCACTATTCTGAATCTTGAAGGTCTGACCGTATTTGTAGGTTATCGATCTGGGAATACCTACAAAATATACTGGTCAGATCAGCCGCACTCAGAACAAACTTGCCTAGTAGCTGACTCTTCCAAGAGCTGGCTATGGCATCAGCGGATGAATCATCTGAATTTCAAAAAAATTGCTAATATGAGTAAGCGTGAGCTAGTTGATGGCTTTCCCAAGATAAAATTTTTTAAAGACAAGGTTTGTTCAGCTTGTCAGCTGGGAAAGCATTTAAAATCCACTTTCAAAATTAGAGGCAGTAATAAAACTTCTCGTAAGCTGGATCTTTTACATATGGATCTTTTTGGTCCCATACTCGTAAACAGCTTAGGGGGGATGAAGTACACCCTTGTCGTAGTTGACGATTTTTGAAAATTTACTTGGGTGTTGTTTTTAAAATCCAAAGATCAAACTGCCGACCTTCTGATCAAGCTTTTAAACGTTTGTAAAATGAGCAATCTTGCAGTGTCAACCGGATAAGAAGTGACAGAGGAACAGATTTTTTGAATTTTAAAATTTTCTCTTATCTGGATGATATTGGAATCAAACATGAGTTGAGTGCCGCTAGAACACCTCAGCAAAACGGGTTAGCTGAGCGTAGAAATATAACTTTAAAAGAAACTGCTACAACTATGATTGCTGATTCCAGCATTTCAAATAAATTTTGTGCTGAAGCAGTAAACACAGCTTGCTATACTCAGAACAGGTCAATGATAAATAAGCAACATGGTGTAACCTCTTATGAGATCTGAAATGGGAAGAAACCTGATATTTCGTATTTCGGGATGTTTGGATGTAGATGTTTTATCCATATCAATGGTAAAACGTATTTAAAAGCTTTTGATGTCAAATCTGATGCAGGTATATTTCTGGGATATTCAACCATGAGCAGAGCTTATAGAGTGTTCAACAACAGGACGCTAACTGTTGAAGAATCAACTCACGTGGTGTTTGATGAAGCTAGATTTAGATCAACATCAACTTCAAAGCTAAATGATTTGCGCACTCGTCTCGAATCTACTAATCTGGATGAATCGAGTGCTGACGAGGCACAAAACAGATGTCAAGCTAATGACCAGCATGCACTGGACATGCCAATTACCAATGCAGACATTCACGGTATTGCACAAGGTGGTCCAAATCACGTTCAAGATGGTGGAGAACATGCACAAGTTGATGAGACAATCATAACAAGTGGAAATCCACCAAGTAGTATCCATATGATCCAGCAGGCATGCAGGGGGAAGAGAACGAAGCGTCAACCTCACATAGGCCAGGTCTGTGGTGGAATAAAAATCATCCACCTGAGCTGGTCATTGGTAACCATACTTGACCCGTTAGGACACGAGGCCAGATGATAAGCGAATATTTTAATTCTGCATATTGAACCTAAGAATTTAGAAGAGGCTTTGAACCCGAGCTGGATAGAAGCAATGGAAGAAGAACTTAGCCAATTCGAACGCAGTACAGTGTGGCATCTAGTTCCTAGACCTGATAATCAAAACGTTATAGGCACCAAATGGGTCTTCAGGAATAAACTCGACGAAATAGCAATGTAATTCGAAACAAGGATAGGTTAGTAGCTCAAGGTTATAGGCAAGAAGAGGGCATATATTTCGAAGAATCTTTTGCAGTTGTAGCTAGACTCGAAGAAATTCGTATATTCCTTGCATATGCCGTATATAAAAACTTCAAGGTTTATCAGATGGATGTCAAAAGTGCATTCTTAAATGGAATTCTGAATGAGTAAGTGTATGTTACACAAACTCCTGGCTTCGAAGATCATACCAGACCCAGACTGTGTGTATAAGCTTGATAAAGCTTTGTATGGTCTGAAACAAGCTCCCAGAGCTTGGTATGATACATTGTCCAAATTTTTAGTAGATCATGATTTTGTTATTGGTTCTGTTGACAAGACACTATTTAAATTTGTTAATAATGACCATGTCTTGTTAGTACAGATATATGTTGATGACATTAGTTTCGGCTCTACTAATTCTAAGCTTTGTGAAAAACTTCCAAGCTTATGCAGGACATATTCGAGATGAGAATGATGGGAGAGCTGACATACTTTTCTAAGATTACATGTAAAGCATCTTGAAGATGGAATTTTCATCAATCAAGAGAAGTATACAAAGGAACTTCTCAAGAAGTTCGGGATGGAAAATTGTTCGTCTACAGCTACTCCGATGAGTGCTTCCATCAAACTGGACAAAGATGAAATTGGATCTGCAGTCGAGGTAACAATGTGTCGGATGATTGGATCTCTATTGTACCTAACCTCAAGAAGACCGGACATTATGTTCTCGGTTTGTATGTGTGCAAGGTTCCAAGCTAATACAAAACAGTCATACTACATTGCCGTTAAGCGTATTTTGAAGTATTTAAATGGAACGCTGAACGTGGGTATTTGGTATCCCAAAGATTCAAGTTTCAATTTGATTGGATACAGTGCTGCAGATTACGCAGGTTGTAATATTGATCGGCGTAGAACTAGTGGAACTTGCCAGTTCTTGGGTGATAGACTAATTCGTGGTTTAGCAAGAAACAGACATCAATCTCTACATCCACAGCTGAGGCAGAGTACCTAGCAGCTGGGAGCTGTTGCGCACAAATTCTTTGTATCCAACAACAGCTCATGGATTACGGCGTTGATGCAGTAGAGGCACCCATCTTCTGTGACAACACAAGTGCAATCGCGATGATTCAGAATCCCGTAATGCGTTATAGGACCAAGCACATAGAAATCAGATATCATTTTATTCGAGACCATGTGCTAAAGAAGAACGTCCGGGTGGAGCATGTGCCAACAGATCAGCTAGTTGATTTTGCGTTCGTGCTCACTATGGAGCACAATGGGATGGTACAGATGTTTAAGTCCCTGGAGGAAACAGGGCTTATGGGATTTTTTGAAGAATCTAATTTTGTGTTTGAGGGAGTTGTGACTGAATTCTTTTGTGTACGCGAAGGTTATCGCGGGGACAATTGTGAGTTTTGTGCCAATCAAAAAATGGTGATTACCAAGCATGTGTTTGCTGAAAAGTTTGGACTACCCGACTGAGAGTTTAGTTGGGTTTCTTGATATTCCGACTCACAGTGGTGGAAATGTGAAGGAAGTTTTCTGGTACTGATGTGCCCTTCAGGGCACCGAATAAGAAGAATGAAATGAAGATGGAGTACAGATTGCTGCATGATATTGTTGCAAAGGCACTGTGTGCCAAAGATGGTTCTTTTGACGTGGTTACCAGTGAACAATTTGACTTGATGGTGGCCATCAGTGCTGGCTTGAAGGTAAACTGGGTACAAGTTTTGTTCCAGACTTTGAGTGATACACCTATCCGACAGTCACAAGGCTTTGCTGTTCAATTAAGTGTTCTGTTGAAACGACTGGTGAAAGCAGATCTCGGGGAGGCCGTCAAGCTCCACCCACAAAATGTGTTGAACAATTCTGTTCACACCTACATGAAAAAGAATCTAGGTGTTGGTCCGGTTGGTGAGACCAGCAAGGTATCGGGTGCCGATAGTCTTCTGTCTCTCACTAACAAAGCTGAGAAGGAGGTTGGTGAGACAACGAATCCAGAGAAGGTGGCTGTTGAGAAGACGGAGAAGAAGAAGGAAAAGGTTGTTCCAGTGGTGAAGAAGCAGAAATGGGTGTGAAAAAGCCAATGAAGTCTAGGAGCCAAGCTGCTCCAGCGAAGTCCAAATCTAAGACAAGCTCAGACGCGGATTCGTGCCCGTTGGCTAAGTTGAAGAAAGGTGGCACTGTCCCAATGCGCACACTAGTTGTAGAGTCATCGGATTCAGAGTCTACTGTGTCTATCCTATCGTACAAATCACAAAGAAACACAGGACACCGAGGAAGAAGCTTGTGAAGAAAATTTCTGGTGACTAGACAGACTCCAATGCTGGTCCGGTTCTGGAAATTCCAGCAGCAGTTGATGATGCTTCCACTGCTGGGGCTCCAGAAATGTTGGCGACAATGGCGGATCCGGATCCCGTTTCCCGGGGGCGCAGCGGAAGTTAAAATTTTTGCCCCGAGATACGTTCAATACATTAAAACTAATCAATAAACCATTCATAGGGCGTTTATTGATTGTTACCTTGCTGGCGTCTAGGCGCCTGGCTCCGACCAGTTTCACAGGAAAACCGGCACTTCAAAAGGTAGGCAGCGGTAGATCGTCTAATCAGGTCCACGACCGGAAACACGATTCCTCCGTCAATCTGCACTAGAAGATCTGACGGATTTTGGCACGATCGGATTCTCCTCGTCACGCTAATCGAAACTAAGTCCGATCACAAAGTCACCGACGGCGGGCGGCGGTGAGCGGCGGCGCTTGGAGGTGTCCGGCGTCGGCGTGAGGTTGGGAGAGGAAGGGGGCGGCCGATTTTGGAGCTAGGGTTGTGAGAGTGAATTGTGTTCTAGCCCTAGACCAACTCTACTAATTAAAGATGGTACATGGGCTTGAACCGGTCCAATGGACTTGGGTCAAACCCAGGTCCATATGAACATCCGGTTCATTTAATTCGCCGTGGTTTCATCATAATCCCGATCGATGATCAGATCAGACCGATCGACTCAGTTTCCAAAACTGAGTATTATGATGTGAAAACAATTTTTCAGACCACCTAGTCCAAAATTACAGTTTAGCCCCTCAACTTTGGGAAATCGCAATTTGACCCCTGTTGACTTTTAGGAAGTCGCACTCCCTAAAATCCTCCTCCTATGCTCAACACATTGAGCTCAGTTTCCGTGCGGGAAT
>KQ988503.1:1633-12747 GCA_001598015.1 Dorcoceras hygrometricum
TGCAAATCGAATTAGCAAACATACAAGAATATCCATCACTATCAAGCATAGAAACAGAAATAATGTTATTTATCAACTCGGGAACAAATAAAACGTTTCTCAATAACAACTTAAAATCTGAAGACAGAAATAAATAAACATCTCCTATAGCTACTGCAGCAACTCTTGCTCCATTGCCCAGCCTCAAGTGGGTCTCACCCTCTCTAAGACGTCGGCTTCTTTTCATCACCTGCAAATCATTGCAGATATGAGATCCACATCCGGTATCAAGTACCCAAGAAGTCGAATTAAGAGACATATTTATTTCGATATAGAACATACCTTTTGCAGTTCGCAACTGCTCGAGGTACTCCTTGCAGTTCCTCCTCCAGTGCCCAGGCTTGTGGCAGTGGTGGCAAACATCCTCGGACTTGTTTGGCTTGGAAGCTTTTGCCTTGGGCTTCTTAGTGGGTTTTTCCTCCTTCACAGGGGCAGAACGCTTCTTACCCTTGCATCTGGGCCCCTTCTTCGCTGAGGAAGAAGAGCCCATAAGGAGGACGGGCTTGTCCTTCTTTATGGTTCCATCAAACACGACCAGCATGTTAACCACCTCTTCAAGGGTGGCTGCCAGCTTTTTCATGTTGAAGTTGACCACAAAGGGGTCGAACGCAGCGGGTAGTGAGAGTAGAAGCACATCCACAGAAAGCTCATGTGGAAGTGTGATATCAAGGCCCGCCAGCTTTTCAACGAACCCAATCATACGAACCCCATGCTCACGGACCGAAGTCCCATCGTGCATGCGGTTCGTCATAAGCTCCTTGACAGAGGTGAACCTCTCATGTCGAGAGTTCTCCCCATACAGTTCCTTAAGATGAAAAAGTATGTCAGCAGCATACTTCGTCTTCTCAAAGCGCCGTTGCATTTCATTGGACATCGATGCCATCACATAGCATCGAGTCTTAAGCTCGTCGTCCCACCATTTTTGAAGCGTATTCAGCTCCTCAGGGCTGATATCGACAGGGACTTCTTTCGGAGGGCTCTTCTCTATCGTATAAAGAAGTTTCTCTGAAACCAACACAATATTGAGGTTTCGAAGCCAGTCTTGGTAGTTCAGACCGGTGAACTTGTGCTATCCAGTATAGCAGTGAGTGGGTTTTTGATCGAAGACATTATAAAGCAGTTTATACTGAAAAGAAAAACAGACATGCATTACTAACTATATATGAAAAACGCTAAGACATAAAACAAGGTCATTTTGTTTTATGAATTACCCTCCCACTATTTTAACGATTTCACCACCCTATAATGAAATCAGGAAAGCAAGTTTCCTTAGTGGGTACACGGAGCCCAATCAAGCGATCATGGTCCCGAATAATATCAGCCAACCATGATCCTCAAAAGGTAGAGTCCAATTGCAACCGGTGCAACCTCCATGTATTTTACCTCACGTCCAGTAAGGGCCCAATAATATGACGCCGATTACTCTCACGTGTCAAGATGACCCATCAATGTTGAGTCGTGAAGGACGGTCCCCTTAACGTCCCCAATAATATGAGCCAATATTAAAGGGAGTTCCAACCGACTCACAACGAGTGTCAATGACGTGTACAGCTTTCCAGCATACATAACCCCCTCAATAATATGAGCCGGGCCATGTATGCGGGTAGCATCGGCGTACACCCATTTTTTATGGAAGGTAGGGATAATTTAAACAGATTTAAATTCCCTTAGTTTATCGGATAAACTTTTAATTCTGATATTAGTTTTAAATCGTATTTAAAACGAGGGATTTTATTTTTGAAAATTTTGGTCTCATGCGATTTTAAATCACAATTTAAAACATGCGGATTCAACATATATCGAATATATAAATAAACTTTGGGATGATCAATCGCCAGAGCTATGCGGTCCGTGGTTGCCAATCACGGACCTGGGTCCAGTCCTAGGTGAAATGCAATATGCAATGCAATCCTATTACAATTGCTTCCGGTTTTACAGATCTTCGGTCTTTAATATCTTTGATCGTGATGTCCACCGTCCTCAAATGTCCTCCCACTAAATCTAGTAATTTACATTTAAATTGCCGTGACACATATGGGATACAAATTTGTAGGGGTGGGAACGGGCCACAAACAGACCCACTTTAAATGATATCAACAATATATTTACAGCCGAAATCGCAAAACCTATAGCATACACCTAACAGATTGGGCACGGCTCTCGATCATCGCAAACATGCAATCAATCTAATTAATTGACATAAATTAAATAATCAAATCATATTTGATATTTACCCACAAAACAATATTTTAATTATAAAATCGCATTTTATAATAAAATCGCATGTTGTCGACAAAATCATATTTAATCAACAAAATCATATTTAATTATAAAATCATATTTCATAACTAAAATAAGATTTTGTAATTTTAATTGCATCAAATTTGGGCTTAAAACAATTTTAGGCCCAAAATCTCAAAATTTTCAAAATCAATTTTGGTCCGACCAAAATCTGCCCAACATCGAATATTGGCCCGAAAACTTCATGGGCTACCCAGGACAGGCCCGAACTAAACCTAGAAGAAAATAGTCGTCGCAACGCTGCCGGAGACATCGCCGGACGGCGGCGGCCGCCGCCAACATAGCGTGCGGCAGCAGGCCGCATCATGTGCGGCGTCACCGCGCCAATTAAGGCGCACAACCGTGCGCCACGCCCGGCCACCGCCGCAACAGGTGCGCGAGGCTAGCATGCATCGACCGCGAATCATGCGCGGCCATCGCGAGGTTGCGCGCGCACTATCGCGCGCCGGAAGTTGGCGCCGCCGCAAGTGGCGGGGGCCGGCAGCCCAAAAAAAAATTGTTTCTGATTTTGAAATCTGAAATTCGATACAATTTAGGCACAATATGTATTGAAGGATCCGAGCCTGTGCTCTGATACCACTGTGGGCGACAATGGCGGATCCGGATCCCATTTCCCGGGGGCGCAGCGGAAGTTAAAAATTGCCCCGAGATACGTTCAATACATTACACTAATCAATGATAACCATACATAGGATGTTTGAATCGTTACCTTGCTGGTGTCTAGGCGCCTGGCTCCGACCAGTTTCACAGGAAAACCGGCACTTCGAAAGGTAGGCGGTGGTAGATCGTCTAATCAGGTCCACGACCGGAATTACGATTCCTTTGTCAGTCTGCACTAGAAGATCTGACAAATTCACCACAGACGGAATCTCCTCAGCGCGGTGGCAGGAACAAGTCCGGCGAAGAGGCGGCGGCGCGTGGGTGGCCGACGACAGCGCGTGGGTTCGGTCGAGAGGAGAGGAGGTGGGCGGCTGTTTTGGAGCTAGGGTTTAATGAGTGATCAAGTGTTGTGATTAATGCCCTAAGTCTTTAATTAATAGACTTGGAGTGGGCTTGGTCCGGCCCATCTGGACTTGGGTCAGGCCCAAGTCCATATGAACATCCGGTTCAATTAAATCACCACGGTTTCACCATAACTCCGATCGACGATCAGATTAGACCGATCGACTCAGTTTTCAAAACTGAATATTATGATGCGAAAAACAATTTTTCAAATATCCTAGACCAAAATTACAGTTTAGCCTCTCAACTTTGGGAAATCGCAATTTGACCCCTGTTGACTTTTAGGACCGGTTCAATTAAATCACCACGGTTTCACCATAACTCCGATCGACGATCAGATTAGACCGATCGACTCAGTTTTCAAAACTGAATATTATGATGCGAAAAACAATTTTTCAAATATCCTAGACCAAAATTACAGTTTAGCCTCTCAACTTTGGGAAATCGCAATTTGACCCCTGTTGACTTTTAGGAAGTCGCACTCCCTAAAATCCTCCTCCTATGCTCAACACGTTGAGCTCAGTTTCCGTGCGAGAATCATGAATCCAGTACTTGTGTGACCCTCAATGGTTCAGGGATACAGCTAGCCGTGGGCCCACAACCATTGTGACTCCGAAATCATAATTTCGGACTTGCCCATCGGATCATGGTAAAGCGCCTAGCAACATCGCCCCATGATCCCCTAGGTATCACTGATAGTGCCTGCAAGAACCAGTTGGTCGTGGTTAGCGTACAGTACTGGTCTTTCAACACTTTTATCCCGTTCAGATCAACGATCATTGGTAAATCGAGAGTCGCTAGAGATCCGATATCTATGCATACATCTTGGAGATCAAATAGTGACATCACGAGTGTTACTAGGCAAACCATTTACCTAAAACACATCCAGTACTCTGGCCAGAGATTTATCACACTATTGTCTCCTCAGATAACATAGGATATCCACGTATGAAAGCGAGCGGTGAATCCTCGACAACGAAGCATCGACTCCTACATGCATCGGGACCTCACCCAATCCCGCCGCCTAATGACCCCAAATGGGTCGGCAAACTGGTCAAAGTGAGGCGCCTATCATGTAGAGTCTCAATGACGTTTTGAGTAGTGAGGACTAATCAGTACAACCAAGACCTCGGACTTATCCACTCGACAAATGGTAACCACTTGGAAAGTCCGAATGAGGGTAGTTCGATAGATCACCAGGTCACTATCCATCTGTATGCTCAGAACATCACAATGTTCCCTACCAATGAAACATGGTACTTCACATCGTAGATGCTAGTCTCAAGCTCGGGCGGCCTTATCCTCATTTTGACGGCCCAATCGACTAGGAACGAATTCAGAATACACAGTGACTATTAGATGTGTTTCATGATAGCCATCATATCCACTATCACATCTACATACACTATGGTGCATTCTAGATCTTTATCCAACACAATTGTTAACATTATAATCATAATGAAAATAAAGAATGCCGTAAAGAAGTGCGTATATCATAAATAAAGATTGTCATATACAAGAGTCTATAAAACCCACACGCCACAAGTTGGCTAGTTGGGCATCTACTCTAACAGTTTTCTCAGTCATATTTGAACATGATACAGCGTAGATGGATGGAGCTGCTAAAGGATTTTTATTGAGAGATCAAATACTAGCCTGGGAAGATGAATGTAGTTGCTGATGCATTGAGCAGAAAGGCTCAAGTGGCGATGCTGGCTTTGATGCATATTTCGAAGGTCCATGAACATCTTGGCACTACTGGTTGAAGGTTCTATCCAGTTAAGGATTATGCTGTGGTGTCTTTTTTTCAAGTTGAGCCACAGATTGTTGCTAGCATTAGAGCAGCTCAGAGGACTGATCCATCCATCCATGAGTTGAAGCTGAATGTGAGAGCTGGAAAGTTGGAAGACTATACTGTCACTTCTGATGGTTGTTTGAGGTTTCGTGGCAGGCTTGTTGTGCCAAATCTGATTTATCTTAGAGAAGAGATCTTGAGAGAAGCTCATTGCAGTAGATTCAGTGTCCATCCTGGTGCAAGGAAGATGTATCATACCTTGAAGCAGCATTACTGGTGGGTAGGTTTGAAGAGTGATGTTGCTGATTTTGTAGCCCGTTGTTTGAATTGTCAGCAAGTTAAGGCACAGAGGATGAGACCTGGTGGTTTGTTGCAAAGCTTAGAGGTGCCCCAATGGAATTGGGAGCACATACTATGGATTTTGTCACGCATTTACCCCGTTCCAGCAGAGGTTGTGATGCTGTGTGGATTGTGGTAGACAGATTGTCGAAGTCTGCGCACTTCATTCCCTACAATATGAGCTATTCTTTGAAAAAGATGGCGAAGCTGTACATAGATTTTGTGGTGCATTTGCATGGTGTGCCAGTTTTTATTGTTTCAGATCATGATCCGAGGTTTACTTCCAGGTTTTGGAAGAGTTTGCAAACATCTTTGGGAACTAGATTGGCTGTACCCCCAGATAGATGGCCAATCGGAGAGGAGTATCCAGATTTTAGAGGATATGTTGAGAGCTGTTGTGATGGATTTTAGTGTTAGCTGGAAAGACTCGTTGTCTTTGGTTGAGTTTTCCTATAATAACAGCTATCAGGTCACGATTGGTATGGCGCCATTTGAAGCTTTGTATGGCAGGAAGTGTAGATCGCCAGTGTGTTGGGAAGAAGTGGGGGAGAAGCAGCTGTCTTCCCCAGAGTTTGTGCAGCAGATGAGAGAACAGGTGGATTTGGTTCGCCAGAGAATGAAAGCTGCTCAAGATCGCCAAGCTAGTTATGCGAATAAGAGGCGTAGGCCTTTTGAATTTGAGGTTGGTGATCTAGTTTTCCTTAAGGTTTCTCCTTTTCGCAGTGCTATGAGATTTGGTCTCAAGGGAAAGTTAGCTCCTCGGTATGTTGGTCCTTATGAGATCTTAGAGAGGATTGGTCATTTGGCTTATCGGCTGTTGTTGCCACCAGATTTGTCTTCCTTACATGATGTGTTTCATGTTTCATTGCTGAGGAAGTACGAGCCAGATCCCTCGCATGTGTTGAGAACTGACGAGGTGGAGTTAGATCGGACTTTGACCTATGTTGAGTGTGAGACATGGATTTGTAATTGAGATTTATCGTTGGAATGAATCGATGAATAGAGGTTCTGCTGGTTTAAGATCTCTATTTGAGCGTTTGAGTTGCATTTTCGGGTTCCATTTCGTGTGTTGAGCAATTCTGGAGATTTTGTATTTTCGCATATTTGAGGTACCTGCTGGTTGACGTGTCAGCTGGTGTTGGGAGTTAGCAGCTGGTCGGTGGCAAAACCAGTCGAAGCGTGTTTTAGCGCGAGATTCGTGAAACGCCGTCGTTTGCGTGAAGTCTGGTTGCGCGTGTTGTGATCAGCAGGTGCGTTAGTTTATTTGCATTGAGGATCAAAACGACTGCGTTTAGATTAGTTGGCGCGACGTCGTTTCGATGTTGCGTCTGGTACCAGCTGGTAGATCGCGTGTGTGTTCCTGCTGGTTGATCAGCAGATGTAGATGTCAACGCGGGTCAACATTCCTGTAGCTCGAAGAGGATGCATCGTCGTTTCGTTGTTGCGACTGGGAGTCCAGCTGCGAGTGATTTTCGCCGCTATTGTTTGCTGCTGGTATTTCGCGAGAGCTAGCGACTGGATGACGTCAGTGGAGCGACGTCGTTTGAGTTAGTTGCAACGCTGCGTTTTGAGGTTGCGACTGGATCCAGCTGAGAGTAGCGTTACATTTTTTTGTTCTTGCGACTGGATACCCAGCTGCTGGTATAGTATTCTATGCGACGTCGTTTGAGTAAGTTGGTGCGACGCCGTTTTGAGAACCATCCGTTAGTTATTTTAGCGATTGTTGGAGAATCAGCTGTTGGTTCTTGCGTCTGCTAGTTTGGGAAATTGTTGGTGTCGACTGGTTTTGTCGGTAGACAATTATTGGTATTGATTTCCAGTCGTTGCTAGTTCTATTTATAGGAAGAATTGGTCTTCGATTTTGTGATATCATTTCCCATACTTAGAAAATATTTCCAACCTTTCGTTCCTTATCCTTCGAACCCTAGAACACTGTTCAGCCGTGAGCTTTTCCGGCAATTTTCCGTCGTTTCCGGTGGTTGTTTTGCTCGTGCGAGGTAGCATTGGACTCCTCTTGAGAAGTTCTTCCAATTCGTACCAGTTTTAGAAGCTGGAATTGGCTAGTCGAGGAACGCGAAGTTGCTGCCGTTCGAGTGTTGCGTCGATTTGGTAGAACTACGTTCTGGTTTTCGGTGAGACCTTGTTCCTAGCCATAGTTTTAAGCTTTCTATGTAATTGTTGAGGTATATTGGGCAGCTGGTCGAGTGAGACTCCCAGCCGTGAGCTTGATTAGCAACCTGTTAGATTTACGTTGTGTATGTCGTGTGTTTAACAGGCTTTTACCAGAGTATTCGTGATTTCTCGCAGGGTTAGTTGTTGCTCAGTATATGGTACGGATTTGAGCTTAATTTATAGCAAAGTTATGGCTTGGATGAATTGTAGTCGCTGGTATGTGGAATTGCCGTGCCTGCTGGTTGTGTCCTGTTGAGGATTTTGTATGCTAATTGTGCATTTGCTGCGTTGCATATGTTTATATGCTTGCACTCCCGCATGTTGCATACACGCATGGTATTCCTTTCCAGTTTTGGTAGTCTTTGTACCATTGTTGTATTGTTGTTATTTCTTACCAGGATGTGAGGGCGAGCGGCAATAAACGCACTCTCATCTCCCTGCTGGTATCGTAGCCACCATGCGTCGAGTGGTTAACTACCACAGTTCATGGGCGAGGCAACAGTAGGTTGAGTTGTTTGATGCATCTGGTAAGTGGGAGTAGTGTCATGGCGAGTGGCTTACTACCACACTGTGAACACACCCCGTGTCCACTGCATGTTGTTGGTAATTCTTGGAACTATGTTTGAGTTCCTTAGCTCCCTTGTGGGTCGAGCTTTTCGTTGTTCTTCGGCGTCTCATGCATAGCACCTGCATTTTATTCCTTGCTGTTTATTTATGTTGTATTATTGCTCTCCGTACTGGGGTTTGATCCCATGTCCCTCCGGGGCTTGTTTTGTTTCTTTGTTGCGTTGTTTTCAGGAAACCCAGGTTCTACAGCTGGTCGTGGTTTCAACCCAGCTGGTGGTGCCCCAGGAGGTGGCTAGTGTGTCCCAGTAGCATATAGCATATATATATATATATGTATCAGTTAGCCAGGGGGATGCCCTGCGCTTTGTTGTTGTACCCGTAGGGGAGTATGATACATGTTTGAATTATGTATGCTTTGTTGTTGATTGTTTTATGATTTGGGAAACTTATTTTAAGTATCGTTGTATTTTAAATTATATGTTTAAAACCGTCGGGCCTAAAAGCGAAACTTTTACCCACTTTTTGATAGCTTCCGCATGTGTTTATCTGTTGTGAGCACGAGGCCTGACATTTTTGGTATCAGAGCTTAAACTGGGATAAGCTCAATTCCTTTGATCACACTTGAGTCTAGGCACAGTGTTGCGTGTTGCATGTGCTTGACTTATATGACTACGTGCTGCATATTTTGTGTTATATGCGTTGTTTGCTGTCTCTGTTCTGTTTTCCTTATCCTGTTGAGTGTTTTAGATGCCGCCTAGACGTCGTGGTCGTAGTAGGGGTCTATTCCAGGAATCAGGAGGACAGAATGAGGATCGGTATAGTGCGCCTAGTCATACTCTTGAGTGTAGTGGAGAGGAGGAGGCTGCAGCTCCGCCGGCTCTGGTTGAGAGAATGGATGTGGTCATAGCTCGGTTTCAGAGGATGAGTCCTCCTATCTTCAATGGTGATGAGTCGAGTGAGGACGCGGATTCTTGGCTCCATAGCGTCATACATCTTTTTGATCGAGCCCAGTATGACGACGACCTTCGGTTGAGTTTGGTGACTTTGTTGTTGAGGAAGTCCGCAGAGCGTTGGTGGCGAGGTACGTCTAGTACCTTACTGGAGACTGGTGTTGGCATTACTTGGGACACTTTCTATCACGTCTTCAGGCAGGAGTATGTCCCCGACTCCTATGTAGCTACCCGTGAGCGGGAGTTTGAGTTCTTGGAGCAGGGTTCGTTGTCTGTGCGCGAGTATGCTCGCAAGTTTTCTGCTTTGTTGGCGTATGTTCCGCATGTTGCTGGCCGGGAGAGGGCCAAGAGCACCAGGTTTGTGGAGGGCTTGAATGGAGATCTGTACCAGAGAGTTTTGACAAGCAAGCCCAAGTCTTATGCTGAGGCAGTGGATACTGCTATCCACATCGAGGAGGGCATGAAGAGCCGTAGTGCACGCAGGGCGCAGGTGGCGCATGCGGTGCAGGGTGGTAGACCCGCTGGTCAGGGAGCTCAGTCGTCTCAAAGTTCTCATCCGCGCATTTTCCTCAGCAGCGGGTAGCTCAGCAGTCTGGCCGTCAGAGGTTTCGACCCCGCGGTCAGCAATTCAAGAAGAAGTCCGGTTCAGGGTCTTCTGGTTCTGGCAGTTCGAGTAGCAGCGGCTCTCGGGTGGAGTTTTGTGGTTTTTGTGGTGTAAAGCATTCCTCCACGCAGTGTGTTGGTGTGCAGGGTTCCTGCAACCTTTGTGGTCAGTATGGGCACTTTGCGAGAGTGTGCCCGTCAGCGGGAGCACAGCAGACCGCGGCCCAGCCTCAGGGTCGTGGGGGTCAGTCTAGGGGCTGTTCGCAGCAGTTTCAGCAGCCCCGTTTTGGTGAGACTCCGTTTAGGCCATTTCAGCAGCCTGGCCCTTCGCGTTTTGGGCAGTCGTCTCAGCCTCTCTTTCCAGGCCCCCAGCAGGCGCAGGTTAACGCCTTCACGCGGGAGCAGGCCGAAGAGACACCGAGCCGGGCGATTGGAGGTACATGCTTTGTCTTTGACTTTCCTGCTCGTGTGTTGTTTGACACCGGTGCATCGCATTCGTTTATTTCCGATTCTTTTGTTGTTGAGCATGGTTTGTGTACCGTCCCTTTGCGGATGCTGTTTCTGTTTCTACCCCCGGTGGTGTGAATCTGTTCTCGCAAGAGATTTTGTTGGATGGTGTGACCCTGTTAGCTGATCCGTTTGATGCTTTGGGATTTCGATTGTATAGTTGGGATGGATGTGTTGTCCAACTACAGGGCCTCGCCTCCCTGTTTCCATGGGATTGTGCGCTTTAGGCCTTTGTCTGGCGAGAAGTGGGACTTCTACTGTGAGGATTGAGAATTTGGATTAGTGATTAATTGATTTGATTTGGGAATTAATCACGTAGATTTCGAAGTTCTTGCTGATTTTTGAGCGTTGCGTTTATTTTGGGAATTTCGATCGTAGCGATTTTGATGCAAAGCTGTTAGCAATACGCTTTTGTAGCGGAGTCAACGCAGGTCAACCTTACTGTAGCTCGCTGCTGATGGAATTGGAATCAGCAGAGGTGAGGGAAGCGTGACGCGTGAAGATCTGTTGGTTTTAGTTTGAGTTGAAGATTGCTGCTGGCAGATGTTGCGCTTAGCGTGAGATTGAGCGAGGAAGTGACACGCGTTAGTCAACATTTTGGAGCGTTGACTACTAGATTCAGCAGAGACGCTTGTGAACAGTGATCAGCTGATGGTTCGTGGAGTCAGTCGCGAGAGCTATCGATAGATATGATGACGTAGGCGTGACGTATTCCTTGCTGCTGGTAGTAGTCGCGTTGCGTTGGTTACAGCTGATCAGCAGGCGCGCAAATACGAATGTTGAGAAGCGGCGTCGTTTGAATTAGTTGAAACGCTGCGTTTTGAGCCTTTCGTTGGAGA
>KQ988503.1:16264-34061 GCA_001598015.1 Dorcoceras hygrometricum
GAGCATGCCTTGTTAGCAAATTTGATTCGTTTGGTGCTTTGGGATTTCGATTGTATAGTTGGGATGGATGTGTTGTCCAACTACAGGGCCTCCGTGGTTTGTTTCCATGGGATTGTGCGCTTTAGGCCTTTGTCTGGCGAGAAGTGGGATTTCTACGGCCAGGACTCGAGATCGAAGATTCCGTTGGTCTCCGTGTGAGCATGCCCTGTTAGCGAATTTGATCCGTTTGATGCTTTGGGATTTCGATTGTATAGTTGGGATGGATGTGTTGTCCAACTACAGGGCCTCCGTGGTTTGTTTCCATGGGATTGTGCGCTTTAGGCCTTTGTCTGGCGAGAAGTGGGATTTCTACGGCCAGGACTCGAGATCGAAGATTCCGTTGGTCTCCGTGATGGAGATGTTTAGCTTGTTGTCTTTGGGAAATGTTGGCTTTATTATTTACGCTTTGGATGCGTCTTCTTCTTCTAGTGTTCAGCTTAGTGACGTTCCCGTGGTGCGACACTTCCCCGACGTGTTTCCGGAGGAGATTCCTGGTTTTCCTCCGAGGCGGGAGATAGACTTCAGCATAGAGATGGTGCCTGGCACAGCTCCGATTTCTCGTGCCTCTTATCGTCTAACGCCTGCGGAGTTGAGAGAACTCAAGGTTCAGTTAGATGATTTGCTGGAGAAGGGTTTCATTCGCCCTAGTATGTCACCGTGGGGAGCGCCCATTTTGTTTGTAAAGAAGAAGGATGGCTCAATGCGGATGTGCATTGATTTTCGTCAGTTGAATAAAGCCACTGTGAAGAATAAGTACCCGTTGCCGAGAATTGATGATTTGTTTGATCAGTTGCAAGGTTCTGCGGTGTATTCTAAGATTGATCTTCGTTCCGGGTACCATCATCTCAGAGTAAGGGACCAAGATGTCGCGAAGACTGCGTTTCGTACGAGGTACGGACATTTTGAGTTTTTGGTGATGCCGTTTGGATTGACAAACGCGTCGGCAGTCTTCATGGATCTGATGAACCGAGTCTTCCGAGAGTTCATAGATCAGTTTGTGATTGTTTTTATTGACGACATCTTAGTTTACTCGAAGACTCCGAAGGAGCACAAGGAGCACTTGGAGATGGTTCTTCTGAGGTTGAGAGAGCAGCAGTTGTATGCGAAGTTTTCCAAGTACGAGTTCTGGTTGGAACGCGTTGTATTTCTGGGCCATGTCATTTCAGCAGATGGCATTTCTGTGGATCCCAGTAAAGTGTATGCTGTGTTGAACTGGGAGCGATCGAGAAATGTGTCTGAGATTCGTAGTTTCTTAGGTCTGGCTGGCTATTATCGTCGTTTCATTGAGAGGTTTTCTTCTATAGCTGAGCCGATGATCCAATTGACCCAGAAGGATAAACGGTTTTTTTGGACTGAGCAGTGTGAGAATGCTTTTCAACTGCTCAAGGAGAAGTTGACTACTGCGCCTGTGTTGGCTTTGCCGTGCTGTTTTGTTGGATTTCGGAGGTAGTTGGCAAGACGCGTTGTCTTTGGTTGAGTTTTCGTATAATAACAGCTACCAAGTGACGATTGGCATGGCGCCTTTCGAGGCTTTGTATGGCCGCAAGTGCAGATCGCCAGTGTGTTGGGAAGAAGTGGGGGAGAAGCAGCTATCTGCCCCTGACTTTGTGCAGCAAATGAAAGATCATGTTGATCTTATTAGACAGCGGATGAAGGCTGCTCAGGATCGCCAAGCCAGTTATGCGAATAAGAGGCGTCGACCTCTTGAGTTTCAGGTTGGTGATCGTGTATTTCTCAAGGTTTCTCCGTTTCGTAGTGTGATGCGCTTTGGACACAAGGGTAAGTTAGCCCCTCGTTACGTTGGTCCGTATGAGATTGTCGAGAGGATTGGCCCTTTAGCGTATCGTCTGTTGTTGCCGTCCGAGTTATCTTCTTTGCTTGACGTCTTTCACGTTTCCATGTTGAGGAAGTATGAGCCAGATCCGTCTCATGTGCTTGGAATTGACGAGGTAGAGCTAGATCAGTCGTTGAGCTATCAGGAATACCCTTTGCAGATCCTTGGCAGAAAAGAGAAACAGTTGAGGAATAAGACCATTCCTTTAGTAATGGTGCAGTGGAGCAAGCATGGTAGGGAAGAAGCTACTTGGGAGCTGGAAGAAAAGATGCAGCGCGAGTGGCCGCATCTCTTTGAGTAGCTGTTGGGCTATACTTCCATTAGCTAGTAGTTTTTGTTGTTTTCCTTCCTTAGTTGTTGTGATTTGTTTGCTCAGTTATCTTGAACTCTTGGCCTTGTGTTGGGCTAGTTTCTGTTTAGTTTCTTGTTGTTGCTTCGAGTTTCAGTTGCTGTGTTGTGCTTTCAGAATTGTTGTTTGATTTCGAGGACGAAATCCTTTTTAGTGGGGGAGAAATGTGAGACCTGGATTTGTAATTGAGATTTATCGTTGGAATGAATCGATGAACAGAGGTTCTGCTGGTTTAAGATCTCTATTTGAGCGTTTGAGTTTCATTTTCGGGTTCCATTTCGTGTGTTGAGCAATTCTGGAGATTTTGTATTTTCGCATATTTGAGGTACCTGCTGGTTGACTTGTCAGCTGGTGTTGGGATTTAGCAGCTGGTCGGTGGCAAAACCAGTCGAAGCGTGTTTTAGCGCGAGTTTCGTGAAACGCCGTCGTTTGCGTGAAGTCTGGTTGCGCGTGTTGTGATCAGCAGGTGCGTTAGTGTATTTTCGTTGAGGATCAAAACGACTGCGTTTAGATTAGTTGTCGCGACGTCGTTTCGATGTTGCGTCTGGTACCAGCTGGTAGATCGCGTGTGTGTTCCTGCTGGTTGATCAGTAGATGTAGATGTCAACGCGGGTCAAAATTCCTGTAGCTCGAATAGGATGCGTCGTCGTTTCGTTGTTGCGACTGGGAGTCCAGCTGCGAGTGAGTTTCGCCGCTATTGCTTGCTGCCTGGTATTTCGCGAGAGCTAGCGACTGGATGACGTCAGTGGAGCGAAGTCGTTTGAGTTAGTTGCAACGCTGCGTTTTTGAGGTTGCGAATGGATCCAGCTGAGAGTAGCGTTACATTGTTTTGTTCTTGCGACTGGATACCCAGCTGCTGGTATAGTATTCTATGCGACGTCGTTTGAGTAAGTTGGTGCGACGCCGTTTTGAGAACCAGCCGTTAGTTATTTTAGCGATTGTTGGAGAATCAGCTGTTGTTTGGGAAATTGTAGGTGTCGACTGGTTTTGTCGGTAGACAATTATTGGTATTGATTTCCAGTCGTTGCTAGTGCTATTTATAGGAAGACTTGGTCTTCGATTTTGTGATATCATTTCCCATACTTAGCAAATATTTCCAACCTTTCGTTCCTTATCATTCAAACCCTAGAACACTGTTCAGCCGTGAGCTTTTCCGGTGATTTTCCGTCGTTTCCGGTGGTTGTTTTGCTCGTGCGAGGTAGCGTTGGACTCCTCTTGAGAAGCTATTCCAATTCGTACCAGTTTTAAAATTGGCTAGTCAAGGAACGCGAAGTTGCTGCCGTTCGAGTGTTGCGTCGATTTGGTAGAACTACGTTCTGGTTTTCGGTGAGACCTTGTTCCTAGCCATAGTTTTAAGCTTTCTATGTAATTGTTTAGGTATATTGGGCAGCTGGTCGAGTGATACTCACAGCCGTGAGCTTGATTAGCAACCTGTTAGATTTACGTTGTGTATGCCGTGTGTTTAACAGGCTTTTACCAGAGTCTTTGGGATTTCTCGCAGGGTTAGTTGTTGCTCAGTATAAGGTACGGATTTGAGCTTAATTTACAGCGAAGTTATGGCTTGGATGAATTGTAGTCGCTGGTATGTGGAATTGACGTGCCTGGTGGTTGTGTCCTGTTGAGGATTTTGTATGCTAATTGTGCATTTGCTGCGTTGCATATGTTTATATGCTTGCATTCCCGCATGTTGCATACACGCATGGTATTCCTTTCCAGTTTTGGTAGTCTTTGTACCATTGTTGTATTGTTGTTATTTCTTACCAGGATTTGAGGGCGAGCGGCAATACCGCACTCTCATCTCCCTGCTGGTATCGTAGCCACCATGCGCCGAGTGGTTAACTACCACAGTTCATGGGCGAGGCAACAGCAGGTTGAGTTGTTTGATGCATCTGGTAAGTGGGATTAGTGTCATGGCGAGTGGCTTACTACCACACTGTGAACACACCCCGTGGCCACTGCATGTTGTTGGTAATTCTTGGAGCTATGTTTGAGTTCCTTAGCTCCCTTGTGGGTCAAGCTTTCCGTTGTTCTTCGGAGTCTCATGCATAGCACCTGCATTTTATTCCTTGCTGTTTATTTCTGTTGTATTATTTCTCTCCGTACTGGGGTTTGACCCCATGCCCATCCGGGGCTTGGTTTGTTTCTTTGTTGCATTGTTTTCAGGAAACCCAGGTTCTACAGCTGGTCGTGGTTCAACCCAGCTGGTGGTGCCCCAGGAGGTGGCTAGTGTGTCCCAGTAGCATATAGTTGAATTATGTATGCTTTGTTGTTGATTGTTTTATGATTTGGGAAACTTATTTTAAGTATCGTTGTATTTTAAATTATATGTTTAAAACCGTCGGCCTAAAAGCGAAAATTTTACCCACTTTTTGATAGCTTCCGCATGTGTATATCTGTTGTGATCACGAGGCCTGACATTGAGTATCCCTTGCAGATCTTGGATAGAAAAGAGAAACAGCTGAGGAATAAGACCATTCCCTTGGTGATGGTTCAGTGGAGCAAGCACGGTAGAGAAGAAGCTACGTGGGAACTGAAAGAGAATATGCAGCATGAGTGGCCACATCTGTTTGACTAGATGTTGCTTTTGTTCAAGTAGTTAGTTCCTTGTTATTTCTCGCTACATGTTTGCTTAAGTTCTTTTCCCCAGTTATCTTGCACTCTTGTTTTGGAATTGATCGATTTCGAGGACAAAATCCTGTTTTAGTGGGGGAGAGATATGAGACCCGAAAAGCTGATAAGATTAATTGAGTTAATTAATCGGGTTTGTTTGGTATAAGATTTGAGTCGATAGGCTTAGAGAAGCTATCGGGTTTTGTTTCAGCCTTGGAACAGTTCTGGAGAGTTAGAGTTTGCCGCGGAATCTGTTCAGAAGCAAGTGCTGGGTCATCGCTGAATGCTAGTGTTTAGCAGTGGTGACGTAAGCAGCTATCACTGGGTGGTTGTTTTCAGCAGTCGTAGCGAGATCAGTTGTCGCTAGTGTTCAGATGTTGCCTAGCGTGCTTTCAGTAGCGGGTGCTAGTACGCCGTCGTTTGGATTAGTTGGAACGACAGCTTTTTGGATTAGCGAAGAAGACTCAGCTGTGAGTTGCGTTAGCGTCAGCTGTGTGAGAGATCTATTGTTGCGTTGCAAACAGATGTTGATTTGTTGTTCAGCAGTGAGTAGTGGGTGACGTGTCCAGATGTGACAATAGCTCTCTGCAACGTCGTTTGAGTTAGTAGTGATCGTTGTTTTGGCGTAGATTGAGATCTGTTGCAAGATATGTTTGTGAGCGGGAATATCAGTTGTGATAGTTTAAGTGTCGGTGGATCTTTTCCCAGTTTCTGTCAGCAGTGAGATTTAATAGGGAGCCTCTATTATTGTTTCCCGACACTTAGAATATTTCCCGATTGCTGATCTCTGTCGCGATACCCTAGCTACTGTTCACCGAACCTTATCTTATTCAATTGCCGATGGTAGACAGCTCCGACGAGAGCGAGTGTGGTAGCATTGGACTCCTCTTGCTGAGACACTTCGTTTGGTACCGCTTTTCGGACGTTTTATTGAAGCTGGTGAGGTGTGCAAAGATATCTCCCTTGTGTAGTCCGTTAGCATTTCCGTCGTAGCTTGTTGGGGTAAGTATAGATCCTACCTTTAAGCTTGTTTAGAGCTTTCTGTTGTGTTAGAGAGGTAGGGTAGCGCTGGTGGAGTCTTTAACTCCCGGCTGCTATTTTCTGTGCTTCAGTCCTGAGGTTTTGTATGTTGCCGTTGAGCAGGTGGTTGATCTGTGTGCTCGGGACGTCATTGTGGCAATCTGTTTGTAGTAATTGTTGCCCAAAGATTTGAGGTACGTAGGTGAGCTTGTTTACCGCTTAGGATTGAGCAGGGATTATGTGTTTTGCTGTGTATGCTCTGTGCTATTATTGTTTGTGCTTTGTATTGATATCAGTTGTTGCATTTGCATACACGCATTATCCTGTTGAGCTCTGTTCTTGCTACCTGTGCCTGTTGTTTTGTTCTGAGAGTACCATGATGATGTGTGCGAGGACGAGCGGGTAATTCCCGTATACCTCGGAGGCTGAGCGGGTAACTCTCGTACCTCATCTCCCTACTGGGTTTGTTAGCCACTATGAGCGGAGTGGGTAGGTCCCACATCTCATGAGTGGGCAAAAACAGGTGGAGCTGGTTGTTAGCATCTGGTACGGTGTATTGGAGATGAGTGGATAGCCCTCATGTGCTCAGTATACCATGTGGCCACTGACTGTCTTTCCTTTGATCAGATCTTGTTGTTGAGCTGTTGTTGAGATCCTTTGGCTCCCAGCTTTCGGTTGTAGCCTTGATCCCTTGCATTGCATTTTCATATTGTCTATTGCTTTTTCTTATGTTGTTTATGTTGCTCTCCGTACTGGGTTTTGATCCCGAGGTCCCTCTGGGGCTGGTGTTTGTTGCCTGTGTGTTGTTTTCAGGTTTCCCAGGTTTCTCTGCTGGTCGTGGATTTGACCCAGCTGGGGGTGCTCCAGGAGTGGATAGAGTGCCCCAGTTAGTGTATAGCATATATGTACTAGTATTATCAGCCGGAGAATGCCCTGTGCTTGTGATATTGTGTTATCTATTATAGTACTGGTATTTATATTTGTTTAAATGTTGTACTCTTGTACTGTGTGCTTGTAAACTGGGATATTTTAAGTATGTTTGTATTTTATATATGTTTTAAACCCGTCAGACCAAAAGCGAAAATTTTAAGCCACTTTTTGTATGCTTCCACTATTGTTTTGCATCGTTTAGCTCTGAGTTGTGCACGAGGCCTGACAGCACTGTAGCAGCCTAGCAGCAAGCTAGATCAAAGCATTGATAGCAGACTGATTGAGAGCTGATAGCAGTACAATTGAGGAGTAGTCCAAGCTAGAACAGTAAGGGGACGCCCAAGCTGGTCTAGCATTGGACAACCAGATCGTAGAGTGGTTCTGTGAAAGAAGAAACCAGCTGGGAAACAAGCTCAGTGCAAACCAACTAAGCAACCAGCTGGTAGAGACCAGCCCAGAGTTCAGCAACCAGCTCAATGGACAGACCAGCTCATAGCAAAGAAGAAACAGAGGCAAGCTGGTCAAGGTCAAACCAGCTCAACGAACAGAACAGGGAGAATAGCAGAGATCAAGAGCAGAATCTATCAGATCAACGAGCAAAGCAATTTGAACTTGAACTTATGCGAAGACAGTTTATTAGAGTTCAAATTGATTTGTTGTGTTGTCCACATCATATGCAGATTTGTACAGTGCGCACATGCTCAAAGTCTACAAAGCCTGCAGAAGCATTAAATGCAAAGGACACAAAGTACAACTATGACAGAACTTTCAGAAGCCTTTACAACGGCTATATGCTTTGTGTCCAACGGATTAAATCTACACAAAGGTTATATATATGATGAGCAGCAGGAGAGGCAAGGAGGTGCAGAGTGTGCATGAACAAAAAACAGATTAATCAAGTCTACTGCACAATCATGGGAAGATAGCAGACAACTAGCTCGGAAAGGATCACTTCCCAGTGTGTGAGAATACATTTGAGAGTGAGCATACACTGTATATTTCTCACACACAGATTCACTCACATATGAGAGCTGAGAGCTTAACATAGTAGTTGAGTGAATCATAAACACAAATCATTGTGTTGTCTTCCACACTGAGACGTTAAACAAGTGTATGTAGTCTTTCGCACTGAGGCAGTAAAGAAGTGTCGCCTTTCTCACTGAGGCAGTAAAGAAGTGAGTTAGACACACGCAACTTGCGGGTTGGTGTTCATTGGTGTGGCTAGGAGTTCTTGCGGCTGCGGGTCGTAGGAGTGGGTGGCAGCGAGAGTCGTTGTAATCAAAGTCTTCTAGTGGATCCTTCCCGTTCCGGAAGAAGGGGAGATGTAGGAGATTGAGCTTCGAACTTCCATAAATAAATTCAGCGTATTTTATTTACTGATTTCAGTACTTGCATTCACACGCATT
Source organism: Dorcoceras hygrometricum (assembly GCA_001598015.1). Classification (NCBI taxonomy): domain Eukaryota; kingdom Viridiplantae; phylum Streptophyta; class Magnoliopsida; order Lamiales; family Gesneriaceae; genus Dorcoceras; species Dorcoceras hygrometricum. The sequence continues at coordinate 24,453 of KQ988503.1, forward strand.
GCATATCTGTTTAACGCATAAAACTGTTTAATCGATCTTTCAAATTTAGAGTGCAGTTTGAGTTATTTCCGCATGATTTATATTCATTACTCAATCTGTATCTCGATGCACAAAGTATTCAAGAACATTGAACTATTGCAGCTCAAGATAAGTTAACCAGATTGTTCGGCGGTGTGTCGAGCTGGTTTCAGCATCCAGCTGGAACCAACATGTTAAGCGCTTGCTTTGTATCAAGCTTATTTTAACAACCAGCTGGAACCAGTCTGGTTATAGCAACCCGTATTCAATGCCTTGCTGAATCCTGTGTCTTATCATTCGGTTTGGTTACATTCGGTCTGGTTACACCATCTAAGTACCGATTATTTTCAAAATAACAAGTATATAGAGGGTAAATCGATCCTAAAAATGACAAATCTCTGGCCAGAGTACTAAATGTGTTTTAGGTAAATGGGTTTACCTAGTAGCACATGCGATGTCATTATTTGATCTCCAAGATGTATGCATGGCTATCGAATCTCTAGCGACTCTCGATTTACCAATGTTCATTGATTCGATCGGGATATTGAGTTGAAGACCGTACTGTACGCTAACCAGACCAAATGTTCTTGCAGGAACTATGAGTGATACCTAGAGGATCATGGGGCGATGTTTCAGACGCTTTACCACGATCCGATGGGTAAGTCCGAAAATATGTTTTCAGAGTCACAAAGAGTTGTGAGCCCATAGCTGTATCCCTGAACCATTGAGGGTCACACAAGTACTGGTCTCTCAATTTTCGTACGGAAATTAAGCTCAATTCGTTGAGTATAGTAGGAGGAAGGATGGAAGTGTGACTTCCTAAAAGTTTGCATACTTTATGCTCACTTCCTACGGATGTGAAACCCTTAGTATGCATCATATAGATTTCTTACTTAATGTTTCCATTAAGGAACGTAGTCTTCACATCCATTTTCCACATCTCATAATCGTACCATGCGGCTCTGGCTAACATGATTCTAATCTACATGAACATTGCAACTGACGAAAATGATTCATCATATTCAATACCTTGCCTTTGAGTGTAACCTTTGGCGATCAGTCACGCCTTGTAGATCAGTACCTTACTATCAGGCCCAAGTTTTCTCTTGTATATCCATTTGCACACAATGAGAACTATTTCTTCCGGAGTATTTACAAGAGTCCAAACTTGGTTCGAATGCATTGAGTCAATCTCAGATTGCATTGCTTCAAGCCACATATTAGAATCAGCATCGTAAATTGCCTTCTTGAAGGTTCTTGGATCACATCCAACAGTTGGTCCCTTTGGTCCTTTTCAAGCAGGAAACCATATCTAACAGGAGCCCTAGGAACCTTTTCAGATCTCCTAGGTGTGTCCATATCAAGGATTGGTTCTTGAGGTGTGGGAGATTCACTTGTTACTTCAGTTGGTTCTCGAACTTCTTCGAGTTCTACTATCTTGCCTTTTCTATCAATTAGAAGTTCCTTATCCAAAAAGGTGGCATTTCTAGAATCAAAACACTTTTGTTTCACTATGATTGTAGAAGCAGTATCCAATCTAATTCTTTGGATTCATAGATAAAAGTGATGAAGTAGGTGTGGCCGGACTTAGTACCAATGCTAAGCGGGCCACACACATCGGCATGGATCAAGTCCAATAGGTCTTGAGCACGTTCAGGCTTGACTTTGAAGGGAAATTTTGTCATTTTTCCTTTGAGGCAGGACTCGCATGTTGGTAAGGAGTTAATATCAGACATATTAAACATGTCGCTCCTAACCAACTTGTTCATCCTCTTTAAGGAAATATGACCTAGCATGGCAGGGCGACGGGCACACCCAGGGTGCACGATAGGCACGCAACTCCCATGGAAGCGTGCACGTGCGACATGTTCCCTGGCCACGTGATCTGTGCCACAATATGCATGAAGCAGGTGTGCGGCGGGTTGAAAGACAGGCGCAGAGCCTAAGCGACGTGCGCGCGGTGGATGAAGTTTTTTTTTTTGAAAAACGAGTTTTTGATGCAAATTGGCAGAAAACGTGTATTGACAGATCCGAGCCTGAAGCTCTGATACCATCGTTTGGCGCAGCGGAGGATCTGGATCCTACTCCTGGGTTCAGTGGAAGTTTAAAATCGAATGCCTGGGAACGGTCAATACACAAAATTAAATGCTAAACATACATAGGTGTTTAAAGCATTTACCTCTGACGACTAGGCGTCTGGCTTCGACCAGTCCACGAGGAAAATGGCCCTTCAACGGTTGAACGGTTGATGAACGCCCAATCCGATCCACAATCGGAATCTCAACTCCTTCACTTGTTTGCACTAGAAAACCAGTGATGATTTCACGAACGGAATCTCCATGCCGAGATGGTCGGAACAAATTCCGACGACAGCGGCGGTGCGACAGAGTGGGAAGGGAGCTATATAGTTGTCAATACAACTTGGTGTGAATAATGACTCCCTTCAAGCCTTATTTATAGATATTTCATGGGCTTAAACCAGGTTAATGGGCCCAGGGAATATTGGTTTCAAGTCCATCATTATGGCTTCATCATATTTCCGATCGATGATCAGATCGGACCAATCTGCACAGTTTACAAAACTGAACATTATTATGAAAATACTTTTTTGACCACCTAATCCAAAATAACAGTTAGGCCCCTATTAGCTATAAGAAGAGTCATACTTAACCAGCTAATCTGAGGAAGTCACACTTACATTCTTCCTCCTACTATACTCAACAATTTCTGTACGGGAATTGAGAAACCAGTACTTGTGTGACCCTCAATGATTCAGGGATACAGCTAGCCTTGGGCTCACAACTCTTTGTGACTCCGACAACACATTTTCAAACTTACCCATCGGATCATGATAAAGCGTCTGACAACATCACCCCCACGATCCTATAAGTATCACTGATAGTGCCTGCAATAACCTGTTGGTCATGGTTAGCGTACTGCGATTCTTTCAGCTCAAATATCTTGACCGAATCAATTACCATTGGTAAATCGAGAGTCGCTAGAGATTCGATAGCCATGCATATATCTTGGAGATCAAATAGTGACATCGCATGTGCTACTAAGTAAACCCATTTACCTAAAACACATCTAGTACACTGGCAAGAGATTTGTCACACTATTGTCTCCTCAGATAGCATAGTATATCCTTACACAAGGGCGAGCGGTGAATCCTCGAAAACGAAGCATTGACTATTACATGCATCGGGACCTCACCCAATCCCGCCACCTGATGACCCCAGCTGAATCGGTAAACGGGTCAAAAATGAGGCACATATCATGTTGAGTCTCAATGATGTTTCGAGTAATGAGGACTAATCTGTACAACCAAGACCTCGGACTTAATCCACTCGACAAATAATAACCACTTGGAAAGTCCGAACGAAGGTAGTTCAGTAGATCACCAGGTCACTATCCATCTACATGCTTAGAACATCACTATGTTCCCTATCAATAAAATGTGGTACTTTGCATCGCAGATTCTAATCTCAAGCTCGGGAGCCCTTAGCCTCTTTTGGACGTCCCAATCAACTAGGAACTCGTTTAGAACACACAATGACTATTAGATGTGTTTCATGATAGCCATCAAATCCGCTATCACATTTAACATACATTATACTGCATTCAAGGTCTTTATCCAACAGTTGTAATAATAATGAAGATAAATAATGTCATAAAAGAATGTGAATTTCATAAATAAAGATTTTTTTACATAGAATCAACAAGAACACACATGCCACAATTTGGCTAGTTGGGCACCTACTGTAACGACCAGATCTTTTTCATAGTCCACAATTAATAAATTATGAGATTTGAGGGATTACAATGCCATTTTATTTCAATCCTTGAATTGATCGAATTTCAGATTTCATGATATGTGCGTATAGATTTCATGTTTACGTAATGTTCAGCCTTCATTGTATGATGGGTTGATATTCAGATGTTAAGAATACAATTATAATAGTTGTCTAGTAAATTTCTACAAGCCAATTGAATCTTTTGTTTTAATTAAAAACGTTCGGATTCAATGTGCATCTCTTTATTTTAAAACAGAGAATGTTTTAGTGGAATTTGGGCATATTGATTAAACGTGTCTTCCTTCATTAAACATTTTAAAGCATATAAATAGGATGTTAAGCTGCTTCATGCATCATTATCTTCAAATTAAATCATTTAGAAGCGGTTCTCTCTTGGAAGAAGCCGAACAAAATCCTTTCAAAGTTTTTAAAAGAAACAGGCGTAGAGGTTTGCTGGATTTACTGATGTTGTTGTGTTAAAGATTTCAGGCAAGGAAACTATGTTTCTTGCTCACTCAATGGAAAGCATATATTCAATTCTGTTTTATATGTTTATGTATGTTTTAAAGATGAGGAAGATGGCTTCGACTGTTCTTCAAGAAAACCAGAAGTTTATGCTCTGTTTTTGCAAAAGCTACGTTTACTGTAATTTTGATTCAAAGATGTTTTAGAAAATTATTTAATTATGTTCATCTATTAATTCTTGAGTTTTCCAATGATTTCTTCATCGAAGTAGCTCACCAGTAGCTTATTCGATTCATTTCCAGAAATTTCGTAAGATATTTTGATTTCTTCAGAAGAAGGTAACCGCTGTAATTCATGTTTATCTACACGGTTAAGTATGAAGTCTGGTTCTTATACCATCACTGAATTTATATGATGAACAGATTTCTAAAAGTAGAGGTCTTTTTACGTGTTAAGTTAAGTTCAGATCTTTATCGTTGTTCATGAGATCTGAAGTATTTCTTCTTCGATTGAAATACTTATGTTCATTCAGATTTCACCTGTTCCTTTAGTTCAGATTTCTCTCTCTTATATCTGAGATCTGGTATAGAGAAGGTTCCTTTTATAAATTGTTGACTTCTGAATTGACCGTTGACATCTGGTGGGAACAGTCTCATTAGGTGACATCTGGTTTATTCATTAGTAACATGACATCTGAATTACTCGTTTAGTTGGGTAAAATCTGGTGACGTCATGTATAAGTTGTGTTGACATCTGGTTGACCAACAGAGATCTGTTTTATTTCTTCTTCGTTGAGATACACCTATATGATTCAGATTTCTACTGTTCACTTAAAACAGATTTCATCCTTTACTTCTTCAATACACTTTCAATTGAGACAGCAAGCATAGATTCAGATTTCTCATTCATTTCCGAATCATTTCAAAGATTTATTCGATTCAATTGACAGATTCAAGTAGTATCTTTATTCAGTTTTCATTTTTGCAAGCATTACAGAAAACTTTGAAGTATTCCAGAATATCATTAGACAAAAGAAAACCAGTAAACGTTCAAGTGTAAGAAAACAGATTTCGCGAAAGAAAGAAAGAGCAGAAGGTTTTAAGAAATGTTTTAAATTATGACAACAAAAAGGGTCCCCAGGAAGGATTAGGATTACGGTTGACGAACTGTATACCCCTTCAAAAACCAAGGAAGGATTAGGATTATGGATCGACGGATCTATATACCCTTTCAACAATGAGCCTTATGGCTAAGACTGATATCAGGAGTTTGATCAAACGAAATGGACCAAATGTTTAAAGTGTTGTCATAATTTCAGAAAGTGAATGAAGAGCCCAAGTGTGATTTTAATCATAGCTCTAAAGTATGTTTAAAGAAAAATATTTTCAGAATTGATTCGTGTCTTATGCTTTCATTTACTTTCAGATTTCACAGTTTTGTATTACGCTTGTTTATTCTTAAGCGTATTCAAAATTTCAGACTCCAGTATGTATTAGCTAGTGAACGATTGTATGATTTGCTTTCGTTATTTCCAGACTTTACTTGCTGGGCCTTTGGCTCACTAGTTTTCATTGAGTGCAGGTAATGAACAGTTAAAAGCTGGAGGGGAATGAACAGAAAGGAAGGGAGTGTTTATCGTGGACATCAGACTTCAGTGTTTCTTTCTGTTCCAGATTTCATTGTTCTTTTTGGGTTATACAGTATTGTACCAAACCTTTGCAGTTGGTTTAAATCACAACAGATTTCTAGTTTAGTTATTTTGTAAGAAATCTGTTTTCAGACTTCATTATGTACGAATGTAATCCTTTTGTTTAAATTATCATATTTCTATTTTCCGCGTCTTTTAATTATGGGATTTGATTCACGTTTCAATCCAATAAGTTAGTAGCGACCCTTGATTTGGATGTTCGAAATCTTTATGACTTTCAATCGAAACCCAAAACTTTTAAATTCTTCTAAGAAAAGTATGGGTCGTTACAGTTGATATCAGACATGGTCATTGAGATAAACACACTTCCAGTCTGGGCAGATCTCTCCATCCATTTCTAAATTGTGAGTTTTAATTCATGTTCTAGCATATAGTAATCTCTCATAATAGAATTGTGGTGGATTTGGGCTACCTTACAGATATGTTAGGATGAGGTAGAGGAAGAAGAAGTTTTACAGAATGGGACAATGAATCTGAGGGATTAAACCATGTCCTCAGCAGTATGGCTCAATTATTAGAACAACTAGTTGATCAAACCTCTAATGGGAATGGTCATTTGTCGAGTAGAGTTATTAGTAGAGAAGATCCTCAAGAGAAGTTTAGGAGGCAGAGACCTCAAGAATTTTCTGGCACTACCGATCCTCTGGTGGCAGAAAGCTGTATTAAATCCATGGAAGTGATATTTGATTATCTGCATCTAACAGAACTCGAGAGGTCCCTGTGTGCAATATATATGCTGAGGGGAGATGCTATGATGTGGTGGGAAGGAGCCAAGCTAACGGTGGACTTGGAAATTCTTACCTGGGAAGAATTTAAGAGAGTCTTCTTTGAGCAATACTTTACTGTTGATGTTAGAGAACAGTTACAGAGTGAATTCTTAACTTTGAAGCAGGAGGGAATGGCGATGCGTGATTATATCCGCAAGTTTGAGAGGGGATGCTATTTTGTTCCACTGATAGAGACAAATGCAGATGCTAAGATTCGCCATTTTATCAATGGGTTGAAGCCCATGATCAAACATGATGTTAGGTTGGCAGAGCCTACAGATTACAGAGCAGCTGTTAATAAAGCTTTACGAGCAGAGCAAGACTGGAAAGCAATCGATGATGAGAGGCAATTGAAGAGGCAAGCTTTCCAACAAAATGATAAAAGGAAATTCAAGAAACAATACAACAATCAACAAGGATCGCAAGGGAAAGGACCAATTGCTGCACAACCCATCTCTGCTGTTCCAAATACAGGGAATAGACAGCCATGTCCTACTTGCAAGAAGAATCATAAGGGGCAGTGTCTTCAGGGACAAAATGTATGTTATACTTGTGGTAAACCAGGCCACATGTCGAGAAATTGTCCTCAGAAACAACAACAACTTATTACCAGTAGGGCATACGTGATGACTACTGAAGAAGCTCCAGTAGATACCACCTTGGTGACGGGTAAAATTTTTGTTGATAACATGTCTACTATAGCTTTGTTAGATTCTGGTGCAACTCATTCGTTTGTATCGGAAAGATTTTCTAAGAAATTGCTTATTAAACCAGTAGAGGTAAAAGTAGGATACTGTGTTCAGGTTCCTACAGGAGAAAGTATAGTAACCAATAGGGTGATTCGAAACATAGATTAAGTTACAGGGAAATATTGTCTACGCAGATTTGATAGTATTGCCTATGATTGAGTTCCATTTCATTTTGGGAATAGATTGGTTAACGAAGCATGAAGCTGTTATAAATTTTAAGCAGAGGTCTGTTGATATTAAGATACCAGGTGGGATTTCATTTTCATTCAAAGCTGATAACTGTGATAAAGCCCTTAAGATAATATCAGCAATGAAGGCTCAGAAGTGTTTAAGAAACGGATGTCAGGGATTTTTAGTGAATGCTATATCCTTAGAATCCGAAGAGAAAATTAAGTTGGAAGATGTACATGTCGTAAGAGAATTTCCAGATGTCTTTCCAACAGATGTCTCAGGTTACCTCCAAATCGAGAATTAGAATTTACCATCGATTTAGTACCAGAAGCTGCTCCAATTTCGAAGCCTCCTTAAGACTTGCTCCTAAGGAAATGAAAGAACTAAAAGACCAGATTCAAGACTTATTATACAAAGGATTCATTAGACCCAGTACATCACCTTGGGGTGCTCCAGTGCTGTTCGTGAAGAAGAAAGATGGGAGTATGCGTTTATGTATTGATTATAGGGAATTGAATAAATTAACGATTAAAAATAAATATCATCTCCCTAGAATCGACGATTTATTCGACCAATTACGAGGAGCTGCAGTATTTTTCCAAGATAGACCTGAGATCTGGTTATCACCAGTTACGGGTAAAAGAAGCAGATGCCTTCAAAACAGCTTTTAGGACAAGATATGGCCATTTTGAGTTTTTAGTTATGCCTTTTTGATTAGCTAATGTGCCATCTGTGTTTTTGAATTTAATGAATCGGGTATTTCAACCATTCCTAGATAAATTTGTGATAGTGTTCATAGATGATATCTTGATTTACTCGAAGAATAGAAGTGAACACGAAGAACACCTTAGAGAAGTCTTGCAGATTTTAAGAAGTAAACAGTTATTTGCTAAGTTTAGCAAATGTGCGTTCTGGATAGAGAAAGTTGTATTTTTGGGTCACAATATTTCGAGAAATGGAATAGAAGTAGATCCTTCTAAAGTGGAAGCTGTTCGAGATTGGCCTGTACCTAAGAGCGTCACAGAAATCCGTAGTTTCTTAGGACTTGCAGGTTATTATCGAAGATTCATAGAAGGGTTTTCGAAGATTGCTGTTCCATTAACAGCTTTGACTAAGAAAAACGTTAAGTATAATTGGACTCCAGAATGCCAATAAGTATCTTGAATTTTGAATTTCGAATTTCAAACTAAAATTTGAAGTTGCGTTTTGAATAGAATTTAAATTTTGTATTTATAATTAATTTGAATTTTATTTTGAATGTTAAAATTTAAATTTTAATTTGAATATTAATTTAAAATTTTAACTTGAATCGGTTTACTTTTTAAAAACTAATTTTATAATTAAATTTCGATATCTCGAATTTTGAATTTCAAAATAGAATTTGAAGTTGAATTTTGAATAGAATTTTGTAATTTTTTATTTTTGTCAATTAATTTGAATTTTATTTTGAATGTTAACATTTGAATTTTAGTTTGAATATTAATTTAGAGTTTTAACTTGAATTTTGAGTTCGAATCATAATTTGTATTTGAATTCGAATTTAAATTTAAAAGAATACAATTGGGATTTGATTTTGAAAATTTGAACTGTAAATAATTTCAAAAAATAAATATAATTGAATAACAATACAAAAGAATTTAAAATTATAATACAAAGTAAAGACGAATTAAATGGAGAAATTCATCTAATCACTAGTGATTCCTCCAGTTGTTGTTCCAAAAGTGTCATCGGTGTCTTCGTCCTCCAGTTTTTGTTCCAGAAGAATGGTTTCGGCATCATGTCATTTATTTTACAAAAGTATCACATTGTTTCATAACTTGGGGATGTGTCCACAAATAATGAAGTGTATATATAATTGGTCTTATATAAAGTTTTTTAAACTTTTAAGATCATCTTGCGCACACAAGTTGAAAATATGGCATTTGCATCTAATAATC
>KQ988504.1:38977-51944 GCA_001598015.1 Dorcoceras hygrometricum
CGTCATACCCACTATCACATCTAACATACGCTTTAGTGTATTCTAGGTCTTTACTCAACACAATTGTAAATCATTACACACATAATGAAAGTAAAGAATGCCATATAAAAGAATGCGAATATCATATATAAAGATCGTTTGTACAAGAGTCAACAAAACCCACATGCCACAAGTTGGCTAGTTGGGCATCTACTCTAACACTGTTGAGTATATCCCGACTGGCGGTGAGGACCTCTGAGCGCCTGCTGCAGCAGTACCCCGTGACTGCACATATGCTTCACTTTTATTATGATACGTCTTTCAGATTTGGACTTTAAACATGTTCATTTCAGTAATTTTACTCTGTTGGTTTTTTAAACCGTGTGGATGTTTTGACGTTTTTAAGTATTTATTTAATCACGTTTAAAGTATTGTTGAGTAATGATTTAGAAATGTTTAAAAGGGAACGAGCCATACTTTCAGTTTAGGTTTTACGCAATTTTTTATAAAAAAATTCTAGATCCTGGTTCGTTTCAGTTGGTATCAGAGCGGTGGTTCTGGTGGGGTACTAGCCTGCTGCGTGGAGCTCGGAAGTTGCACTGCCAGTCTGTGAGTTTTACAGTTTTATGATTTCTGTTTATGTTTGCATGCTGCATGTTTTAGTCCTGCATGAGTTTTGGCCTTAGGAGTTTAAGAATTAGATGCTTAGTCATGCACTTAGATTTACGTGATAAGGTTTTGGTGTGCATGTATGCCTCCCAGACGTGCTATCGGTACGTAACTTAATTTCGGAGACGAAATTTCTATAAGGGGGGAGATTGTAACGCCCGAAATCCACAGTGCGTGAGAATGAATGCATGGCTAGGGGGGAAATAATTTTAGATGATTACATGCCATTTTATGTGATATAATTATGATTTTGTGTTGCATGATATGCATGTCTTATTTTTCAGCATGTTTGAGTTACGGACGCGGGGACGAGACTAGGGACTACCGAAATGAAAATAATTTAAGCGGGCTGTTTTATTGGATTTTAAGGTGTTTTCAAATTAGAAGTGAGGGGTAAGCATGTAAAAATATCTTTTCTTTTCTTAATTAAGTTTTAGGGGTCACTTTTAGCACATTCATTCTCTTCAATTCCAACTCTAATCAACTCCAACCCTAGTCATAGCCTCCACTCCTCTTCCCCTCAAAAACACGTCCCACTTCCCCTTCAAAGTTCGAAAATATCAGATCTTTGGTGATCCAAAGGCGGTCGTGCCTCGATCTCATGTTTCCTACGTCGGTAACTCGCAGATCTACCTTTTCTCCAAATCAGGCATGTAATATCGATTGTTTTTATCACCATTTAAGCGATAGTAAACTGTTTTTAATGTTCAATGCATGAATTGTGTGTGATTTGTTTATATCTATGCATAACGTTTGAGATCCATGCATATTTCATAGTTTTCAAAACATATTTGATTCTTTTCTTGTGAAGTTTCGGTCATGGAGGTTCATGGGGCTAGGGTTAGGTGCAAGGGTGGTCTACATAGTTATTCCATAGAGTTAGAATCACGTAGGTCCAAATGGGAAGCGATTTGGTCAAGGAATGAATTAGTTACGAATTTTATGATCAGCACGTGTTCTGGCTGGTCGTCTGTGCGCGATAGTAGAGTTGTTGGGGTCGGATAAGTCACTCTATATAGCCTGTGTGGTCAAGGTTGATTTCAGGGTATATATTATTGAGTTAGGGTCACGTATGTCCAAATGGAAAGCAATTTGGTCAAGGAATGAATTAGTTATGAATTTTATGGTTAGCACGTGTCCTGGTTGCAGTCTGCGCTCTGGTAGTGGGTTTGCGGGAATCGGGTTGGTCATGTACTTAATCGTTTTTGAGATTATTTTGTTCCCGTGACTAGCATATTGAGTTAGGGTGATTTGGGTCTAAATATGGAGTGATTTGGTTAAGAAATGAATTTTTAATGATTACCGTTTTGTCGCTCGAAATTAGTCTCGTCGGGTCATTTTTTTGAAAATTAAGATTTCGAGTCTTAGAGTTTGCCAAAGTTCATGGATGAATTTATTTGATGTTTTAAGCATATTTTAAGGTGATTTCCAGCCTTTTTAGATTTTATTTCATCTATGAGATTTTTGGTAATTTTCATGACAAATTAATGCCTAGAAAATGATATTTAGCATGTGTGATTTTTAAATTGTCATGGCTGGACCAGGTCAGTTCGTCGAGTATCGAGTCCAAATATTTTAAAGTTGGTCCGAGTTATTTTAATTATGGACTGGTTATTTTAATTTTAAGTCAAAGGTCCAATTTTAAAGAAAATGGTCAAATGTTTTAAATCGAGTCAAACTTTTATTTAATTGGGTTTGATGTTTATTTTAAGTTTTTAAGTCAAAATTGGAGTCTTCGTAGTTTTAATTGAGTCAAAATTTACCAGGGATCTTAACCGGGTCAAAATTGGTCATTTGGTCAAAATTGGTCATTTTGGTCAAAATTGATTAAGTTATCCTTTTAAAAGTCAAAATTTGACTAAATGATTTTGAAATTAGTCAAATTAGTCCTTTGATTTTAAAGTCAAAATTGATTTTAAAATTAGTCAAAATTAGTCTTTTAATTCTAAAGTCAAAATTGAGTTGAAATTAGTCAAAATTGGATGGTCTTAGGAATTTTAAAGAGGGAGTCTTAAGTCTTAAGCTAAGTCATTGTTGATGTGAGTCTAGAAGTAGTGGGCCAGGCTCCTGAACCAGTCCTTGACCGAAGTAGAAAATGTAGAATCCCGTGAATGTATTTTAATTATATATGTAGTATTCTATGTACGTAAATGTTTTAAAGGAATGATTAAATATACATTGACGGGCTAAGCTTTTAAACATCATGATTTTACGAAATGCACCCATCATGAATGTTTTATGAAACGAAAAAGGCATGTTCTTTTAAAAGACAAACCCGAGGGATTGAATGATTTGTGGTAAGTTTATGATGAGGGGATGCGGGATACCGAGCCCGTTGAACTTCTGTTTCCATATATTACGTGCTTATGGATCCATGTGTTTACGGCATGGTGAAGTGGCAGCATAGATGTGTGACTTTATTGGGATCTCGAGGTAAGGTCGGGTGAACCACACCACCGCGTACGTTGGTTTATAGATTGATCAATCGAATATGGTCCACACTTCAGGATACGACGCATACGTTTTTCATGTTATGCTATGTCATGCCTTATGTATGTTATATGTTATGTATGATGTGAAATGTACGAAGCAATGTTTTAAGATCATGCATGCATTCATGCTTTAACGTTATTTTATGACAAGTATGTGCTTGCATGCGACTTTATTATTATGTACTTTGTTATGATACAAGATAGAGCATGCTGAGCCTCTAGGCTCACTAGATTTAAATGGTGCAGGTGATGACCCTGCTGAGTATATCCCGACTGGAGGTGAGGACCTCTGAGCGCCTGCTGCAGCAGTACCCCGTGAACGCACATATGCTTCACTTTTATTATGATACATTTTTCAGATGTGGACTTTAAACATGTTCATTTCAGTAATTTTACTCAGTTGTTTTTTTAAACCGTATGGATGTTTTGACGTTTTTAAGTATTTATTTATCACGTTTAAAGTATTGTTGAGTAATGATTTAGAAATGTTTAAAAAGGGAACGAGCCATACTTTCAGTTTAGGTTTTCCTCAAATGATTTAAAAAAAAATTTCTATAGTCTCGTTCGTTTCAGCTGAAGTGGACACCATAAGCTGAAGTGGGCATCGTAAGCTTAAATGGACACCGTAAGCTAAAGTGGACACCGTAAGCTGAAGTGACCATAGTAAGATGAAGTGGGCACCATAAGCTGAAGTGACCACCGCAAGCTAAAATGGACAACATAAGCTAAGTTGACCACCGTAGGCTTAAAAGACCACCGTAAGCTGAGTTGATCCTTAAGCTAAGTTGACCGACGTAAGCTGAGTTGATCCTTAAGCTAAGTTGACCGACGTAAGCTGAGTTGGCCAGCGTAAGCTGAGTAGAGCACCCTAAGCTGAGAGGAGGGTTTGCGATCTGATCTGCGTACAGTAAACTAAGTCGAGTACTCTGTGTTGTTTCTAGTGCATGATCTGGTCCAAATCCCCGAGCTGAACTGGGTGGTCGTGCTGACCTGAATACTGGGAGCTGAGAGGAGGGTGTGTGATCTGAACCCCTAAGCGGAGCTGTTGAGGTGGATCCGAACTGGGTAGTACACACTGCTCTAGATACCGTAAGCCGAACTATGTGAACTGAGCTGATAAGCGCGATCTGATCTACGAACTCAGATCGGGGGTCAGCTGGGTTAGAGATCCGTAGACTGTTCAACTCCAGTAAGTGTAGTTCGGGATTTTGAGTTCTAGGGGCAGCCCACTGTCATGGAAATTTAAAATGACGATTTTAATTTATTTCATGATGTTTGAGCAGTTTTTAAAGAATTTTTTTATGCATTATGAAGTTTACGAAAATTTTGAGGAAAATAAAAGCATTATTTTTTAGGTAGGAGATTGTTATTGAGGCAGAATGTTGAGAAAATGAGGTAAAATGTTTTGAATGATGGGACTTGACTGTGGTGTTTCTAATTTGACGGATATGGTGGCTGGGAGATGTTCCATTTGCCCATATCAACATGATAGATATGGTGGCCGGGAGACGTTACGTTTGGCCATATAAACTTGACATGTATTGGGCTTCAGAAAAGTACTGGAGTGTCTTTACTCTTGACATGACTGGACTCCAGAAAAGTATTGGGGTGTCTTTTCAACCTGGTACCATGGTATTCATATAGCTTCATCAGGCGACTTGAGGTTGAGGGACCACAGTCGAGAAACAGAGTTCACCAGAAAATCTATTTATTTACGATTTTATTTCCTATGCATGAATTTTAAGGAAAATAATTTGAGATGATACTTTTCTTATGTATTTAAAGTTTGAGAAAAATTATTTGAGTATAAGTACGATAATGCATGTTCTTGTATCATTTAGTACTTGCTTCTTTTATTTTATACTTGTTGAGCCCTTAAGCTCACTACATTTGATTGGTGTAGATGATGCAGAGAACGATGCAGAGGGGCAAGACCTTTGATCGGATGGCTGTTCAGCTTGGCACATTCCCAGAAACCTCGCGTTTTTCCGTTGATGTCTAGAGAAAAATCTTTATTTATGTGTGGGTTACTGTATGCTATTTTGGAGAAGAAATATTTTTTAAAGTTGAGGTTCTGTAGCACGATTTATTTGATTTATGATGAATTGTTTTCTTCGGTTGCAACAACCTTGTTCTAAATTTATATGTAGTTTACCTTATTGACTTTTATTGTAACTTTCTAATTTTTACAGAAAAAATTTCGTATTAATATTTCTAGAAAAATAAATTAGTTTGAGGGTGTTTCATTCTGTGTGACCCTCAATGGTTTAATGATATAGCTAACAGATTGTTCACATATCCATGTGATTCGGACTAAACATGATCTTATATTAGCTTACCCTAATCAACTCCTTGATAATATCACTGTGAGAATCAAATTCTGATGGTACCCAACCAGTCATGTTAAACATCTAGTAAGATCTCTTACATGACTCCCTAGGTATCAAATGATAGTACCTACAAGCACCATTCAATTATGGCTAGTGTACAACACCGTCTCTTCAACTCATATATCCCGACCGATTCAACAACCATTGGTATATCGAGAGTTGTCGTAGAACCGCTAACTATATATCATGTAGTAGTTGCATTCCAGGTGTAATTAAAGAAACTACTTTCTGAATTACCACCTCACTCTTATCAGAGATTTCCTTGCACAAAAACATGATGTCACATAAGATATCCAAACCGATAGGTAAGCGGTGAATCCTCGACTATGATACATCGACTCCTATATGTCCCAACACAACACCCAATCTTGTCACTTAATGACTCCAAAGGAGTCAGTAAACAAGTCAAAGTACAGCGCTAGCACACAGACTCTCAATGTTGTCCCGGGTCATAAGGACTAATGGTTTACAGCCATAAACTAGAACAACTACCCATATGCTTCAAACCCAATGATTTGTGACGCTTCTCGAATAAAATTCTAGTCAGAGGCTTGGTTAGGATCAACAAAAATATCTACATAGCCGACTTTGTCCACTGACACTCTCCTCTTTCCGAAATTTCTCTTTATTGAGCAATAACGCCTATGTTGTCGTAGTACATCGGGATTAGAGCAACCCCAATAGGAATAAAACCCATGTCAAGCCTCGTGCACAACTCAGAGTTAAACCATGCAAACATAGCGGAAGCATACAAAAAGTGGCTTAAAATTTGCTTTTGGCCTCACGGTTTAAAACATATAATTTAAAATACAATCATATTTAAAATATCACAGTTTACAAATACACGATACAACAGTACAGCCTTAAAACAAACATAAATACCAGTACTACAACCGATACACAATCCCACAAGCACAGGGCATTCCCCGGCTAACAGTACTAGTACATATATGTTATACGCTACTGGGACACTCTAACCACCTCCTGGGCACCTCCAGCTGAGTCAAAGCCACGACCAGCAGAGAAACCTGGGAAACCTGAAAAAACACATAGGCAACAAACACCAGCCCCAGAGAGACCTCGGGGGTCAAACCCCAGTACGGAGAGCAGCATAAACAGCATAAGGAAAACACAGATAAATATGCAAATGCTATGCAAGGGATCAAGGCTACAACCGAAAGCAGGGAGCCAAAGGATCGCAACAACAACTCAACAGCAAGATCTGATCAAAGGAACAATCAGTAGTGGCCACGGGTATACTGAGCACATGGGAGCTACCCACTCATCTCCAGTACACCATACCAGATGCTAAACAAACAACTCCACCTACTGTTGCTCACTCATTAGATGTGGGAGCTACCCACTCCGCTCATAGCATCTAACAAACCCAGCAGGGAGAATGAGGTATGGGAGTTACCCGCTCAGCCTCCAAGGTATACGGGAACTACCCGCTCGTCCTTGAACATAGCATCCTGCTACTCACAATTCAACAGAACAGGCATAGCTAGCAAAACAGGGCTCGACAGCAATATGCGTGTATGCAAATGCAACAGCTGATATTATAACATAGGCACAAATAATAACAGCATAGAGCATACACGACAGGCATATAATCCATGCTAAAATCCTAAGCTGTAAAAAATCTCACATCCGTAACTCAAATCTCTGTGCAACAATTACTACAAGAAGATTGCCACAATGATGCAGATCCACCACCTGCTCAATGGCAACACAAGCAACTACTCAAGACCGAAGCACAGAAAAGCAACAGCTGGGAGCTACAACTCAACCAGCACTATACTACCTTATCTAACACCACAGAAAGCTCTAACAAGCTTAAAGGCAGGAACTGAACTTACCCCAAAAAGCTAGGAGCGAAATCCGACGCTTATGCTAACAGACTACACAAGGGAGATGTCTTCGCACACCTCACCAGCTTCAAGCAAACGTTCGAAAACAATATCCAAATGAAGTGTCTCAGCAAGAGGAGTCCAACGCTACCACTCTCGCTCTCATCGGAGCTATCTACCGCCGGCAATCAAAGAAGATAAGGTTCGGTGAACAGTAGCTAGGGTATCGCGACAGGATTTGGCAATCATGAAAATATTCTAAGTTTGGAAACTGGATACTCAATTCGAATACCAAGTCCTCTAATATAAGTCAAAGCTGATCATAGCTGCTAGAACAGTATCCACCACACTTAATCTATCGCAACTGATATTCCCGCTCACAAACAGATCTTGCAACAGATCTCTCACTAAGTCAAAACAACGATCGCTACTAACTCAAAACGACGTCGCAGAGAACTACTGTCGCAACTGGACACGTCACCAGCTACTCACTGCTGAACACTAACCAACATCTGTTAGCAACGCTACAATAGATCTCTCACACAGCTGACGCTAATGCAACTCACAGCTGAGTCTTCTTCGCTAATCCAAAACGCTGTAGTTCCAACTAACCCAAATGACGACGTACTAGCACCCACTACTGAAAGCGCTCTATCTCACTACTGAATGCTAGCGATAACAGAACTCACTACAACTGCTGACGTCACCACTACTGAGCGCCAACATTCGGTGATGACCCGCGCTAACTGCTGAACAGATTCCGTGCCAACTCTAACTCTCCAGAACTATTCCAAGGCTGAAACAAAACCCGATAGCTTCTCAAAGATCAACAACGCAAAGCTGGTCTCAATAAAAACCGATTAATTAACTCAATTAATCTTATCATCTTTCGGGTCTCGCAACCCAACTTTTGGATGAAATTCCTTATCCAAACAGCCTCCTTTATGCAACAATGTATTCGCCCTCAGTGGTGGAATCCTCAATGTTGTCTTGCTTGTAACACTTCCAAGATACAACTACAGTATTGAGCAAGAATACAAACCCGTATGTTGACTTCAAATCATCGATAGCGCTTTGGAAGATCTAGTCAGTATAGTCTTCCAGTTTTAGTTCTCCACCCCCCATAACCAAGAAAATATTCTTAGTTCTCAAATACTTGAGGATGTCCTTCACAGCTTTTCAATGTGGAAGAGACTAGGGTTTGATTGGTATCTATTTACAACACTGAGTGCAAATTCCATGTCAGCACGTGTAGAATATCATCCCATACATGATAATGCCAAATGCAGACCCGTAAGGAATGCATCTCATTGCCTCTATCTCAATGTCTGTCTTGGGAGACATGGACTTGGATAAGGTCATGCCATGAAACATTGGATGATGTCCTCTCTTGTACTCATCCATCGAAAACCTTCGAAAACCTTAGTAAGATGGTCAATGTATGTGGACTGGGTTAGACCAAAAATCTCTTTGTTCTACCCCTATAGATCTGTATTCACTGTACATAAGATGCTTCACCCAAGTCCTGCATCGAGAGCCTACTTGCTAACCATACTTTAGTTTATTGCAACATTCCTGCATCATTCTCAATTAGTATAATGTCATCAGCATAATGTCACAGCACTCCCACTATCTTTCTTGTACACACAGGGTTCCTCAGGATTCTTAGTAAAACCAAATTTTTTGTTGTACTATCAATCTGTGGTTGCAGCTCTTAGATTCTTGCTCGAGACGATAAATCGATCTCTAAAGTTTGCATACCATATGCTCACTTCTGACATATGTGAATCCTTTCGGCTGAGACATATAAATATCTTCCTTAATATCTCCATTGAGAAAGGTCGTCTTCACATCAATCTGCCATATTTCATAGTCACCCCATACTGCTATGGCTAGCAATATCCTTATAGACTTGAACATTGCAAATGGAGAAAAAGATTCCTCAAAGTCAATTCCTTGCCTTCGAGTATAAACTTGGAAACCAACCACGTCTTGAAGGTTAACACCTTCCCATCTGCTCCAAGTTTCTTCTTGTAATCCATTTACAACCAATGGGAACAATTTCTTCGGGTGGATACACAAGAGTCCATACTTGGTTCGAATGCATGGAATTGATCTCAGAATCCATATCTTTATGCCACTTGGATGAATTGACATCAAATAATTATTCCTTGA
Organism: Dorcoceras hygrometricum; assembly: GCA_001598015.1. Classification (NCBI taxonomy): domain Eukaryota; kingdom Viridiplantae; phylum Streptophyta; class Magnoliopsida; order Lamiales; family Gesneriaceae; genus Dorcoceras; species Dorcoceras hygrometricum. The sequence goes on from KQ988504.1 coordinate 48,533, forward strand.
AGGTCCTTGGATCATATCCAAGGTTAGGCTCATCATTCCTGTGAGGACTATGATTAACCAAGGATTGATCTGTTGGAAAGATCGTATTTTGTGTGGATCATCTTAGGCGCGAGCTGATTGGGTCTTTCGTGCTGAGCTAATATTGCAGGTGATTTGAAGTATATTTGGGGTGTACTGGTGAGTTGTGCATTTAGGATCAACTTAGATAGTTAATAGTTTAGTCGGTATCAGCGACGTGAGCTGAGCTGTTGTCGCATGCTGATCTGAGAAGTGTAAGCTGAGTTGACCATCGCGACCTGAGTTGACCATCGTGATATGCTCCAAGTATGTGTAATGCTATCTGAGAGTGTCACGAAATGATTTGGATGTCGTAAGTTGAATAGAGAATCCTAAGCTAAAGTGGTAGTATGCGAACTGATCTGAGTCTTATAAGATGAGCTGTGTTGAGCATAGCCAGTACTGATGGTTCCATTTGATCTATTTTAGTGTGAGATGGCAGTGTAGCTGTTCTGAGCTGATATTGGACTTGAGTAATGAAGCGTAAGTTGGATTTCATCTTTGGAAGTTATGCAGTGCTCTAAGCTGATCAGTAATATCGGGGAGGTGACACACTATTTGGTGAATCAGCTTAGGCATAAGATGATGGTGAAGAATATATTAGGTGAGAGCTATTTGGAGTGCACGAGCTGACTAGAGCGTGATCTGACCTTTGATGTGATCTGATACTACTGTGCATGGTTTGAATTGTTTAATATGATCAGATCATGTGCGAGCTGATCTGATATTACCGTGCTGAGGTGTGAGATCTGATCTGAGCATATGCAATCTTGATATGGCTGCATTCATCTTGAGCCTAAAACCGAGGCATAGAGAGCTGAATAGCCTAGAGTGCAATAGACGTTTGTGGAGCTATATTCGAGTGGTAAAGGATGTAGATTTACTCCTAGAGCCAGAAGATTACTTGTGCCAAAGTCAGGGGATTGAGATATTGGGCACCACCTCGAATGAGAGAGTAGGTGGTATGCTTTGAAATCTTATTCCCCGGGATCCCAAGAACCTTCTATCATTTGACATCAGATTTGATAACCCTTGTTTCTTAACATGCATTGCATTCATGATTATTATGTTACATGTTATATCGATCATACTCGAATATGATCTACCCAAATCCGCTGGCGCAAATTGGATCTGTTCCAAGCCACCCGATAGCGACCAACAACTCACATCTGATCTGTTCTGCATCAAATATGAATATCACTAACAGATTAACCAAATCCTTCAAATCTGAAAACCCGATGGTTAACGTCTCCCTTGGTTAATCCTCATCCAGATCTGATTAACCGATTAATCACCAATTAACAAATTTCTAGTCCTTACACTCTCCCCAACTAGAAATGGATTTCATCCTCGAAATCAACTCACAACTACAGATCAGAACCAATAAAACACCAAAGCTAAAACACAAAACTATCCAGATGCCTCAAAGCTTAACAAAAAATCCACTAACCAAAAATACAAAACACTCAAAACACACAAGAAACAAGCTAGAAGATTACCTGGAATGCTACTGTCAATGCTCAAACAAATGAGGCCACTCCTCTCTCATATTTTCTTCAACTTCCCAGGTGGCTTCTTCTCTATCATCCTTACTCCATTGTGTTAGATTAGATGCCCAACTAGCCAACTTGTGGCGTGTGGGTTTATAAACTCTTGTATGAAACGATCCTTATATTTGATATTCTCATTTATTCATGGCATTATTTATCTTCATTATGATTATATAATGTTTACAATTGTGTTGGATAAAGACCTAGAATGCACCATAGTGTATGTTAGATGTGATAGTGGGTATGACGGCTATCATGAAACACATCTAATAGTCACTGTGTATTTTGAACTCGTTCCTAGTCTATTGGGCCGTCAAAATGAGGATAAGGCCGCCCGAGCTCGAGACTAGTATATGCGATGCGAAGTACCATGTTTCATTGGTAAGGAACATTGTGATGTTCTGAGCATGCAGATGGATAGTGACCTGGTGATCTATCGAACTACCCTCGTTCGGACTTTCCAAGTGGTTATCATTTGTCGAGTGGATAAGTCCGAGGTCTTGGTTGTACTGATTAGTCCTCACGACTCGAAACGTCATTGAGACTCTACATAATAGGCGTCTCACTTTGACCCGTTTTCCGACTTACTTGGGGTCATTAGGCGGCGGGATTGGGTGAGGTCCCGATGCATGTAGGAGTCGATGCTTCGTTGTCGAGGATTCACCGCTCGCTCTCATGCGTGGATATCCTATGCTATCTGAGGGGATAATAGTGTATAAATCTCTGGCCAGAGTACTAGAAGTGTTTTAGGTAAATGGTTTTACCTAGTAACACTCGCGATGTCACTATTCAATCTCCAAGATGTATGCCTAGCTATCAGATCTTTAGCGACTCTCGATTTACCAATGGTCGTTGATCTGATCGGGATATATGTGTTGAAAGGACCGTACTGTACGCTAACCACGAACAACTGGTTCTTGCAGGCACTATCAGTGATACCTAGGGGATCATGGCGCGATTTTTCTAGGCACTTCACCATGATCCGTTGGGCAAGTCCCAAATTGTGATTTCGGAGCCACAATGGTTGTGGGCCCACGGCTAGCTGTATCCCTGAACCATTGAGGGTCACACAAGTACCGGATTCATGATTCCCGCACGGAAACTGAGCTCAATGTGTTGAGCATAGGAGGAGGATTTTAGGGAGTGCGACTTCCTAAAAGTCAACAGGGGTCAAATTGCGATTTCCCGCTGTTGAGGGGCAAAACTGTCATTTTGGACTAGGTATCTGAAAAATTGTTTTTCACGTCATAACATTCAGTTTTGGAAACTGATTCGATCTGTCTGATCTGATCAACGATCGGAGCTATGATGAACCGTGGTGAATTAAACGAACCTAATGTTCATATGGACCTGGGTTTGACCCAAGTCCATTGGGCCGGTTCAAGCCCATGTATACTAATTATATGTTAGTACACTACTAGGGCTTAATCACTTGTATCAAAATTAAAACCTAGCCTCCATCTAGACCTAAAAAAATGGCCGCCCACCTCTCTTCTCCTCTAGGCCACCACGCGCCGCCGTCGGCTCCTCTACGCGCCGCCCTTCGCCGAACTTGTTCAGACCATCGTGAAGAGGTGTTTCCGTCCGTGAAAAATCCATCAGCTTTCTAGTTCAGGCTGATTGGAGGAATATTGAATCCGGTCGTGGACCTGATTGACGATCTACCTCCACCTACAGTTTGAAGTGCCGGTTTCCTCGTGAAACTGGTCGGAGCCAGGCGCCTAGACGCCAGCAAGGTAATCATCTACGAACACCCTATGTATGTTTGTAGATTTCTTTGAATGTATTGAACACTTTCCGGGCAA
>KQ988504.1:58345-72715 GCA_001598015.1 Dorcoceras hygrometricum
GAGTGGAAGTTCAGCTGGTCGATCCCCTCATCCCTGAGTCCCAGTTTATTTATGATATGTATTGACCGGGGGATGCCCCGTGTTGTATTGTATTTGGGGGATCTGTATTATTGAATGGAATTATGTGGTTACTTGCATTATTGAGTTTGATTTAACTTATATTTTGAATATCGAATATTTTGAATGTATGATTTGAAGTTCAGGCCCATTGTATTTCGAAAAATTTTTAAGCCCTGAATTTAAGCTTCCGTGATTATGCGCTTATTATGTGTTAATTGTTAGTAATTAGCACGGGGCCTGACACCGATGATTTCCCGGTTGATAGACCGTGATATTGAGGCTTGATTTGAGTTGCCAGTTGATAGACTGGTCTAGCTATCCGATTTCTTGATAGCCCTCATGCATTCATAGCATTGATTAGTAGCATGTTGCATGTTTATCTGCTTGGATAGCTCTTCGTACTGAGGCTTGACCTCGTATTTGTTTCCTGCTTTTGTTTTGTTTGGGTCTGTGTTGCCCATTTGCAGGAGCATTAGGCAATCAAGCTGGACCGAGTGGAAGTTCAGTTGGTCGATCCCCGCGTCCCTGAGTCCCAGTATATATATATGATATGTATTGAACCGGGGGATGCCCCGTGTTATCATGTATTGGGGATTTGTTTTGGTTGATATACTTGTTGTGTTGGAATTGAATCAACTCGTATTTTATTATTGCTATTTTGAATTTATGATTTGAAGTTCAGGCCCATCGTATTTCGAAAAATTTTTAAGCCCTGATTTTTAAGCTTCTGTGTTTATGCGCTTATTGTGTGTTAATTGTTAGTAATTAGCACGGGGCCTGACAGCAGGGATGAAGCTACGTGGGAGTTAGAGGAGAAGATGCAGCGTGAGTGGCACTGTTTCAATATGCATCTTACTAGCTTCCATAGATAGAATTCTGGGCGTTGTTTTCACATTTAACTTAAACCCCTAGTTAGTAGTTGTTCTGTGTAGTTTAGAGCTGTTGTGCATGGTATGTTTTGTGTATTCTCAGTTTTGGTGTTGTGGTGACTTTTTTTTGTGATGCTGAGGTTTTGATTGGTTCTGGAGTTTGTTGTTTGATTTCGAGGACCGAATCCTTTTTAGTGGGGGAGAAATGTGATCTGGATGGTTAACAATTAATTTGGAAAATTAATCGAGTGTTGTCATAGACCATATCGGGCGTGAGATGGTCTGGGGCAGGGTTAGTTTTCGTAGAACGGTCCGAGCTGGATGGTTGGATGCTTATAAATTGTTATCGCAAGCTATTATGGGTACATTAAGCTGGATATCCTGAGCTGTTAGCTAAGCGACGTTGTTTTGGAGAAACCAGCTTAGAGGGGCACAATCTGATAGTACTGTGTGTTAGAGTAGATGCCCAAGTAGCCAACTTGTGGCGTGTGGGTTTTATAGACTCTTGTATATGACAATCTTTATTTATGAAATACGCATTTATTTATGGCATTCTTTATTTTCATTATGTTATATAATGTTAACAATTGCGCTGGATAAAGACCTAGAATGCACCGTAGTGTATGTTAGATGTGATAGTGGATATGATGGCTATCATGAAACACATCTAATAGTCAGTGTGCATTCTGAATTCGTTCCTAGTCGATTGGGCCGTCAAAATGAGGATAAGGCCGCCAGAGCTTGAGACTAGGATCTGCGATGCGAAGTACCATGTTTCATTGGTAGGGAACATTGTGATGTTCTGAGCATGCAGATGGATAGTGACCTGGTGATCTATCGAACTACCCTCGTTCGAACTTTCCAAGTGGTTACCATTTGTCGAGTGGAATATTCCGAGGTCTTGGTTGTACTGATTAGTCCTCACTACTCGAAACGTCATTGAGACTCTACATGATAGGCATCTCACTTTGACCCGTTTCCCGACTCACTTGGGGTCATTAGGTGGTGGGATTGGGTGAGGTCCCGATGCATGTAGGAGTCGATGCTTCGTTGTCGAGGATTCACCGCTCGCTCTCATGCGTGGATATCATATGCTATCTGAGGGGATAATAGTGTATAAATCTCTGGCCAAGGTACTAGATATGTTTTAGGTAAATGGGTTTACCTAGTTACACTCGCGACGTCACTATTCGATCTCCAAGATGTATGCATAGTTATCGGATCTCTAGCGACTCTCGATTTACCAATGGTCGTTGATCTGATCGGGATATATGTGTTGAAAGTACCGTACTGTATGCTAACCACGACCAACTGGTTCTTGCAGGCACTATCAGTGATACCTAGGGGTCATGGGGCGATGTTGCTAGGAGCTTTATCATGATCCGATGGGCAAGTCCGAAATTGTGATTTTTCGGAGTCACAATGGTTGTGGGTCCACGGCTAGCTGTATCCCTGAACCATTGAGGGTCACACAAGTACTGGATTCATGATTTCTGCACGGAAACTGAGCTCAATGTGTTGATCATATGAGGAGAATTTTAGGGAGTGCGACTTCCTAAAAGTCAACAGGGGTCAAATTGCGATTTCCCAAAAGTTGAGGGGCTAAACTGTAATTTTGGACTAGGTGGTCTGAAAAATTATTTTCGCATCATAATAGTCAGTTTTGGAAACTGAGTCGATCGGTCCGATCTAATCGTCAATCGGAGTTATGATGAAGCCACGGTGATGCGATTGAACCGAATGTTCATTTATTGGACTGGGCCCGCCCCAGATCCATTGGGCCGGTTCAAACCCATCATACCTATACTTAGTCTTGACCTAGGGCAACTAATGAGACACTTTTACATCTCATAACCCTAGATAGCGCCGCCCAACCCTCCTCCTCTCCTCCCCAACTTCGGCCGACACCTCCACGCGCCGCCTTGCGCCGCCGTGTCCCGCCGCCATCGTGATCGGACTTGTTCCGATCAACTTTTCGAGGAGAATTCGTTCGTGGCTAAAATCCATCAGATCTTCTAGTGCAGATTGACGGAGGAAGATTGATTCCGGTCGTGGACCTGATTGACGATCTACCGCCGCCTACCGTTTGAAGTGCCGATTTCCTCGTGAAACTGGTCAGAGCCAGGCGCCTAGACGCCAGCAAGGTAACGATTCTATGAACACCCTATGAATGTATATAGAATTGGATTTGAATGTATTGAACGTTTCTCGGGGCAACTTTTGATTTCCGCTGCGCCCCCGGGAAACGGGATCCGGATCCGCCATTGTATACCAACAGTGGTATCAGAGCACAGGCTCGGATCCTTCAATACTAGTGCCATATTGCATCAGATCTCGATTTTTTAAAATCAGAAAACGAAAAACAACAAAAAAAAAATTTTCGACCAGCCGGCGGCCGCCGCGCGCATCGGCCCATCGCGCGCTGGCCGCGCATTGTGGTCGACCGTGGCCAGCGGCCGTGCGCACTTCGTTGCGCGCTGGCTGCCCATGGCGGCCGAGAGCTAGGCGCCGCCTTCGCACATGAATGCGCGATGGGATGGGGCAGCAGGCGCACGGCTGTGCGCCGCGATTGGCGCGGCGTTGCCGCACGAGTTGCGATCTGCATGCGGCCTGCTGCCGCACGCTGTGCGTTGCCGACGGCCGCCGTCGGCCGGCGTGTCTCCCGGCAACATTGCGACGGCTGATTTCTTCTAGGTATTGTTCGGGCCTGTGCCGGGCAGCCCATGAAGTTTTTGGGCCGATATTCGATATTGGGCCAATTTTGGTCGATTTTGAAATTTTTGAAATTTTGGGCCTAAAATTGTTTGGAAAATCAGCCGGTGAATTTTACAGGAGAACATTTTCAGTCGACGGGTTGATTTTCAGCAGTTGGTCTATTCGGAGGAATTCAGCAGATGGAAAATTCAGTCGTTGGGCTTTGCGTTGGTATTTCAGCAGGTGTTTTCTTTAAGGAAAATCAGCAGACAGTTGTTTTCAGCAGATGGCTACAGTATTCTTTTGATCCAGTCGCTGCTTCTCTTAATCGTTGTAACCAGCAGTAATGGAGACACTTATAGTGATCAGCTGGTGCATAACTTTTGGACATTGAAGCCATCAGCAGTTGCATACCTATCAGAGGTTCAAGTCATCAGTGGTTGCGCATATAATGAATCGATTCAAACGAAAATCAGCAGACAGTTGTTTTCAGCAGATGGCTACAGTATTCTTTTGATCCAGTCGCTGCTTCTCTTAATCGTTGTAACCAGCAGTAATGGAGACACTTATAGTGATCAGCTGGTGCATAACTTTTGGACATTGAAGCCATCAGCAGTTGCATACCTATCAGAGGTTCAAGTCATCAGTGGTTGCGCATATAATGAATCGATTCAAACGTTCATATCATAGGAAATCAAAGGTGGAGATTGAATCGTACATGTGCTTTAATTGAGGGAACAGTATCAGTACTATTCTAGGTAAATAGTACACTATACCAGAGGGCGGTTTACGGCGTTTGCACAAATATGGAATGACGCCAAATTTGCTTTGACATTGTGCGACTTGCCTCTTGGTGGAGCAGGATTTACGGCGTACGAATTGACAGAAATTCAAAAGGAGATTTTGTTGCCTTTGAAGAAATTAATGACCGTTGAGATCGAAGACTATAAATAGCAGAAGTTTGGATTGAAGAACTCTCTCGCTCTCATTACCTTGCTGTTACGCTGCCATTTTTACGAGCTATTCTCATATTGTAGCATTCTCAAAAAGCTCAAAAACTCGAAGAACAAAACCGCTGATCTTCATAAGATAAACCTTCGAGTCATCCTCTGATTCACATTAGCTGAATCGATTTGCTTGTAATAGAAATCAGAGGATTTACAGTCTCATAGCATTGTATTCATTGTTATATCATTTGAGTCTGTAACGAACGTGCTCCTTAAAGCCGTTCGAAAAATATCATTCATTTGTAAAACCAGCAGCTGCATCTGCGCTTTAGATTGTGGTGTTGCTAGGAGTTCACTTTGAGCGAGGCTCAGTGACTGGGTGTTTTGCAGAAGGCCTGTAATCCATCAAATCTTCTAGTGGAACCTTCCTGAAAAGGAAGAAGGGGAGACATAGGATATTTATATCCAAACTTCCAGAAACAAACTCTTGACCCTAATCTTTTATTTAACGCATCTATTTATCGTTTTACTGTTCACTAATCGATTGGCTTATTTTCGCACAATATTTGTTAGCCAAGAGATCAGCTGCTAAAATGAGATATCTCAAATCTGGTAACTCGGATTTAAGTTAAGCAGTGCTTGTAAAACTGTTTTTTAAAAGGTTTCGAAAATTTGAAAATACCAAGAGTTCATTCAACCCCCCCTTCTGAACTCCTGCAACTGTTTTTCGAACCACATTGATCGTATTTTTGGACTATCAAGACTGGTATCAATCGAAGAGCTAAGAAAAACAAACCAAGCGCCACCATTCTTGCTCTAAACAACGGCGGAAATCGACGACAATCTAACGGAGAAGGGTTCGATGAACAGTAACTATCGAGGGTTTCGAAGAAGACGATAGGAAATATCGGGGTCGAAAATACGCTAAGTGTTAATCAACACTTGTATTTAAATCCTCGAGTCAAAGTCTGTTGTGAGAGTCAATCACCGACCTATTCAGATCTTAGCAACAGATCCTAACGCTAAGGCACAAGTCCTCAAATCTGGATCCTGCGCTAACTCAAATCTGAGTGTGCTGACGCTACGCGCGCTAACTAATCAAAACGGCGTCGCACTGGCTTACAGCTGAAGCAGAATCCAGCGCTCATATCTGCTCACGGTCACTCGGATCTGAGTAACGCTAACAATACCGATCAACTCAAAAACGTTGACTAACACGTGTCCTCTCCTTGTTGACTCTCGCATCTACGTTCGCTCGCTACACGGATATCACCCGCTAGCGCCGCATCTAAACAATCGCTGCTTCGCGTTCTCGTTCCAGCTCAACACAGCCTCCAAGATTGGTAGGAAAAGAAAGGCCTTCTCAAGAGGTTTCCAACGCTACCAAGAACTCGAAAAACGGAGGTCGGAATCAACGGAAAATAGCGATAGAAGGTGACGGTGAACAGTAGCTAAAATCGAGGGTTTCGAGTTTGAGGATAAGAAATATCAGGTCTGGAATGCTCTAAGTGTAACTCAACACTTATATAAATATCCTCTACTCAAAAGCTACCAAACAAGTCCAACACCGACAAAAACAGATATCTACAACTTGAAAAGTCGTAGAACAGATCTCTCGCGCTAACAATTCTCGCACAAGCCTCAAAACGACAACGTTTTGGTCAACAGATCTCACGCCCGCGCTCAACTCAAAACGACGACGTATAGGCACCAGATCTCTCAAATGCACGCTATCACGTTCTTGCAACAGATCTGCTTACGTCACCCGCAGACTTGCTTACGTCACCAGATCTACCGCGCAACTCTCGAATGAACGCTACACGCTTCTAACAACAGATCTGCTTACGTCATCCAACAGACCTGCTGACGTCACCCTCAAGCGTTGCCAGATCTCTCGCTACGACTCAGATGCGATCACCATCCAGCGACGCTTCCGTCACACGCAAGAGCTGCTTACGTCATGAGATCTAAATTTCAAAAGAACAACGCATTCATATCTCACGTTCTTCTCGACCACCAAATCTCTCACGATCCAGCTTCTCAAATTCGAACAGCTTTCTCACAAAATCAAACAATTCACATCATTTCTCGACCAGATCTCACCCGATACACACGAATTAAATCTGGACAGTTCCAACTAGAGATCTAAATATTTTCCAAATCAGATTTCATCCAAATTCGAAATTTCAAAATTTCAATTCTTAATTCTCGTGACTAATCTATCTCAAATTTCGATTAATCACTAAATAGAAATCTGAATCCTCACAAGCTGCTAAACTGAGATACCTTAAATCTGGTAACTCGGATTTAAGTTAAGCAAGACGCTTGTAACATTGTTTTAAAGGTTTCGAAAAATTTAAAATAGTAGGAGTTCATTCAACCCTCCCCCCTTCTGAACTCCTGCAGCTGATTTCGAACCATATTGATCCTATCACTCTGACTTCCACCTCTGCTACCACTTTCCCTAGTACCACTTCTCTGTACATCTGCTCTATTGCCACTGCCACCACTTCCCCCGCTGGGTCGGTTTTGATCGTCAGGAGGTGGTTGGGGGCGGCTGCTACCACTTTCCCCCTTTTTGGCATCACCGCTTCTGATATAATCAATGATGAAACCGAGTTGGGTAGAAATATTTAGATAATTTTCCTCTGTTTTAGCATGAAAGTCGAGTTGCTCACTTCGAATTTCAGCAACCTGCCCATCCACGAAGGTTACTTTAGCGGTAATCTCTTTCACCTCCTTCCGAACATCTACTGTATCAAAGGCAGCAGCAGCAATCTGAGCACTTAGCTTCTGGTGAGTTGATTTGAGGTCTAGCGACAAGAGGTTCTTTTGATCATGCGTATCTTTGCGCAATGCTATGTGCACTCTGTCCTGTTCATCAAATCGTGTGGATATCTTCTTTTCAAGGTCTCGGAGGTGCATAAGAAGAATATCCCTGAGATTATGAGCATCATCTCTGCGTCTGAATTGTTCACACTGAACTTGGTCAATAGCCGCGTGCAATTTAGCTAAATACTCTATAATATCGGTGGCAGCAGGTGGTAGAGAAATTGAAGTATCAGCAGTGTCATTATCATCAAAATGCATAGAAGAGTTGTCTGAAGTGTATGGAGAAAAAGGACTCTGATCTAACATCATTTGTACACTAGGAGCAACTGAAATTGAACTTTGAGCAATCTGTACATTTCTCAACACTGTTCTGTCCAAAGAAATGGTAGAAACAAAACTGCGAATATTATGCAAACCACTGAACAAACTATACTGAACAAAAGCTGTACATAGTTGAAATAACCTCCAAGAAATAACTGGCGACTGTCGAGGAACAAAAACGGAAACTGGCTCAACAACGGATAAAGCTCTGCAAAAATTTAAAGAACCCATTGGTAGTAATCTGTCAGAAACAACAAATTTGGCGACTTCCATACAGACATCTGCCCATCTCTTTCTCATAACTCTGAAAAATTCAATCACAGGTGGGACACATATGAAATTTGCGGCAAAATTTCTGTACAAGTGACTGTACAAGCCACTGGCCGTGGTAAAGTTCTTCCTCAAAAACTTGTGATCAACACGGCTTCTCCCATCTAAGACCGTGTGTCATCATCTGTTCCTTCAACTCATCCAACACAAACGAATGAATATCGGATAACCAATCCAAGACTTTGAGGTCAGTTGCAGAAGAACCATCACCGGGGGCAAAATTTATCTTCCTGGCCTCCAGAAATTTCCTTATCAACAACTCTCTGTATTTCATCAGTATAAACTTATTTCGTTGGAGAGCTACACTCGTTGAGTCTGTTTCAGCCCAAGACAAAATGAGAGCCTCTTTAGCAGATATCTCCTCAATCTTTAGATGCGGTAGCTTTTTGAAGCTAAAAGAATTAAAGAATTTATCCACTTCGTCTATCACCTGCTCCCTTAACTGTACAAGACACTCAATATCTGCAAGAATCAGAGAGAAAGTTTCTTTTGGCGGCTTGCCTTTGACAGGATCTCTTATTTGAAGAGGCGCCTTCCCCTTTTCTTCAGGATTGATCTTAGGAAGACTGGCCTTGTACCAGTCTCCTTCATTGACCCCTCGGATAGAAATACTCTTGCCTAATGTGATCTTAGTTATTTACACATTAGCAGAAGGCAAGGGACAATCTGCTGGAATGGTCATCAAAATATCCTCCAAAGACATAGCTTCATCAGCAGATTGTTCAACAGCCTCTGTCTCCATTTCCTCTGTTTCTATCTCCTCATCTGTCTCCAACTGAGCGCTCTCAGCAATGACCTGCTCAATAATAATATCCACGTCATCACCAGTGGATATTCCCTTCGTTAAGAACATCTGCTACTGCTGGCAAAGAAACCCGTTCATCAACTGTAACGACCCTCATTTTCTTTACGGAATAATCATAAGTTTTGGGGTTCAATTGAATGAAATCAAAGGTTATAAACATTGGAGAATGGATCGCTACTAACTAACTGGGTTGAAATGAGAATAATAAAATTATTCACATTTCGAAGATGAGAAATATGGAATGACTCATACAAAGGTGCGGAAATGAAGAAAGCTGATACATCATATTTCAATATTGCATCTCGTAGTGTGATAACGTCTGGTACAGATTCCTATAACATATCAAATTTCAAAATTTGTTTTGATACACATTCATAATAAAATGTTCAGTACACTACAAAAGTTTTCCCAAAAAGAACTATGAACACTGAAACCAAAGGGAATAAGAAATCAGCTAATTACGCAATCGTAATCTTTAACCAACTCAAGCCATCTTCTCTGTCGCATGTTTAATTCTTTCTGAGTAAAGAAATACTTAAGGCTTTTATGGTCTGTAAAAATTTCGCACTTCTCGCCGTAAAGGTAGTGTCTCCAAATCTTTAAAGCGAAAACTACTGCTGCTAATTCCAGATCATGCGTAGGATAATTATTTTCGTGAATCTTCAATTGCCTAGAAGCATAAGCAATTACTTTTCTTTCTTGCATTAGAACAGCTCCCAACCCTATCTTCGATGCATCGGTGTAAATCACAAAATTCCCTTTCTCTGTTGGTAACGTTAAAACAGGGGCTTCAACTAATGCATGTTTTAATTCCTCAAAACTGGATTGGCATTTAGGAGTCCAATCATACTTCACATTCTTTTTAGTTAAGGCCGTTAATGGAACATCAATCTTCGAAAATCCTTCTATGAATCTTCTATAATATCCTGCAAGTCCTAGGAAACTTCGAATCTCCGAGACATTCTTTGGTACAGGCCAACTTCGAACAGATTCCACTTTTGATGGATCTACTTCTATCCCACTCTCAGAAATGATATGATCAAGAAACACAACTTTTTCAAGCCAAATTCACACTTACTAAATTTAGCAAAAAGTTGCTTAGCTCTTAAAATTTACAGCACGCACCTAAGATGGTTTGAAATAATCAATGCATAGACGCATACTCCCATCTTTTTTCTTTACAAACAGCACTGGTGCACCCCAAGGTGAAGTACTGGGTCTAATAAAACCTTTATCCAGTAGTTCTTGAATCTGGTCTTTTAATTCTTTCATTTCTTTAGGAGCAAGTCTATAAGGAGGCTTTGAATTTGGAGCAGCTTCTGGTACTAAATCAATAGTAAATTCTAATTCTCGAATGGGAGGTAAACCCGAAACATCTTCTGGAAACATATCTGGGAATTCTTTTACAACAGGTACTTGTTCTAGTTTCTTTTTCTTTTCAGGTTCTAATGATATAATGTTTACCAAAAATCCCTGACAACCATTTCTTAAACATTTCTGGGCTTTCATTGCTGATATTTGCTTAAGGGTCTTCACATAATTACCAGCTTTGAATGAAAATGAATTTCCATCGGGTTTCTTAATAAAGACAGATCTTCGCTTAAAGTCTATAACAGCTTCGTGTTTTACTAACCAATCTATTCCCAATATAAAGTCAAATTCGAACATAGGTAATACTATAAGATCTGCATAAACAATATTACCCTGCAATTCAAGTTCTACATTTCGACTTACTCGATTGGTTACTATATTTTCTCCTGTAGGAGTCTGAACACAGTATCCTACCTCTATTTCTACTGGTTTAACAGGTAATTTCTCAGAAAATCTATCTGATACAAAAGAATGCGTTGCACCAGAATCTAATAATGCTACGGTAGGCAAGTTATCAACAGAAATTTTACCCGTCACCAATGTAGTATCTGCTGGTGCTTCAGCAGTGGTCATCACGTAAGCCCTGCTGGCAACGAGTTGTTGTTGTGGCTGCTGTTGTTGCTTCTGAGGACAACTTCTCGACATGTGGCTTGGTTTACCACAAGTATAACACACGCTCTGTCCTTGAAGACACTGTCCCTTATGTTTCTTCTTGCAATTGGGACATGGAGGCCTATTCTCCGTGTGAGGAACCGAAGAAATTGGCTGTGCAGCAATAGGTCCCTTCCATGGTGACCCTTGCTGGTTGTTGTTATTCTGTTTCTTAAATTTCCTTTTATCATTTTGCTGGAAAGCTTGCCTCTTTAATTGTCTTTCCTCGTCGATCGCTTTCCAATCTTGCTCTGCCCTCAAAGCTTTGTTCATCGCTGCCTTGTAGTCTACTGGTTCGGCCAATCTAACATCATGCTTGATCATGGGCTTCAACCCATTAATAAAATGGCGAAGTTTGGCATCTGCGTTTGTCCCTATCAGTGGAACAAAGTAACATCCTCTTTCGAACTTGCGGATGTAATCCCGCATCGTCAATCCTTCTTGTTTTAGAGTTAGGAATTCACTCTGCAACTGTTCTCTAACGTCCACTGTGAGGATTCAGATTTCTAATTAGTGATTAATCGGATTTTGAGTTAGATTAGTCACGAGAATTAAGAATTTAGATTTCTGGAATTTCGAATTTTGGTGAAATCTGTTCGAATTGTTTGAGAAATCTGGTTTCCTGAGATCTGGTCGTGTATTGTTGGTGAGATCTGTTTCTCCTTAGCGTTTTGAAAAGCACCGTGAGATTTGGATAAAACGGTGCCGTTTTGGAGAGATCTGGTTGTCGAGAATGGCGAGGAAATGTTTTTGTTGTTCTTCATGATTTCGGATTTGGTGACGTCAGCAGGTCTCATGGGTGACGTAAGCAAATCTCATGCAAGAACGTGATCGCGTTCATTTGAGGGATCTGGTCTCTTTACGGCGTCGTTTTGTTGTGTGTTGCTAAGCGAGAGATCTGGTTTCGCGTGAGGTATCTGTTTTTGCTCATGCGACGTCGTTTTGTGCATTGCGCGTGTTTTAGCGCTGAGATCTGTTTGAGTTTAAGCGCTGAGATCTGGTGCCTATACGTCGTCGTTTTGGAGTTGCGCACGGACGCTGGGATCTGTTTTGGTGAAACGCTGCCGTTTTATGCTTGCGTGAGATTTGGCGAGAGAATTGTGTAGCGTGAAGTCTGTTTTGCCTTTGCTTTGTGCGAGAAATATGTTTTGCGATATTTTGAGTTGTAGGACTCTGTTTTTGTCGGTGTTTGACTTGTTTTGTAGCTTCTTGAGTATAGGATATAAATATAAGTGTTGAGTTACACTTAGAGCATTCCAGACCTGATATTTCTTATCCTCAAACTCGAAACCCTCGAAATAGCTACTGTTCACTGTCACTTTCTATCGCGATTTCCCGTTGATTCCGACCTCCGTTTTTCAAGTTCTTGGTAGCGTTGGAAACCTCTTGAAAAGACCTTTCTTTTCCTACCAACCTCGAAGGCTATTTTGAGCTCAGGCAAGAGCGCAAAGCTGCTGAGTTTCGGGCAGTAGGTTGCGCCGTGCGTTTCCATCTTTTGGGTGAGCTTTCTTGTTGTTTGAGCTTTGTTTTTCTTGTGGTTAGTGCCTACGTAGAAGTGTAGAACTTGTGTTTAGCTTCTTGCCGTAGGATTAACATGTGTGTTCAGCAGAATTGAGCTACGAGTTTTCATACCTTGCACAGATTTGTTGCTGTAAGTCTTCGGCCTTGTGATTTTAAGGCTAGGCGAAATCTGTTCGCAGGCTGTGAGATCTGCCGTGCCCTGTTGTGTTTGTGAGGTAGAATTTTGAGGATTTAAGGTACGATTGAGCAGCTTGAGCATGAACATGTCTATTTTTCGATGTTGTGAACTGCTGTTATGTGGCTTACGTGAATTTAGATGATGGAATTGATTGAGTTATGTTTTGCTTCACGTATTATAAATTGTATGCATCTAGCATGGATAGTGAATGGCATTCATGCATACATCTTGAGCCTGATTTACAGATTTGATTTGATAACCTGATTGGGTGCCACGTTGTGACTGGCCGACTGTTGGGTCGTGCCCGAAAAGTCCAACGCTATCGTCGGAGCGGTGACTACCGAATATGAGTGTCTACCACCGAGCTGTGATGGGCAGACAGGTTATAGCATGTTGCATGTTTAGCTGTTTTGATAGCTCTTCGTACTGAGGCTTGACCTCGTACTTGTTTCCTGCTTTTGTCTTGTTTGGGTCTGCGTTGCCCATTTGCAGGAGTTTCAGGTAACCAAGCTGGGCAGAGTGGAAGTTCAGCTGGTCGATCCCCACGTCCCTGAGTCCCAGTTTATATATATGATATGTATTGAACCGGGGGATGCCCCGTGTTATCATGTATTGGGGATCTGTATTTGATTTGATATTTTGTTGTTACTTGTTGCATTTGAGTTCGAGTCAACTCATATTTGAGTATTGAATATTTTGAATGTATGATTTGAAGTTCAGGCCCATTGTATTTCGAAAAATTTTTAAGCCCTGATTTTAAGCTTCCGTTTTTTTGCGCTTATTATGTGTAATTGTTAGTAATTAGTACGGGGCCTGACATTTTTGGTATCAGAGCTTAAACTGGGATAAGCTCGATTTCTTTTGATCACACTCGAGTCTAGGCACAGAGTTTTGATTTGATTTTTGATTGCCTCTGTGACTTATGTGATCTATTATCTGTCTTGTTATTCTATCTACTGTGAGATCTTACCTCTAGGCTTGTTTAGATGCCGCCGAGACGAGGAGGAGGTAGGAGGACTAGACGTTCCGTAGAGGAATCTAGAGCAGGTAGTGATGACGACGCTCAGGTTGAGGACGTCACTAGGCAGATAGGTGGAATGGAGTTGGTCTTAGCCCGATTTCAGCGGACAAACCCACCGACGTTGGCCGGTACTGAGGGTGGTGTTAGGGCTGAGGCGTGGCTTGTTCAGATGGAGGAGTTATTTGATACCTTGGAGTACGCTCCGGAAAAGAGACTGAAGTTGGCAGTGCTGCAGCTGCGAGATGATGCACAGCGCTGGTGGAGGAGTACTTCTAGGATGCTTCAAGATAGTGGGACGGAGCTCACTTGGGATGTTTTCTGTGAGGCTTTTCGATGCGAATACACTCCAGAGTCCTATTTTGCCAGCTGAGAGCGTGAGTTTGATAACCTGAAGCAGGGTGACATGCGTGTGGCCGAGTATGCGAGGCGGTTTTCTGCGCTTCTAGTGTACATGCCAGCTGTGGCGAACCAAGAACAAACGAAGAGGAACAAGTTCTTGAAGGGCTTGAGACCTGACCTTTACCGGATGGTGTTGTTTGGATCCCCGACGACTTTTATGGAAGCTGTGAACAATGCAGTTGATATCGAGGAGAGTTTGATGGATCCTGAGGCTCCGATACATCAGACGTCTGGACGTGCTTCTCAGCCAGCTCAGGCGGTGTCGCAGTCGTATCAGTCTCCTCAAGGGTCACAACAGTCGAGTCGCCAGCAGTTCAGACCTCGAGGGAAGCAATTCAAGAAGAAGGGCCATTCGAGTTCTTCTGGTTCCG
>KQ988505.1:8856-23101 GCA_001598015.1 Dorcoceras hygrometricum
GATAAGTCCGAGGTCTTGGTTGTACTGATTAGTCCTCACGACTCGAAACGTCATTGAGACTCTACATGATAGGCGCCTCACTTTGACCCGTTTGCCGACTCACTTGGGGTCATAAGGCGTCGGGATTTGGTGAGACCCCGATGCATGTAGGAGTCGATGCATCGTTGTCGAGGATTCACCGCTCGCAGACATGCGTGGATATCCTATGCTATCTGAGGAGATAATAGTGTATAAATCTCTGGCCAGAGTACTAGAAGTGTTTTAGGTAAATGTGTTTACCTAGTTACACTCGCGATGTCACTATTCGATCTCCAAGATGTATGCATAGCTATCGGATCTATGGCGACTCTCGATTTACCAATGGTCGTTGATCTGATCGGGATATATGGATTGAAAGGACCGTACCGTACGCTAACCACGACCAATTGGTTCTTGCAGGCACTATCAGTGATACCTAGGGGATCATGGAGCGATGTTGCTAGACGCTTTACCATGATCCGATGGGCAAGTCCGGAATTGTGATTCCGGAGCCACAATGGTTGTGGGCCCACGGCTAGCTGTATCCCTGAACCATTGAGGGTCACACAAGTACTAGATTCGAGATTCCCGCACGGATACTCAGCTCAATGTGTTGAGCACGAGAAGAGGATTTCGGGAAGTGCGACTTCCTAAAAGTCAACAGGGGTCAAACCGGGGTTTGCCGATGTTGAGGGGCAAAACGGTCATTCTGCAATTTAGGGTTAGATGATCTGAAAAATTGTTTTTCACATCATAACGTTCAGTTTTGGAAACTGAGTCGATCGGTCCGATCTGATCGGCGATCGGAGTTACGATGAAGTCGCAGCGATGGATATCGTCATTTGGACCCGGGCCCGCTGGGCCGGCCCAAGTCCATCAATAAGTCTATTTAATTAGACTTAATAACTTCATTGTCACAACAACACAATACACTTAGCCTAACCCTAAACCTAGAAACCTCCGCCCCTCCCTCTCTTCTCACAAACCGCCGCCGCCGCCGCCGCCGCCTCGAGTTGCCGGAATTCGTTCCGGCCAATTCGACGAGGAGAATCCGTTCGTGCAGAATTCGTCAGTGCTTCTAGTGCAGGCTGACGAAGGAGTCTCGTTTCTGGTCGTGGACCGGATTGGCGATTTCTACCGCAATCTACCGAGAAGAGCCGACGTTATTGTAACTACGGTTGGAGCCAGGCACAAGTGCCAGCAAGGTAGTGGTTTTGAACCCCCTATGTATGTCGATAACTGTTATTGAATTTTTCGTATTGATCGTCTCCCGTCTTTTATTCTATGTTCTTCCGCTGCCTCGCCGGGGGGCGGATCCGGATCCCCAACAACTTCATGACGGAGGTTATCGACGTCGGGCACACATAATCTTCCGTTCATCCAAATTATTACCTTTTGGTCTACTCGAAACTCCGAAACCTTCCCTTGCTTGATTTGTTCCTTAAGTTGGGTCAGAGAAGGGTCTCGATCCTGATTGATCTTGCCCAACTCTTTGAGGCATGGTTGAGCTGAGATCGATGATAGTATCACCTTGTTCATATTCTTCCGACTTAACGCATCGGCTACCTTATTTGCCTTTCCTGGATGGTAGTTTATTGTCAAGTCGTAGTCTTTCAAAAGCTCGAGCCATCGTCTTTGTCTCAGATTCAATTCTTTCTGAGTGAATATATACTTGAGAATCTGATGGTCGGTGAATAATTCACATTTTGCCCCATAGAGGTAGTGTCACCAAATCTTTAGAGCAAAAACTACCGTAGCTAGCTCGAGATCATGGGTTGAGTAGTTGTGTTCATGCGTCTTTAGTTATCTTGAAGCATAAGCTATCACTCTGCCATCTTGCATGAGTACACACCCTAGTCCTCCTTTAGATGCATCGCTGTAGATAGTAAAGCTTTTGTCTCCCATAGGTAGTGTTAGAACAGGGGCAGATGCAAGCTTTGTCTTTAGAGTTTCGAAACTTGCCTCACATTCTTCGTTCCAGTTGAACTTGGAGTTCTTCTGGGTGAGTCTAGTGAGTGGTATGGCTATTGAAGAGAAACCTTCTACAAACTTACGGTAATAGCCGATCAATCCCAAGAAGCTTCTAACTTCTGTCACTTCTTAGGTGTAGGCCAGTCCATGATGGCTTCTACCTTCTTCGAATCCACTGATACGTCTGCTTCGGAAATTATATGGCCTAGGAATGACACACTCTTCAGCCAGAATTCACACTTCTTGAACTTGGCGTATAGTTGTTTCTCCCTCAGGGTTTGAAGGGTAATCCGAAGGTGTTCCTTGTGGTCTTCTTCACTTGATGAATATACGAGTATATCGTCTATGAACACCACTACAAATTTGTCAAGGAATGGTTTGAATACCCGGTCCATGAGATCCATGAAGGCCGCTGGTGCATTGGTTAGACCAAATGGAATCACCGTGAATTTGTAATGGCCATACCTTGTTCTAAATGCAGTTTTAGGAACATCCTTAGCCTTGATATTTAGTTGGTGATAACACGACCTCAAATCTAACTTGGAGAAGGTTGTAGCTCCTTTGAGTTGATCAAAGAGGTCGTCAATTCTTGGAAGAGGATACTTATTCTTGATTGTGATCTTATTCAACTCTCTGTAGTCGATGCACAATCTCATAGTTCCATCCTTCTTCTTGACGAATAACACTGGGGCTCCCCAAGGTGACACACTGGGTCTGATCTGCTTTTTGTCTAGGAGTTCTTGTAGTTGATCCTTGAGCTCCTTGAGTTCTGCAGGTGCCATCCGGTAGGGTGCCTTGGAGATTGGGGCCATCCCTGGCACTATGTTGATTTCGAACTCAATTTTTCTGTCAGGCACTTTTTCAGGTAAGTTGTCTGGAAACATATCTGCAAACTCTTGGACCACTGGATGTCTTCTATTTTGAGTTCGTTTCCTTCTTTTACTTCGTGGATCATTGCCAAGAAAACTTCGGCTCCTGATTTCATGGTTGTCCGTACTTGGACAGCAGAAAGTAGGGACTTTCGCTCCTTGTTCTTACCATAGTATAACAGCTCCTCTTGGTCAAGGGTTTGGAGTTTCACACTCTTATCTCGGCAATCTACCAATGCATGGTTCTCAGATAGCCAATCCATCACTAATATGACGTCAAACTCGACCATGTTGAGTTGTATCAGGTTTGCAGAGAATGTATGGTCGATTATGGATATCTCACAGTTTCGGTGGATCTTATGTGTTTCAATAGTAGTGTTGGTAGGATTTGCTACTCTATAGGGTTCACATAGAATTTCAGGCTCTAGCCCTAACTTCTTAGCAAATCTCCTAGATAAGCAACAGCAGCCCCGTTTTGGTGAGACTCTGTTTAGGCCGTTTCAGCAACCAGAGTCGGTAAGCAAATTTTGGATAGAAGAATGAACAATGTTTATTCTTATTCAAAAGGTAAAACATATTCTATTCATCGACAATCTCTCCCTCGCCTATAGGAATATCCTCAAGCCCTTCTTCTTCTGGATCTTCTTCCGATTCTTCCTCCCATTGATCATCGAATGGAGCAGGAGCACCTTTTTCTTCTTGCAGACCTTGGATTGTTTGGAGTAGGCTAGCTTTCTCCTCTACCAGGGCCTCAATGATTAGGTGATGCTCTTGGATCGTATCTTCGACCGCTTGGATGCGAGCCTGCCACTTATGATGGCACTCCTGATGGCTGGCTCTAGTCTGTTGTTTCTTTGCCTTCATCCTTTCAATTTTCTTAGACATGCAAAGGCCTATTTCAGTGAGCCCGGCAATGGTCGTGTGCGAGGCTTCTAACGCTATTTGGGTACTCTCATGTTCTTTCTTTATAGCAGCCAACTCTCATCTCTCAGTTGCTAGTTTGGCTCTAAGACGTCTAATCATGCGGCTCTGGTTGTCCAGGGCAATCTGCTTCATGTGAAAGGCAACAACAGCACGAGTACGGGGGACAGAGGGGGCCATTCCTAAAAATCGAAGATATTTCCAAAAATAGAAAGTTGTGAGATTATTCCATAAACTGTTAGTTCTAACCATAGGGATTACAGAACAGTTGTCGGAACTGAAATCGGAGTCCTGTACAAAAAGTTATTGAATTTTCAAATCTTTCCAAAAACGGAAAAAACGCGATTTTGGAGGCCTAAACGAAGGAATTTGGCCAAAAAGCGACCTTTGTCACGACGAAGTGGTGAGTATTGCTCGTTGGGCCATTTCGGAGGGGGTAGCACTAGTCTCATGCCAAAATCTGAAAGTTCATTCCGGACCTTGCAAAATTTCAGATTTGGTTTCCCAGTCAGATTATGAACCTGGTGAGCTCTGATACCACTAAAATGTCACGCCCCGTGATCGAGACTCATGACATCGGCAATATTAAATAATTATAAAATTGTGTAACATTAAGCCTCATAGTATAGCTCAAAACCAGTCTGTTACATAACCAAATATAATCGTTTTTACAACTGAAAATCAGAGTCTGAAATAACAGAAATGCAGAAGCGAAATTTACATCAACAAAAAAAACTAACTGAATCTTCACCAGCCCCAGAACAGCTCTTGTTCCTCTTCTTCGACCTATTCTTCGTTCTTATCTGGGTGGGAGAAATAAGGGGTGAGTGTTTGGGGAAACACTCAGCAAGTGGGGGATACCATTCGAGCATAACAAAATATACATATACTGAACAACAGATTTCAGAACAGAGCAATAGCATAACAGGTAGCACTGATAGTCACTTAGTCTCTATGGTTTACTGATCAGTCCCTAATTTTTACTCCTCTAAGGGGTCGAGGCCATAGTTACACCACGTAACTCAGAGTACGGAATATTCCGTAGTCCCATATTACGACAGAAATATCAATGCTAAAACAGAGCATAGATCATAGCATGAACATGACACGAAGCAAAATCTGATACGAAACAAGTGCTCGAACAATAATTCAAAACAAAGCTTAACATGAATATCTTATAGTATTTGAATCGAATATATATATAGCAAAAGCCCACTTACTGTTTGCTGCAGTTCTCGTCTGGTATACGATATTTGATACAACTTGTGCAGAGTTTCAGCGTGGAAGTTTACTGATATTTTACTGAGAAATTTCGGGATGAATGTGGGAGAAATATTCATGTTTTTATAGGTGCAGAAATGGGAGTCAAAAGGTCAGCCATTAAAGCCTTAAATTCCTGATTTCATGGTCATTAAAATGGCTGTTACAACAGTAACGGTTTAGGCATGAATTGGATGGCTTAATTGTCCATTAATCCCTCTAAATTGGCAGTTACTATTGTGAGAAGCTTACTGAAATTCGCGGGCGGAGTTTTCTTTACCAAATCTGAATTTCCGTTGCCAAATCTGAATTTACGTCGCCAAATCTGATTTACGTCGCCAAATCTAAATTTGCGTTGGAAAAATGAATTTGCGTTGCCAAATCTGAATTTGCATCGCCAAATCTGAATTTACTTAGTCAAATCTGAGTTGACTTTTCCATATCTGAGCTGACTGCTGAATGTCCAGATCTGAGTCGACTGTTGACTGTCCAGATCTGAGTTTACTGTTGGCTGTCTAGATCTGAATTTACTATTGACTGTCCAGATCTGAGTCGAATGTTAACTGTCCAGATCTGAGTCGACTGTTGATTGTTTCAGATCTGAGTTGACCATCCCGAATCTGAGTTGACCGTCCCAGATCTGATTTTTTTGGCTCTATTCCGAGAGCTGAATTTTCGGGTTTTCACAGAAACTCTCTCACAAAGCCACTGCCCTCATCTCTGCCTTCGCTGGAGAAGCATCTCACCACCAACGCTGTGCAAACTCTCTCACCTGGAATGTTTCCAAACTCAGCCTCGTCTCATCCTCAAGCTGAACACGATAGAACAACCTAACATGCACTCTAAACATCCCTCGGTTGCGAGACCACCTTCAACTCTAGTGAAGGTAGGAGGATCATCCACCGGAACCTGGTCCGAACTAGCTCCATGACATCCACGTCGAATCATAAGCTCCACCTCAGCTTCTGACAATCTCGCACAACGACGCAAAGGAGCTCTCGGTTGAGGGACATCCTCCTCACCACTCTAACTATTAGCTTGACTATCACCCATCTAACAGCTCTACCTCTACCTCTACCTCTCCTAAGCAACCTCTAGGAGGCACACAAAGGTAAGCATAAACAAAGCAAGTAAACATGTAGTCAAGCACATGCAGGAGAACAAACGTAGTGCCTAGACTCGAGTGTGATAGAAAAGAAACGAGTTTATCCCAGTTTAAACTCTGATACCAAAAATATCAAGCCAGTTGCTTATAAACAAAGATAAAACACGCAAAACACGGAAGCTTGAAAAAGTGGGTAAAAAAACTTTTCTTTAGGGTTGACCTTAGAATACATCATTCAACATGGGCGTATACTCAAAATACGATTTCGAATAAAAGCCACAACATAATACGCCACGAAACAAACATATATACATGCCTCCAAATAAGTGAAGTCAATATATATATATATATATATATAATATATGGGAACCACACCTGGGACTGCAACAGCTGCCTCACTCACGGACTAGCTGAACTGCCTGAAAAAGGTCTGCGATGGCCAACACACGGCCAAAGCAGCCCCAAGGGAAACAAACGAGATTAAACCTCAGTACGAAGAGAAATCAACAATAGCTAACCATAGCGCATGAACATAATGCGTGCAATGCATGAAGGAAGGTACAAT
Source organism: Dorcoceras hygrometricum (assembly GCA_001598015.1). Classification (NCBI taxonomy): domain Eukaryota; kingdom Viridiplantae; phylum Streptophyta; class Magnoliopsida; order Lamiales; family Gesneriaceae; genus Dorcoceras; species Dorcoceras hygrometricum. Next base: position 15,566 of record KQ988505.1, read on the forward strand.
GTATTATTGGGGCGGGCTCAAGGAACGACACAACAACTGGAGACCCACTGCTCACAGAAACACTCAACAGCTGGAGGTACATAGCTTGCAAGAACAGCTCAACAACTAGAGGTACAAGGCTGGCATAACAACTCCACGGCTGGAGGTACAAACAATGGTGGCCACAGAGCATGTGAGAGCGTGATAGCTATCCACTCGTCTCAACACGCAGTACCAGAAGCAAAGATACGACAACTCAACCCGCTGTGCCCAAGCTCATGAGAGCGTGGTAGCTATCCACTCGTGTCATGGCGGCAAACCACCCAACAACAAGGAGAAGAGGAGCACGGTAGATAGCCAATCGTCCTCAAGTAGAGAAGCACGATAGTTAGCCGATCGTTCTCAAAGAACTCAACAGCAAGATTCCTGGTACATACAGCTCAACACACAAGGCCAGCTGAGGATAACAAAGAAAGCCCACAACACGAAATGGCTAGCAAAATATTACGAAGGAGCTCACTAACAGGGTATGGCCAACAACAGATCACATAGGAGCTCAACAGCAGCAACGGCTAGCAAGAGATCACAAAGGGGAGCTCACAACATGCTACGTGTGTATGCAGGATAATTAGCTTGCAATATAACAACAGAGACATCAGAACAGATGCAAGAAACAACAGCATATAATCAACAAGCATACACACTGTTCCACATAACAGCACACATACAAATATATCGAGCACATCACAAGGCTGTAATAAAAGCTCACATCCGTACCTGCTCAGATCTTACCAACTACCCCACAAAGCTCACGGCAGTACAGTCACTCCAGCTCGGCACAGACAAGTCACGCTAGCTCTCCCACTACTGCGCTAGGAGCAACCAGAATGTTAACCAGCTCGGGGAGACCAACACCGGGTCTGAAAGCACTCAGAACCGCTCGTACTTACCAGCTCCGACGAGCCACACGACTAGGAGAGACAACGAACAATACTCACTCCTCGACTTCATGCTTTCTCCTCCGACCACCTTCGGTCGCGATATCGATAAGCAAATGACGGGTTTGGAAAGTGGTTTCCAACGGTACCCCTCTTGGCCAAAATCGGTCGGCCAAGCTCCGAAGATCGGGAGAACAAACGATATGCGTGAACAGTACCCACAAGGGTTTCGGAGAGATGGCTTCTCGAGTACACTGGAAGAGATAGATATTTTTTGGGTAAAAGAAAAATTACTAATTAACGGGTCAATGTCCTATATATATACTAACGAGATCCAGATATGGTCTACAGTACCTTCCATCAGCTCAGACCACAGCTGCTCCAGCTTAGGCACTTTCACACACCAGATCACGTGTCCTTCTAGACCACGCACTCAGCTCAGGTTGCACTCCTACCAGCTCGTACAGTACCCAACTCCACTCAGAGCTAAGGGACCAGATCTCACGTCCAGCACAGCTCACGCTCTCAATAGCTTACACCACTCCACTCAGAGCTAAGGGACCAGATCTCACGTCCAGCACAGCTCACGCTCTCAATAGCTTACACCCTCACAACTCCGATCAGAGTACGCACTCCAACCAGCTTAGGGGATTCAGCTCAGCTTCAACCTCTAAGCTGACCCCAGCTTAGACACACAGCTCAGGAAGCTTCCAATAACAGCTTGCGCACACCAATAGATCATGCTCACAGCTCAGCCCGTGCGTTCACCAGCACTAGCGCACAACTCAGCTCTCGTGTACGCAGCTTTCATCCCATCCATCTCAGGAGAGCTATGCCAACTCCTACCTGATCTGCCCAAAGAAAACAGCTCACAACAATCGTGGCAGTAACAGATTACAGCCCAGACCAGTTTACGCACTGGTCAGCTCATGTAAGGACAACAGCTCTCGTGGAACCTGCTTTCCGCTATCAGCTTCCGCCTAAGATGTTATATCCCAGCAGCACAGCGCAATGGTCCTAGTATAGCTACTTAGCTCTGAACGCTGTGAATCCAAAACCGCATCCAGCTCAGACTGTGCTACTCGACGATTAATAGCTCAGAGCTGCTACACTGCCAGCTCACACCAACGTCACTGCCTAAACTCCACATCACCCAGCTTGGAGGAACTCAGATCAGCTCGCATCCTCTCTGTCTGTTGGGGATCCGGATCCGCCCCCCGGCTAGGCAGCGGAAGAACAAACAATGAAGGCCGGGAGACGATCAATACGAAAAATCATAAACAAACTACGACATTCATAGGATGTTTAAGCGGATTACCTTGCTGGCACTTGTTCCTGGCTCCAATCGGTATTACAAGAATCCGGCTCTTCTCGTTAGATTGCGGTAGATTATCGTCAATTCGGTCCACGAACAGATCCGAGACTCCTTCGTCAGGCTGCACTAGAAGCGCTGACGAGATCAGCACGAACGAATACTCCTCGAAAAACTAGGCCGGAACAATTTCCGGCGAAGATCGTCGACGGCGGCGGCGGCGCGTGGGCGGCGGCGGCGGCGGCGGCGTGAGTTGAGAGGAGGGAGGCGGCTGGTTTTAGGGTTAGGGTTATGAGAGTTGAGAGAGTATCAAGTGTTCTACAATGAAGTCATTAAGTCTAATTAAATAGACTTAATGATGGAGTTGGCTCGTTAGATTGCGGTAGATTATCGTCAATTCGGTCCACGAACAGATCCGAGACTCCTTCGTCAGGCTGCACTAGAAGCGCTGACGAGATCAGCACGAACGAATACTCCTCGAAAAACTAGGCCGGAACAATTTCCGGCGAAGATCGTCGACGGCGGCGGCGGCGCGTGGGCGGCGGCGGCGGCGGCGGCGTGAGTTGAGAGGAGGGAGGCGGCTGGTTTTAGGGTTAGGGTTATGAGAGTTGAGAGAGTATCAAGTGTTCTACAATGAAGTCATTAAGTCTAATTAAATAGACTTAATGATGGAGTTGGACCGGCCCAACGGGCCCGGGTCCGAATGACGATATCCATCGTTGCGACTTCATCGTAACTCCGATCGCCGATCAGATCGGACCGATCGACTCAGTTTACGAAACTGAATGTTATGATGTGAAAAACAATTTTTCAGATCATATAACCCTAAATCGCAAAATAACCGTTTTGCCCCTCAACAGCGGGAAACCCCGGTTTGACCCCTGTTGACTTTTAGGAAGTCGCACTTCCCAAAATCCTTTTCTCGTGCTCAACACATTGAGCTGAGTATCCATGCGGGAATCTCGAATCCAGTACTTGTGTGACCCTCAATGGTTCAGGGATACAGCTAGCCGTGGGCCCACAACCATTGTGGCTCCGGGATCACAATTCCGGACTTGCCCAACGGATCATGGTAAACGCGTCTAGAAACATCGCCCCATGATCCCCCTAGGTATCACTGATAGTTCCTGCAAGAACCAGTCGGTCGTGGTTAGCGTACAGTACGGTCCTTTCAATCCATATATCCCGATCAGATCAACGACCATTGGTAAATCGAGAGTCGCTATAGATCCGATAGCTATGCATACATCTTGGAGATCAAAATAGTGACAACGCGAGTGTAACTAGGTAAACACATTTACCAAAAACACTTCTAGTACTCTGTCCGGAGATTTATACACTATTATCCCCTCAGATAGCATAGGATATCCACGCATGTCTCGAGCGGTGAATCCTCGACAACGATACATCGACTCCTACATGCATCGGGGTCTCACCCAATCCCGACGCCTTATGACCCCAAGTGAGTCGGCAAACGGGTCAAAGTGAGACGCCTATCATGTAGAGTCTCAATGACGTTTCGAGTCGTGAGGACTAATCAGTACAACCAAGACCTCGGACTTATCCACTCGACAAATGGTAACCACTTGGAAAGTCCGAAGGAGGGTAGTTCGATAGATCACCAGGTCACTATCTATCTGCATGCTCAGAACATCACAATGTTCCCTACCAATGAAACGTGGTACTTCGCATCGCAGATACTAGTCTCGAACTCGGGCGGCCTTATCCTCATTTTGACGGCCCAATCGACTAGGAACATGTTCAGAATACACAGCGACTATTAGATGTGTTTCATGATAGCCGTCATACCCACTATCACATCTAACATACGCTTCAGTGCATTCTAGGTCTTTACTCAATACAATTGTAAATCATTACACACATAATGAAAGTAAAGAATGTCATATAAGAAAATGCGAATATCATATATAAATATTGTTTGTACAAGAGTCTATAAAACCCACACGCCACAAGTTGGCTAGTTGGGCATCTACTCTAACACTGTCAGCTCAGGATTCTCTATTCAGGTGTCATCACCCAAAACTATTCGCCAAGCCCTACAGAAACAGCGTATACCTGGAACAGCTCACGCCTGCTGCTCCCTGCTGCACAATACTCCAAATCTGTCGACAGCTCGCGGACACAACACGGTCCTTACCTGGTATTTTGCGCCTAATCTGGTCCATATCCAACAGCTCGTGCTTCAATACATCAAATCAGCTCATGAGACCATGCTAGCTTACCTCTGCTATGCTACGCTTCGCCTCCCAGAATGGTTTACTTGTAAGCTGTTCACCCAAAACCGCTTGCGACAGGAATCCTTGGAACGTCCGGATATCCAGCTCAGGTGTTCCTCGCAGACCAGCTTGCTCTCAAGCAGCGAAACTCCCAAATATGGTCGCTCCTGTGCTATTATATACCAACCTCTTACTGCAGGAGGACCTACTCCACGTTCATTCGTAGCATAACAGCTTGAAGCTGCTCCAAAAGAATAATTCGAAGCACACCAGCCCGCAGTTGCTCCCTACACCGACCAGCTCACTCCTACACCGACCAGCTCACTCTCAACAAAGTAATCCCGCTCGGAGTCTAGCTCGCACCCGATCTGGTCGATGTTACAACCCGATTAATTATCCTAATTAACCGTTAATCATTCAGGTCTCACATCCTCTAGATATCCTTCGAATCTATCAATGCTTTACGAGAACTTTCCCTTCTTGTTATTTAATTTTTTTATGCTCATTGATTGATTAAGCTGTTTCGCACAAATTATTTGTAGTTTGAAAACTCAGCACAGACTGAGACCTACGTTCAACAATCCTTGCAAAAGAAAATTTAAACGAATTTATTCGCCCTCTTCTAAACTCATTCAGATCATATTGCCATCCCTAATCAGAACCTATACATTCAAGGATTTCAATTAGGATCAATTATAGTGAACAAGAAAAGAAAGCTTTATGCCCGAGAAATAAATAAAGCCAGTGAGACAGTAAAAATATAATTAAACTCTTTTCTTATATTCATTCGGTACACCACTAATTATATTTCACAAACAAGATAATCTCGTCTCATTACAACACAATTGTGATCAATCATAGTTGATCTTGCATGTGATGTATTAATCACGCATGATCTCGAAATAAACTCAATGCAGTACATTCATTGCGACAACGTGAACAATAAATACAATAAGAGGAATACATACAAGTAGTCATATTTTAGATAAGCACACTAGTGAGAAATTGCAACAAGTGCTTGCGATTGTTTCTCATATTTAAACCCCAACGCCTTGGAATCATCTGCACACCAAACAAAAATCCCATGAAGTTTTCCTTCATTTTTGAGCCTAGCGCAAGCTGTGAAGAAGCCATTTTGAGGTGCCAAACCCCCACTCCCATCACTAATAAAACTTGCTAAAACCTTCCCACCATCATAATTTGAGCTCTGAGTATCAAAATAATCCAAGAACTGCGAAACGGTCGTCCCCCGATCATACGCGTAAAACTGAAAATTTACGTAGTCGATCACATGTCCGTATCTTCTCCACAGCTCCATGTAATGGCTCTGAACCTGGTCGTCGTCGAATGGGGCTATTGACGCGAAAGAAATCACCCCGTTTCGTTTTAAGGTAGATATAAGCTCCCCGATGCAATGCGCGAAAGTTTGAGGATCGGATTTGAAATGCTCATAATCTATGTCTATACCTGTTTGTGAGTGTTTTAATAGGATAAAGAATCATTTAGTGATAGGGTAAGACTAGTAATGAATAGAGAGAATAATATTACATTTTAGACGTGTTAGATAATTAAGTAGCTCTTTATTAATCTATATATGAATTGAAATTATGGGCCCACGCACAAAGACATAAATACCTATATATGTGTACTTCATTGGTATTTGTAAGTTTTAGAAATCAAATTTCGAAATATAGAGAAGAACCGTGAAGAGAGTAATTAAGAAAATAGTGGAACACATAACAGTAATTTGAGTAGTGCAAAACACACACACATACACAAAACTATATGATCATAATATTACATATTGAATAGCTTCTATTTTTACTAATAGTTATTTTATTATATAATATAACCAACCAAAATTATACGAAATAAATTTAGTAACAGCTGGTTTATAATTGGGGTAAACGTATTTAATTAACTCGCCACCAAGGTAAGCGAGAACTCTTTTACTAGTAGGAAATAAATTTAAAATAGCTTTAGTTTATTAGATTAAGCATATTATAGATCGGCTATTAACTGCATTGTTACTTGATAGCAACTTTTCTTTTTACAAGAAATTGCAATGTTCTGATTCCGCCGATTCCGAAGTATCTTTTATAATATATCTCAAAAGAAAAGTAACTTTGACCGAACCTTTTCCGACATTAAGTCCATGTTTTACATAGTACTGTTTAAATGTAAACTTCGAAATATATGGAAAAAAAAAATTAAACGTTTACCGTCTAAATGATATTGTTGTAGAACGTTTGTGAGAGAGGATACAGCATTTGAAATCCAAGAACTGGGAGACGAAGGATTGAAATAAGCGTAGCCATCTCCAACACTGTCTCCTCCTAAACTCACCGCAACTTTAACATTCGAATGCTTGCTTTTTATGGCTGAAACCTGTGAAGGACTGAGGTTTCCTGTGTCCCAGAATATGTTGAAATCGCCATTGGTGGGCGAGGTCGAAGACGAGGTTGTGTAATCAATGGCGAATGACAGAATGAAGTGGAATTCGACGCCCGAGTTTATGGGGACATCGGAGAATTCGACGTTCTTGAATTCTGCTCCGATGTACTCCCGGAACAGATTTGAGGCTGATTGTGTTGGTCGGAAAATGAGAAGGATGTGTGGGAGGAGGAAGAGGAATAGTGGAACTTTAGACAACTCCATTTGCTGCATATATATTTAATTGTATGAAGAGCTTAATTTTGCTTTGGAAGGGATATATAGGGCGACACTGTTTTATATAGGAGTTTCGTTCAACTAAATGTTAGTTTTTGTTTAAAATAAGAGTTTTTTTTTATATTGTTCAAAATCATAATAAGCCAAATTAGATATCAATATATTGAAATATGGCATCTCATATCTATATATATATAGGAACTGTAGACAACTCCATTTGCTGCATATATATTTAATTGTATGAAGAGCTTAATTTTGCTTTGGAAGGGATATATAGGGCGACACTGTTTTATATAGGAGTTTCGTTCAACTAAATGTTAGTTTTTGTTTAAAATAAGAGTTTTTTTTTATATTGTTCAAAATCATAATAAGCCAAATTAGATATCAATATATTGAAATA
>KQ988505.1:52529-71645 GCA_001598015.1 Dorcoceras hygrometricum
GGTTACCATTTGTCGAGTGGATAAGTCCGAGGTCTTAGTTGTACTGATTAGTCCTCACTACTCGAAACGCCATTGAGACTCTACATGATAGGCGCCTCACTTTTACCCGTTTGCCGACTCATTTGGGGTCATTAGGCGGCGAGATTGGGTGAGGTCCCGATGCATATAGGAGTCGATGCTTCGTTGTCGAGGATTCACCGCTCGCTCTCATGCGTGGATATCCTATGCTATCTGAGGGGATAATAGTTTATAAATCTCTGGCCAGAGTACTGGATGTGTTTTAGGTAAATGGGTTTACCTAGTTGCACTCGTGATGTCACTATTCGATCTCCAAGATGTATGCATAGCTATCGGATCTATAGCGACTCTCGATTTACCAATGGTCGTTGATCTGATCGGGATATATGTGTTGAAAGGACCGTACTGTACGCTAACCACGACCAACTGGTTCTTGTAGGCACTATCAGTGATACCTTGGGGATCATGGGGTGATGTTGTTAGGCACTTTACCATGATCCGATGGGCAAGTACAAAATGGTGATTTCCGAGTCACAATGGTTGTGGGCCCACGGCTAGCTGTATCCCTGAACCATTGAGGGTCACACAAGTACTGGATTCATGATTCCCGTACGGAAACTGAGCTCAATGTGTTGAGCATATGAGGAGAATTTTAGGGAGTGCGACTTCCTAAAAGTAAACAGGGGTGAAATTGCGATTTACACTGTTGAGGGGCAAAACTGTCATTTTGGACTAGATAATCTGAAAAATTGTTTTTCACATCATAACGTTCAGTTTTGGAAACTGAGTCGATCGGTCCGATCTGATCGTCGATCGGAGTTATGATGAAACCGCAGTGATTTAAATGAACCGAATGTTCATATGGACCTGGGTATGACCCAAGTCCATTGGGCCGGTTCAAGCCCATACCATCTTTATTAAGTTAAGTTGGTTTAGGGCTTAGTCACAAGAAATGTTACACAAACCCTAGCCTCAAAAGCATAGAGTCGGCCGCCCCTCCTCTCTTCCACCTCACGGCCGCCGCTCCTCCGCCGTAGCGCCGCCGCGTCGCCGTCGTCCATAGGTTGGTCGGACTTGTTCCAATCAGCTTTTCGAGGTGATTCCGTCCGTGTCAAAAATCCGTCACATCTTCTTGTGCAGATTGACGGAGGAAGATTGTTTCCGATCGTGGACCTGATTGACGATCTACCGCCGCCTACCGTTTGAAGTGCCGGTTTCCTCGTGAAACTGGTCGGAGCCAGGCGCCTAGACTCCAGCAAGGTAACGATTCTATGAACACCCTATGAATGTTTATAGAATTGATTTGAATGTATTGAACGCTTCTCGGGCCAATTTTAATTTCCGCTGTGCCCCCGGGAAACGGGATCCGGATCCGCCATTGTATGCCAACAACCTGGCTCAACCAGGTCGTTTGAACCGTCTCTCCCTCATCCAATGAACCTAGTCGACAGCCTAGACGTGAGCCGTGACCCCTGGAACCTTCACAAACCGAGCAACATGAGATAAAGTCGAGAAACATGAAAACAATTTCGTGTCATGCATGAACTCAATCAAGGATGTATAGATCTGAAACAAACACATAGAATTCATGCATATTTTCATTAAAACAGATTAAAAATGGCTTAAATGGCGAGAAAAAGAAAAGATATCACATGCCTGGTTCGTATGGAAGTAGATCTGCGAGTTACCGACGCTGTAGACACGAGATCGGGGCACCACCGGCTTTGGATCACCAAAATTCACCAATTTTCAAAACTTTGTGCTTGAGGGGAGGAGGGGGACGACTGATGGTGTTTTGGAGGCTAGGTTATTGATTAAGTTTTGGTGTTATGAAAATGAAGGTGACAATTTTGACCCCTAATTATTTAATTAAGAAAAGGAAAGAAAAATGATATGCTTGCCCCTCCATTTAATTGATGTTAGAGTAGATGCCCAACTAGCCAACTTGTGGCGTGTGGGTTTTATAGACTCTTGTACAAACAATCTTTATATATGATATTCGCATTTACTTATATGGCGTTCTTTACTTTCATTATGTGTGTAATGATTTACAATTGTGTTGAGTAAAGACCGAGAATGCACTAAAGCGTATGTTAGATGTGATAGTGGGTATGACGGCTATCATGAAACACATCTAATAGTCGCTGTGTATTCTGAACATGTTCCTAGTCGATTGGGCCGTCAAAATGAGGATAAGGCCGCCCGAGTTCTAGACTAGTATCTGCGATGCGAAGTACCATGTTTCATTGGTAGGGAACATTGTGATGTTCTGAGCATGCAGATAGATAGTAACCTGGTGATCTATCGAACTACCCTCGTTCGGACTTTCCAAGTGGTTACCATTTGTCGAGTGGATAAGTCCGAGGTCTTGGTTGTACTGATTAGTCCTCACGACTCGAAACGTTATTGAGACTCTACATGATAGGCGTCTCACTTTGACCCGTTTGCCGACTCACTTGGGGTCACAAGGCGTCGGGATTGGGTGAGACCCCGATGCATGTAGGAGTCGATGCATCGTTGTCGAGGATTCACCGCTCGCAGACATGCGTGGATATCCTATGCTATCTGAGGGGATAATAGTGTATAAATATCTGGCCAGAGTACTAGAAGTGTTTTAGGTAAATGTGTTTACCTAGTTACACTCGTGATGTCACTATTCGATCTCCAAGATGTATGCATAGTTATCGGATCTATAGCGACTCTCGATTTACCAATGGTCGTTGATCTGATCGGGATATATGGATTGAAATGACCGTACTGTACGCTAACCACGACCAACTGGTTCTTGCAGGCACTATCAATGATACCTAGGGGATCATGGGGCGATGTTTCTAGACGCTTTACCATGATCCGTTGGGCAGGTCCGGAATTGTGATTCTGGAGCCACAATGGTTGTGGGCCCACGGCTAGCTGTATCCCTGAACCATTGAGGGTCACACAAGTACTAGATTCGAGATTCCCTCACGGATAATCATCTCAATGTGTTGAGCACGAGAAGAGGATTTCGGGAAGTGCGACTTCCCAAAAGTCAACAGGGGTCAAACCGGGGTTTCCCGCTGTTGAGGGGCAAAACGGTCTTTTTGCACTGGGGTTCTGAAAAATGGTTTTTCAGATTATATTATTCAGTTTCGGAAACTGATTCGATCGGTCCGATCTGATCGGCGATCGGAGTTACGATGAAGTCTCGGTGGTGGAGATGAACTGAATGATGTTGGACCCGGGCCCGTTGGGCCGGTCCAAGTCCAACACTTAATCTATTTAAATGTACTTAAGAGACTTAACTCACTTGTGATACAACTTAACCTAACCCTAGCACTAAGTACCGCCGCCCCCTCCTCCCTTCTCCAAACGCCGCCGCCGCCGGTTGGACCCGGGCCCGTTGGGCCGGTCCAAGTCCAACACTTAATCTATTTAAATGTACTTAAGAGACTTAACTCACTTGTGATACAACTTAACCTAACCCTAGCACTAAGTACCGCCGCCCCCTCCTCCCTTCTCCAAACGCCGCCGCCGCCGCCCGCCTTGCGCCGCCGCCGCCGCCGCCCGTCGTCGCCGGAAATTCGTTTCCGGCCAACTTGGCGAGGAGAATCCGTTCGTGCAGAATTCGTCAGTGCTTCTAGTGCAGGCTGACGAAGGAGTCTCGGTTCTGGTCGTGGATCGGATTGGCGTTATCTACCGCAATCTACCGAGAAGAGCCGGGTTCTTGTAATTCCGGTTGGAGCCAGGCATAAGTGCCAGCAAGGTATTCGTTTTGAACGCCCTATGTATGTTGATAAACTGTTATCGATTTTTCGTATTGATCGTCTCCCGGCTTTATTTCTTTGTTCTTCCGCTGCCTCGCCGGGGGGCGGATCCGGATCCCCAACAATTGAATGATAATTAAAACTTTTGCTTGGCATTGAAAATGGCTAATTTTCGAAATTAAAGTCCCTTCATATTTTAAAACGTCTTAAAATTCAATAAAACGGTCCGTACAGGCGAAAGACGGGTTCTCCTCAAATACTAATAAAAGTCCCCATTTTCTGAAATTGCTGCTTAAAATAAAGTAAATTTATTCTTAAAATCTAATAATACAAAAATATCAAATTATTTTCATCTCGGTCGTCCCCAGTCTCGTCCACGCGTCCGTAACTCAAACAGGTTGAAAAACAAGCCATGCATACCATGCAACATAAAATCATAAATAAATCATAAAAGATGGCATGTAATCATCTAAAATTATTATTCCTCTAGTCATGCACTCATTTCTATGTAGTCAGAAATTTCTAGGTGTTACAACTCTCCCCCTACAGGAATTTCGTCCCCGAAATTGAGTACGTACCAAATAACTCCGGGTAGCGCGTCCACATATCGGCCTCAGTCTCCCAGGTGGCTTCATCCTCCGAGTGATTCTGCCACCAGACCTTGACCATCGGAATACTCCGCGCTCTCAGCCTGCGCTTCTCCCGAGCTAGAATATGCACTGGTCTCTCCTCAAAAGATAAATCCAGCGTCAACTGGAGCGGCTCAAAATCCAACACATGAGATGAGTTCGGAACATACTTTCGTAGCATCGAGATATGGAAGACATTATGAACTGCTGATAAGCTGGGTGGTAACGCCATGCGGTAAGCCAAAGTACCAACCCTCTCCAAAATCTCAAATGACCCAATAAATCTCGGGCTGAGCTTGCCTCTCCGGCCAAAGCGCATCATGCCCTTCATGGGCGATATCCTCACAAATACATGATCTCCAACAGCTAGCTCCAGATCTCGTCGTCTCTTATGGGCATAACTCTTCTGACGACTCTGGGCTGTCCTCATCCTATCCCGAATCCTCGTCACAATATCTGCTGTCTGCTGTAGTAACTCCGGTCCAGTCAGCACTCTCTCTCTAACCTCGTCCCAGTGTACGGGAGATCTGCATATCCTCCCGTACAGCGTCTCATACGGAGCCATCCCAATCGATGCCTGAAATCTGTTGTTGTACGTGAACTCTACCAGCGGCAATCTCGTGGTACCCTCGAAGTCTATGACAATATGCCATGTAGTCTGACAACCTCTCTGATGTAGAGCTCTGCGTACTGCGTCAGGGTGAAAGTAGTCTTCACCGGTAAGAAGTGCGCTGACTTGGTGAGTCTGTCCACAATCACCCATATAGCTATATACCCTCTGGGACTCCTGGGCAATCCAACCACGAAATCCATCGTAATATGCTCCCACTTCCACTCGAGAAGAGGGAGTCTGTACATATTTGTACTCCCTGGGTGGATGGAGTACGTCGATGCATGAGCCTCAGATAAGATCTCGGCTCTCAACTGTCCAGTACTCGGCACCCACATACGGCCTCTGAAACGAACTATCCCATCCTCAACCATGTATAGACCTCGCCCTCTGTCCTCATCACGCTGTCTCCACTGCTGTAATTGCTCATCGGAAGCCTGCCCGTCTCTAATCCGCTCTCTCAGAGTCGGCTGAATAGTGAGCGCTGCTAAACTCGGCGCACAGCCTCCTGAATAGAACTCCAGACAGAATCTCTGAATCTCAGCCTGAAGTGGCCTCTCAACTGACAAACAAGCCATTACTGCAGTCTTCCGGCTCAAAGCGTCCGCTACTACATTAGCCTTACCCGGATGATAGCTAATGTCACAGTCATAGTCCTTCACCAACTCTAACCATCTGCGCTGCCTCATGTTCAGCTCCTTCTGGGTGAATAAGTACTTGAGGCTCTTGTGGTCGGTGAAAATCTGACTTTTCTCGTCGTACAAATAGTGTCTCTAAATCTTCAACGCAAACACTACAGCTGCAAGCTCCAAATCATGCGTCGGATAGTTCTGCTCATAACTCTTCAGCTGCTTTGACGCATAAGCAATAACCTTACCACCCTGCATTAGAACTGCACCCAAACCTCTCAGAGAAGCATATGTATAAACCACAAACTCCTCGTGGTCCACTAGCATAGCTAACACGGGTACTGAAGTAAGGGCCTCCTTCAGCTGATCAAAGCTCCTCTGACACTCGGGACTCCACACATACTTCACATTCTTCTTGGTCAGGCTGTCAAGGACACTGAAATAGAGGAGAAGCCCTGGATAAATTTACGATAATAACCTGCCAAGCCCATGAAATTGCGAATCTCCGCTACATTCCTTGGAATCCCCCAGTTCTTCACTGCCTCCACCTTCGATGGGTCAACTGAAATCTCATCTCTCGACACAATATGACCCAAGAATGCCACCTGCTCCATCCAAAACTCTCACTTGCTGAACTTGGCATACAATCTGTGCTCTCTAAACGTCTGCAAAGCTGTCTGCAAGTGCTGCCTATGCTCCTCTAAGCTCCTCGAATACAAGAATATCAACTGGTCTAGATATTGCCTGAATACCCTGTTCATCAGATCCATGAAAATTGATGAGGCATTCGTCAGGCCAAACGGCATCACCAATAACTCGTAGTGGCCGTAGCGTGTCCGAAAAACAGTCTTGGACACGTCCTCCTCTCTAACTCTCAGCTGATGATAGCCAGATCTCAAATCAATCTTCGACAACACCGAAACTCCCTGCAACTGATCAAATAAATCCTCTATCCTTGGGAGTGGGTACTTATTCTTCACTGTGACTCTGTTCGGCTCCCGGTAGTCGATGCACAATCTCATGCTGCCGTCCTTCTTCTTCACAAACAACACTGGCGCGCCCCATGGAGAAAAGCTAGGGCGAATGAACCCCTTATCGAGCAACTCCTGAATCTGCTCCTTAAGCTCCTTCATCTCGGTATGAGCTAATCGATAAGGTGCGTTAAAGATAGGCATTGTCCCTGGCATCAGCTCAATAGAAAACTCCACATCTCGCTCCGGTGGAACTCCCACTACGTCATCAGGGAAGACATCTGAAAACTCCCTGACTACCTCCACATCAGATAGTGAAAGGCCTGCTGAACCTCCAGAAGTGGTAACACTGGCCAAGAACGCCTGAAATCCGTGCTCAACTAGCTTCCTGGCCTGTAGGAAAGATATAAATCTGGGCTTCCGCGGCCTCCTAGCTGCCTCAAATAAGAAGGCCTCCTGCCCTGGCGGCCTGATAGACACTGTCCTCCGCTGAAATTCAATCACTGCTCCAAACTCTAACAACCAATCCATGCCTAGGATGAGGTCTAATCCTGACATCGGCAAAACTACCACATCTGTTTTGACCACATGATCCTAGAACGTCATCGTCAAACCCTGCACGCCGCTGGTCGTCGTCAACTCCTCTCCTGACGAAACCGTCACGACGAGAGCTACACCCAAGCTCTCCGGAATAATACCCATCCTCTATGTGAACGCAATCGAAATAAATGAGTGGGTCGCCCTGAGTCTAGCAAAGCGAGTGTAGTGACACCAATCACACGAATCTTGCCTGAAACAGAAATTTTACACAGGCACACGTTTACGGTCATACTAAATCACAAAAAGCAGTTTAGATACATAATACATTTCTAAGTTCGCTAGTCCTACCCGTCAAAGTTCTCAAGGTGAGTCGTATAAGTCCTACAGTTCTCATTTATATCACATAGCAACTAAGGCAACAAATTTCCTAGCCGTGCTCTATCTAGTATGCAATTCTAAAACACCCAGATAGAAACATAACAAGTACAGAAATTTAAAATGGAATACCTGTGAGCAATGTCGTGTCCGGATCTGCAGCCTCAGCCTGCATCACGAACACACGACCAGTGGACTGCATCCTCCTAGGGCAGTTAATAGAGATGTGCCCAGCCTCCTTGCAATGAGAACACCTGCCTGAGCCCGCCATGCACTATCCTGAATGACTCTTCTGGCACGTCGGACACACCGGTGTCCCTCCGAGTCTAGGGGCAGTAGCCCCCTGCTGCTGAGGTCTCTGCTGACCCTGCGGCCTCTGCTGGCCCTAAGGTCTTTGCTGCCGCTGGCCCTGAGGAGATGGGGCCTTAGAAGGTCCCTGAAAAGGTCTCTTCGCTGGATGCTGCGAAGACTGGCCCCTGACAGGCTGCTGCATCTGGCGCTTCTTCTGGTAATCATCCCTCATGTCCTTCCGACCTCTCTCAGACCGGTACTGTTCACTGCCGCCATATAAGTCTCCACGTCCACCATATTGACATCGTGGCGGACGTCGGGTCGCAGTCCATCATGAACTGTCGCAGCTTCTCGCTCTCCACCGTAGCAATTGAGGGCGCAAAGGTACACCCTCGCTCAAACTGTCTAACATACTAAGCAACAGACTTGTATCCCTGACGGAGACTCATGAACTCCCGAATAAGCTGGCTCCGGGCATCAACAGTAAAGTACTTCTCGAAGAAGACCTTCTTGAATTCCTCCCATGTCAGGCTCTCCAATAATAGGCCAACCACTGTGCCCTTCCACCACAGAGCGGTATCTACCTTCAGCATGAAGATAGCACAACGGACCTTGTCAGCGTCCGAGAGACCCATATTGTGACGCCCGAACCCAACGGGGCCACGAGAATTGGGGTAAATAAAAATTTTTGAATAAAATAAGGGCTAAAAGATAATTCGCTATAGGCTGTATTTCCTATAACTTGAAAGAAACAAGATAAACGACAATCTCAAAGACCAGCAGGTACCTAACTTGCGCGCTAACTGCTAAAAACATTTGCGGAAAAACAGTTTTCATTGATGATTGCAATTGCGATTTACAACAACTGATATTCTATATAAATATACAATCGTTGCTACTGATCTAATACAGTACAGTCTAAATCAAAACGATACAACTGAGACACGAAAAACGTAGGCCTTGGATAAACACAACACCCAGCTGCTATTTTCAAGTTTCACCTGCTGTTCCTTCTCCAGTTGTCGTACCTGCACCATTTTAAAAGCTAGTGAGCCTAAAGGCTCAGCAAGTAAAACCTGTGTAATAACAATTTCATAAAACGCAGGCAGACATCTGAACATTCATAACCATTTCATAAAAAATTCGTTCTTAATCTTAGAGACATGGGATAATAGCCCAGCTCTAACATCAATTCCTTTTCTTTATACTATGGCATATAAGTTCTATGTGGTCCGTTTGCACTTTGATCAAAATGACTCCCGATATCAGTTTTAGCATATAGCTCATTATGAAAGGGAAGTCGACATCTAGACAACTGCTCACCCTTCTCCTTGGTGACCTTCAACTATCTATGCCATAATCTTAAAATAAACTTTGTTCTATTACATCCTTTCGTAAAACATTCCTGTAAATCATCGGGTTCCATCATTTTAAACATTTGCTTCCCATTTTTAAAACTTTACTGAGTATCGAATTAGAACCTTGAAATCGTAACAATGGAGAGAGACCAGTCGCAATACAGGGACCAGTCGTAAGAAAATGAAACAGCACTTGTGAAACAAAATAGTTCTCTGCTGTTCGCAAATATTGTTAAAACGAACCAGCTGGAATAAACAGAAACCAGCTGCAAGATCTTTTACTAACAACAATCGTATTTAAATGAAACGATGTCGTTGGAGTGAGTAGCAGATAGGATGAAAACCATCTGCTGCTATTCTATAACTTAAAGAAACGACGTCGTTAGCGCATCGATCAGTCGCAAGAAATACGCTAATCAACCAGCTGCAAGAAAAAGCGCTAACACGTGTATATAAATAAATAGTACCAGCCGCAAGACTAATACCAGCTGAAATGAACAGTACTTGAAAACGAATAAAGCAACTGCTGAACTATCACAGTGGAATGCATCTGCTGAATTCTAACAAAGGAAATGCAGCTGCTGAACTTACGATAACAATGCAGCTGCTGATTTTCAACAAAGAAGTGAAACTACAGATATTTTACAATAACAATGCAGCTGCTGATTTCCATCAAAGAAATGAAACTGCCGACATTAAAAAGGAAAGATGCACCTGCTGATGATCAGTGCATCTACTGGAATTTACGAAAGACACTTGTAATATCGAAACAATGATCGCGCTACCAGCCGTCGCCTATTAAACCAGACTTTATACTGATTCAACTAGCAACTGATTACACAATCATCAAACCCCGACATTACAGCAAAAAGGAAGAACATTCATAAACATTATAACAATGCAGCTGCTGAATCTTAACAAGGAGATACAGCTGCTGAAACAATACTCGACATTTGTAACATCAAAACAAAATCTATGCCATCAGCCGTTGCCTATCAAACCATACTTTATAATGATTCGAACAGCATCTACCGATTACACAGTTATCAAATTCTGATGTTACAACTACTGCGAGAAGAACATTCATATCATTCTGGAATTGAATTCGAATCCTCAGTACATTTAAAACATTCATAAACTTTCTGGAAACATTTTGGAAGCATCATAAACATCAAAACATCATTTTCGAACCCATCTTTCTTTCCTTTTCATGTCTAAATCATTTCAACATGAACTTTAAACATATCAATATCATACAGGCAAGCAGATCCATAAAAACAACAATATATGCTTCAAATGGTGTAGCAAAGGATCAGCTTTTACTTGCCTTAATCAAAGCTTTGCGGCAACAGCTAATTCCTGCAGAAATCTCCCTTTGAGCGACGCACGAATTCTTCTGAAAATATTTTGAAGAACACTTTAAAACTTTTCTTTGCAAATGATGAAAATCTTACTTTGAAAACAGGTTTTTATATGAAAGGGATTAGTGGCAAGCTACTTGTGAAATCAAGCATGACACACTTCTAAAGTTTAGTAAAATTCCCTTCATATTATTTTAATTTGTAAAACACCTAAACCTTTTTTCAAAAAATCATTTCACCTCCTTAAAAGATTTTTCAATCGATTTAGAACAGAACCATGTGGTCCTATGGATTTTTGGGGCGTTACAACTCTACCCTCCTTATTGAAATTTCGTCCTCGAAATTTACGTACCAAATAAATATGGGTATAAGCTTAGCATATCAGCTTCTGTTTCCCACGTTGCTTCTCGCTCCGACTGGTTGGACCATTGTATCTTAACCATAGGAATACTACGGTTTCTTAATCTTCTAATTTCTCGGAGGAGAATTCTTTCTAGTCGCTCTTCGTAGCTTAAATCTGGTGCTAAATGAACTGGCTCATAACTCAGCACATGCGAAGGGTGGGGAATATATTTTCTCAAAGTTGATACGTGAAAAACATTATGCACTGCTGACATTTGTGGAGGCAGCGCTAGTCGATAGGCGAGCATTCCTACCTTCTCTAAAATTTCGTATGGTCCAATATACCTTGGACTCAACTTTCCTTTCTTTCCAAAACGCATAACTCCTTTCATCGGAGCTATTCTCAAAAATACACGATCACCTATTTCAAAATTCAGCTCCCTTCTTTGATTATCTGCATAACTTTTCTGCCGACTTTGAGCAGATTTCATTCTTTATCTTATTCTTCTAACCGCGGCTGCTGTTTGCTCCACAACATCTGGTCCCAAACCAGCTCTTTCACCAACTTCATCCCAATGAAGTGGTGTTCTACACTTTCTGCCATACAAAGCTTCATATGGAGCCATTTGAATCGAAGCTTGGAAACTGTTATTGTAGGCAAACTCTACCAGTGGAAAATTCGCATCCCAACCTGCTGAAAAATCCACAATACAAGCTCTGAGCAAGTCTTCTAAAATTTGGATCACCCTTTCCGGTTGCCCATCAGTTTGAGGGTGAAACGCAGTGCTGAACGTCAACTTTGTACCCATAGCCTTGTGTAGACTTTTCCAAAATGCTGATGTAAACTTAGGATCCCTGTCTGATACAATAGAAATTGGAACACCATGTAGTCTCACTATCTCTTTAACATACAATTCTGCGTACCTGCTCACCTCATATGTTGTCTTAACTGGTAAGAAATGAGCAGACTTAGTGAGCCTTTCAATTATAACCCAAATGGAGTTATATCCTTGAACAGTCCTTGGCAATCCAGTCACAAAATCCATCGCTATACATTCCTACTTCCATTCGGGAATCGGAAGTGGCTTCAATAATCCTGCTGGTGTTCAGCCTTCACCAGCTGACACGTCAAACATTCAGCTACAAATCTAACAACATCCCTCTTCATTCCTGGCCACCAATACAACTGCTGGAGGTCCTTATACATTTTCGTACTTCCTGGATGTACTGAATATGGAGCTGTATGAGCTTCTTTCAAAAGTTCAGCTCTTAAATCATCTACTTGAGGCACCCAGATTCTGCCCAAGTACCTAACAATTCCATCCTCTGTAAAATATAGACTGCTGTCTCTTTCTTTATCCTGCTGGACCCATTTCTTCAATTGTTCATCTTGCTGCTGACCTTCTCGAATTTGGTTTATCAAATTAGATCTTACGGAGAGGTCTGCTAACATCATAGCATTGCTGCTGCTGGTTACTATTTCAAGTCCAAATCTTTCAATTTCATTTGCCAACGGCTGCTGGACAGTCAATTGCGCTAATCCTGCTGATTTCCCGCTGAGAGCATCAGCTACCACGTTTGCCTTTCCTGGGTGATAACTGATTGTGCAATCATAATTTTAACCAGCTCCAACCATCGCCTCTGCCTCATATTCAATTCTTTCTGGGTAAAGAAGTACTTTAAACTTTTGAGATCTGTAAAGATCTCACACTTCTCCCCATAAAGGTAATGCCTCCATATCTTAAGGGCAAAGACAACAGCTGCTAGTTCTAAGTCATGCGTTGGGTAATTCCTCTCATGATCCTTCAGCTGCCTAGATGCGTATGAAATAACTTTACGATCCTGCATCAACACAGCTCCCAATCCCAACTTAGAAGCATCGGTATAAATTACAAATTTTCCTTGATCAGTTGGCATCGTCAATACAGGTGCTTCAATCAGCGCTTGCTTCAATTTGTCAAAACTGTTTTGACACTCATCTGTCCAATTATACTTCACTTGCTTCCTTGTTAACGTAGTCAAAGGAACAACAATCTTAGAAAATCCTTGGATAAATCGCCGATAATATCCAGCTAAACCCAATAAACTCCTTATCTCTGCGACATTCTTTGGTGCTGGCCAGTCGCGAACCGCTTCAACTTTAGCAGGGTCGACTTCTATTCCATCCTTAGAGATTATATGGCCTAAGAACGATACTTTCTCCATCCAAAAATCACATTTGCTGAATTTAGCAAACAACTGCTTATCTTTCAAAATTTGGAGAACGGTTCTTAAATGCTGGACATGCTCCTCTTGAGTCTTAGAATAGACTAAGATGTCATCAATGAATACAACTACAAATTGGTCTAAGAATGGTTGAAAGACCCTATTCATTAAATCCATAAAAGCTGATGGAGCATTCGTAAGTCCAAAAGGCATAACCAAAAATTCATAATGGCCATACCTAGTTCTAAAGGCTGTCTTATAAACATCAGTTGCCTTAATCTTCAGTTGGTGATATCCAGACCTCAAGTCGATCTTAGAAAATACTACTGACCCTCTCAACTGGTCAAAAAGATCTTCTATCCTAGGTAATGGATACTTATTCTTAATCGTCAATTTATTTAACTCCCTATAATCTATACATAACCTCATTTTCAATTCTTTCATCTTTGTTCGGAGCTAATAGATATTGTGGTCTAGATACTGGAGCAGCTCCTGGAATCAAATCGATCGAAAATTCCAACTCCCTGTCTGGTGGAAATCCCTAAATATCTTCTGGAAAAACCTCAGGGAATTCATTTGCTACTTCTACGGTTGACAGTTGGGGTCTATCAGTCGCTGTTAAGGATGATATAATAGAAGGGACTTTATTAACATGTTTGGCCAAAAACTGGAATGACTCTTTTCCTGGTGGGTTGACAGCTACTGCTCGTAGTTTAAAGTCAATCACTACCCCATACTTAGTTAGCCAATCTATTCCCAAAATCAAATCAAATTCTGGCATTGGCAACACAATTAAATCAGCAGTAATCTTATGCCCTTGAAGTTTAAGTTCTAAACTTCTAAACAATTCGTGCGATACCAGCTTTTCCCCTGATGGTACCGACACACAATAACCTATCATTACTTGTTCCGGCTGGATAGACAATTTCTTAACAAACCCAGCAGAAATAAATGAATGCGTAGCTCCTGAATCTAACAAAGCTAGAGAAGGAAATCCAGCTATCGAAATTTCACCTGTAACCACTGTTGACTCTGGAGGAGCTTGATCAGCCGTCATCACGTAGGCTCTGCTGATCACCAATTTCTTAGACTTTGGACAATGTTTCAAAATATGTCCAGGCATTCCACACTTGTAGCAGACGTTTTGTCCAAGTCTGCATTGTCCCAAATGAGGCTTCTGACATTTAGGACATAATGGCCTATTATTACCAGCAGGGACGGAGCTTATAGGTTGAATTTGTAGAGGCTTTTGCTCTTGAGGCCTCTGCTGGTTCTTGTTCTGTTTCTTAAATGGCCTTTGATCCTTCTGCTGAAAGGCTTGTCTCTTTTGCTGCCTTTCTTCATCAAGATCCTTCCAATCCCTTTCAATTTGCAGGGCTCTATCCACTGCTTCCCTGTAAGTTCTTGGCACTGACAGCCTAACATTCATTTTGAACATCGACTCAATTTCTCTTCTGGGTCACTTCCTATTAATGGCACGAAATAGCACCCTCTTTCAAACTTCCGCACATATTCTTGTACGGTTAAACTCCCTTGCTTGAGGGTCAAAAATTCCCTCTTCAATTCAGACCTCTTTCCAGCCGTAAAGTATTGCTCGTAGAATACTCGCTTGAAATCTGCCCAAGTGAGATTCAGCAGATCCACAGACAACTTGGCTCCTTCCCACCAAATCATCGCATCTTCCCTTAGCATATAGATAGCGCACCTTGGCCTATCTAAATCAGACAGTTGGAGGTACTCAAAAATAACCTCCATGGATTTGATCCAACTCTCTGCAACTAGTGGATCAGTAGTTCCACTAAATTCCTTAGGCTTCTGGCGCCTAAATTTCTCTTGGGGGTCATCGTTACTTGGTCCCCTGCTGCTGGAAGATTGGCCATTGCCTCTGTTGTTATTCTGTTCTACCAGCATTATTAACAGTTGAGTGATATTAGCATTGTTATCACTCTCAGTTTCTTCTAGAGGAATAATGCTTCTAGTTCTTCCTCGTCCTCTTCCTGACATCTTATATTCTATAGCCCGTAATCCACCACATTCATATATCAGAACATGCTAAATAATTTAAAGACAATGCTCTGAAAATAAACTCACAACTTAGAAGGACAGACGATGAACTTTGATCCAGCTAATGGTGCGTGTGTTTAGCTCAGGAACGTTGCTCTGATACCATGTTGTGATGCCCGAACCCAACGGGGCCACGAGAATTGGGGTAAATAAAAATTTTCGAATAAAAGAAGGGCTAAAAGATAATTCGCTATAGGCTGTATTTCCTATAACTTGAAAGAAACAAGATAAACGACAATCTCAAAGACCAGCAGGTACCTAACTTGCGCGCTAACTGCTAAAAACATTTGCGGAAAAACAGTTTTCATTGATGATTGCAATTGCGATTTACAACAACTGATATTATATATACATATACAATCGTTGCTACTGATCTAATACAGTACAGTCTAAATCAAAACGATACAACTGAGACACAGAAAAACGTAGTCCTTGGATAAACACAACACCCAGCTGCTGTTTTCAAGTTTCACCTGCTGTTCCTTCTCCAGTTGTCGTACCTGCACCATTTTAAAAGCTAGTGAGCCTAAAGGCTCAGCAAGTAAAACCTGTGTAATAACAATTTCATAAAACGCAGGCAGACATCTGAACATTCATAACCATTTCATAAACAATTCGTTCTTAATCTTAGAGACAGGGGATAATAGCCCAGCTCTAACATCAATTCCTTTTCTTTAGACTATGGCATATAAGTTCTATGTGGTCCATTTGCACTTTGATCAAAATGACTCCCGATATCAGTTTTAGATATAGCTCATTATGAAAGGGCAGTCGACATCTAGACAACTGCTCACCCTTCTCCTTGGTGACCTTCAACTATCTATGCCATAATCTTAAAATAAACTTTGTTCTATTACATCCTTTCGTAAAACATTCCTGTAAATCATCGGGTTCCATCATTTTAAACATTTGCTTCCCATTTTTAAAACTTTACTGAGTATCGAATTAGAACCTTGAAATCGTAACAATGGAGAGAGACCAGTCGCAATACAGGGACCAGTCGTAAGAAATTGAAACAGCACTTGTGAAACAAAATAGTTCTCTGTTGTTCGCAAATATCGTTAAAACGAACCAGCTGGAATAAACAGAAACCAGCTGCAAGATCTTTTACTAACAACAATCGTATTTAAATGAAACGATGTCGTTGGAGTGAGTAGCAGATAGGATGAAAACCATCTGCTGATATTCTATAACTTAAAGAAACGACGTCGTTAGCGCATCGATCAGTCGCAAGAAATACGCTAATCAACCAGCTGCAAGAAAAAGCGCTAACACGTGTATATAAATAAATAGTACCAGTCGCAAGACTAATACCAGCTGAAATGAACAGTACTTGAAAACGAATAAAGCAACTGCTGAACTATCACAATAAAAGGAAAGATGCACCTGCTGATGATCAGTGCATCTGCTGGAATTTACCAAAGACACTTGTAATATCGAAACAATGATCGCGCTACCAGCCGTCGCCTATTAAACCAGACTTTATACTGATTCAACTAGAAACTACTGATTACACAATCATCAAACCCCGACATTACAGCAAAAAGGAAGAACATTCATAAACATTATAACAATGCAGCTGCTGAATCTTAACAAGGAGATACAGCTGTTGAAACAATACTCGACATTTGTAACATCAAAACAACATCTATGCCATCAGCCGTTGCCTATCAAACCATACTTTATAATGATTCGACCAGCATCTACCGATTACACAGTTATCAAATTCTGATGTTACAACTACTGCGAGAAGAACATTCATATCGTTTCTGGAATTGAATTCGAATCCTCAGTACATTTAAAACATTCATAAACTTTCTGGAAACATTTTGGAAGCATCATAAACATCAAAACATCATTTTCGAACCCATCTTTCTTTCCTTTTCTTGTCTAAATCATTTCAACATGAACTTTAAACATATCAATATCATACAGGCAAGCAGATCCATAAAAATAACAATATATGCTTCAAATGGTGTAGCAAAGGATCAGCTTTTACTTGCCTTAATCAAAGCTTTGCGGCAACAGCTAATTCCTGCAGAAATCTCCCTTTGAGCGACGCACGAATTCTTCTGGAAATATTTTGAAGAACACTTTAAAACTTTTCTTTGCAAATGATGAAAATCTTACTTTGAAAACAGGTTTTTATATGAAAGGGATTAGTGGCAAGCTACTTGTGAAATCAATCATGACACACTTCTAAAGTTTAGTAAAATTCCCTTCATATTATTTTAATTTGTAAAACACCAAACCTTTTTCAAAAGAAATCATTTCACCTCCTTAAAAGATTTTTCAATCGATTTAGAACCAGTTCGTGCATCACTCGTTGGAGCTCTCTGCTGGTACCAGCTGCAGCGCATTCTACCTGCTAACCTTAATAAATCAGCAGATACATAATATTTAAAATTGCCAATTTGGCCCATAAATCAATAAAATGCATAAATGTGGTCCTATGGATTTTGGGGCGTTACAACTCTACCCTCCTTATTGAAATTTCGTCCTCGAAATTTACGTACCGAATAAATATGGGTAAAGACTTAGCATATCAGCTTCTGTTTCCCACGTTGCTTCTCGCTCCGACTGGTTGGACCATTGTATCTTAACCATAGGAATACTACGGTTTCTTAATCTTCTAAAGACAGGGGATAATAGCCCAGCTCTAACATCAATTCCTTTTCTTTAGACTATGGCATATAAGTTCTATGTGGTCCATTTGCACTTTGATCAAAATGACTCCCGATATCAGTTTTAGATATAGCTCATTATGAAAGGGCAGTCGACATCTAGACAACTGCTCACCCTTCTCCTTGGTGACCTTCAACTATCTATGCCATAATCTTAAAATAAAATTTGTTCTATTACATCCTTTCGTAAAACATTCCTGTAAATCATCGGGTTCCATCATTTTAAACATTTGCTTCCCATTTTTAAAACTTTACTGAGTATCGAATTTGAACCTTGAAATCGTTACAATGGAGAGAGACCAGTCGCAATACAGGGACCAGTCGTAAGAAAATGAAACAGCACTTGTGAAACAAAATAGTTCTCTGTTGTTCGCAAATATCGTTAAAACGAACCAGCTGGAATAAACAGAAACCAGCTGCAAGATCTTTTACTAACAACAATCGTATTTAAATGAAACGATGTCGTTGGAGTGAGTAGCAGATAGGATGAAAACCATCTGCTGATATTCTATAACTTAAAGAAACGACGTCGTTAGCGCATCGATCAGTCTCAAGAAATACGCTAATCAACCAGCTGCAAGAAAAAGCGCTAACATGTGTATATAAATAAATAGTACCAGTCGCAAGACTAAAACCAGCTGAAATGAACAGTACTTGAAAACGAATAAAGCAACTGCTGAACTATAACAATGGAATGCATCTGCTGAATTCTAACAAAGGAAATGCAGCTGCTGAACTTACGATAACAATGCAGCTGCTGATTTTCAACAAAGAAGTGAAACTACTGATATTTTACAATAACAATGCAGCTGCTGATTTCCATCAAAGAAATGCAACTGCCGACATTAAAAAGGAAAGATGCACCTGCTGATGATCAGTGCATCTGCTGGAATTTACCAAAGACACTTGTAATATCGAAACAATGATCGCGCTACCAGCCGTCGCCTATTAAACCAGACTTTATACTGATTCAACTAGCAACTACTGATTACACAATCATCAAACCCCGACATCACAGCAAAAAGGAAGATCATTCATAAACATTATAACAATGCAGCTGCTGAATCTTAACAAGGAGATACAGCTGCTGAAACATAACTCGACATTTGTAACATCAAAACAACATCTATGCCATCAGCCGTTGCCTATCAAACCATACTTTATAATGATTCGACCATCATCTACCGATTACACAGTTATCAAATTCTGATGTTACAACTACTGCGAGAAGAACATTCATAACATTTCTGGAATTGAATTCGAATCCTCAGTACATTTAAAACATTCATAAACTTT
>KQ988505.1:97360-115535 GCA_001598015.1 Dorcoceras hygrometricum
CGTCTCAGAGCGAGATTTCTTCCAGGATGCACAAGCTTGAACAGAATGTGCGTGACTCCCTGAGCGATCAAGCCGCAGTTTTCAAATCTTTTTCTCAGGAAGCTCGTCAAGAGGGTCGCACTATAGATGATGTCCAGACTATACGCTTCAACGAATTCCGCAAGAATTTCCTCACTCAGAATGCTTCTATCTTTCAAGGACTAGCGGATGTTCGTCAAATAGTGGATGCTGTTAATGCGAAAGTGGACATCATGGCCAAGCGCGTAAATGATATTCAAAAGGACGCTGAGGCTACCAAGGAAGCCCTTTCCCACCAGCTTCTGGAATTCCAAAGTTCAGCACAGGAGAATCACAATGTTATTCATGCCCAGCTCAGTGAGATTGTTGCTTATATTCATAGGGGCAGTGCTGACAAAAAGGGGGAAAGTGGCAGCCGAGGACTTCAAAAGCCTGCGAGTATTCAAAAAGAAGGCAGTGCAGTGACTCCATCGTTTGAGTTGGAGTGCACTGTTTCGTATCAGCAGATGAAGTGATCAGCAGATACTTTGTTGAAGTGTTCAGCAGTTGGTTAAGTCTATTTGTTGAAGATTGCGATACGACAGCGTTTGGTTTAGTTGGAACGACAGCGTTTGGATTGATTCAGCAGAAGCGTTCCTTTGACAAACCAGCAGATGCTCTACTTGGTGTTTACCAGCAGATGTATTTCGAAGATAGCAAAACGGCGTCACTTGATTAAGTTGACACGACATCGTTTTATTGCTTAAGGAATCAGCAGATGGAAAAACGCGTATGCATATCAGCAGATGAATTCTTCCAAGCGTTTTTCCAGTCGATGTTTTTGACAACGACGATGGATGTAAGTGCTGATGTTCAAAGTAATTTCAGGCGCAAGCTCTAAGTATTTGAAATACGATCGTTTGCTCTTAAGGAAAAGATTTGTTGGATCGTACAGTTGCCTGGAATGAAGGAAACAAGTTAGGTACTATTTTGGGTGAATAGTACAGTGTACAGTGGCCGTTTCTCTATGCTTGCACAAAAATGGAAAGAAGACAAATTGGCTCTGTGGATGAGCGTTTGACCTTGCAGTGGAGCAGAGATTACGGTGTACTATTTTGGCAGTAATTCAAACGGGATTTATTTCCTTTGGAGAGTTAATGTTACCGTTGCAATCGAAGACTATATATATCAGCAGCGGTGATTGAAGACAAAAACTTCGCTTATTATCTTTGCTGTAACGCTGCCAAAATTAAAACAGAGCTTTCACTTCGTTGATATTCAAAAAGCTCAGACTCGAAAACTTATTCGTTAGATCTTCATTAGAAAAACATTCGAGTCAATCCTCTGGTTATTCATTGTTGATACCAGAAGATATTTACAGTCTCTTGATTCGTGTTCTCATTGATATATTTGATAGAGTCTGTAAACGAACTGTCTTTTAAGAAGTTCGTAAAACGTTCAAAACATTGTAAACCAGCAGCGAAGTCTGCGTCAAGTTGTGTTGTAAAGCGCTAGGAGTTCTCGTAGCTACGGGTTACGGGAGCGGGTTTTTGTAGAAAGGCTACACACATCAAAGTCTTTTAGTGCTACCTTCCGAGGAGGAAGAAGGGGAGACGTAGGATATTGATATCCGAACTTCCAGAAACAAACTCTCGACTCAATCTCTTACTTACGCATTTATTTTGTGTTTGAGCATTGTTCATTGTTCACAAACCAATCGGCCTATTTCCGCACACATTTTGTTGGCTGAAAAGTTTGCATTATAACTGAGACCCAAACATTTTAAAAGAACTTTGAAATAGAAAAATCGAAGGAGTTCATTCAACCCCCCCTTCTGAACTCCTATTTGCTTAGTGATCCTATTTCCGGGACCATCACATAAACAGTCATTTATGTCAATGACAAATTTTAATAACTTGGTAGATTGGTATAAATGACATTTATAATATTTCAAGGAGAAAGAGTCAAGTCTTGGCTAGACTTTCTTCCAATAGACATTTTTGTTCACCTCATATGCGGCACATATATTTCCCAAGACTATTTTCACCAGCAACAATAGTTGATAAGGGTAAGAAAAAAGAAAAAAGAGTAAAAAACCATAACACAGAGGAAACCAAGATGAAACGGACAACAAAAAATGCGCGTTACTATTGATTACGTTAAGAAAAATTCAAGTCCAACATTGTATGTCAGATTTGAAATTGAAAAATTATTATTTATATTTTTCTTTATTCTAACTTAAGTTGCGTTACGGGTGATTGAATATATATATAGTCACTGTCTGGTCCATCTCGACGAAAATTCCTGGATCCGCCAATGATGGTTCCTGATGTGATAAAATGAACTATAGCATGTTACTTAGGCCTCTTATGTGAACAAGCCAGCCCCAAAAGAAGCAGTTTCTGAGCTTCTTCAGCAACGTAATTTCCCACCAGTCTTGGATCCACGGCGCCGAGCAATCTCAGGTCCCAGTGCAAGAACAAAATCCAATCCCTCAAGGATTGGAACCCTTTAATTATGGTTCCCAGTCATCGGCCACACACTACTTCAAGTAGCACATCCCCAAACGCGTACATCGGATTTTTAGTGTTGTCTCCTGTATACATCCACCCCTACGGGGCGCTCGTACCAGATTTTCTCGTTTTATAATGCCTTTGTAAGGCCGAAATTGCCTAGAGGAGCGTTGAAATTCAAATCTAGCATGATGTTGCTAGCTCTAATGTCCCGGTGCAAGTTGTCATCATGGAGGTGAACGTTGTCATAATGGAGATACTGTAAGGCTGAGGCGATTTCGGGCATCATTTTGTAGTGCATGTCCCATTTATGTTTGGCCCTGTGAATATGTTCTTATCTAGACTTCCGTTGGGAATGTATTCATACACCAACAGCAGCTTCCCGTTACTGTGGCACCATCCTAAGCATGGTTAGCCAAAACGGTGGCGGAACGGCTGGAATGGCCGGAACGGGAACGGGGAAGGAGCCCACCGATGCGAAGTTCCAGGTCATGACGGAGGCTGCTTTGGGACGGCGTGTTTGTGCACGGAAGCGGCATGAAAACGGTGGAACGGCTGTTGCGGAAATATCGGAATGGTGGAATAGTTTCCGGTGACATGAAGCACATAGTATATTACCTGAAGAAGCCTCCATGTCTAATTCGGCGCCACCGCCACCGTCCCTCCTCGCCCTCCTTATCCCTGTTGAAAATAAATGTTGACCGGATAAGTTTTCTACTTAGATAAACTTGGAACATACATGAATGTAATTAAGTTATTCAAGAATACATTATGCATGAACTTAGTAAGAGATGTATCTAGAAATGCATGGATGAAATTAATGTGGTCTCATCTAGATTCATCCATGGACTAGTATAAATAGTCTAGGCATGGTGGAAATGTATGTCAAGTCATTGGAGCTATAAAATATTTTTATCATATACACTTTCAATTATTTTGTCCACCACCTTCCAACAAAGTGGTATCAGAGCTGATGGCATCCAAGGGAGCGGCTCTTTCTTTCCAATATCCCCAACTTACCAAATACAATTATGATAATTGGTCGATTAGAATGAGGGCCATACTTGGGTCCCAAGGAGTATGGGACATCATCGACAAAGGCTATGTAGAGCCTCCGAATGAGGCGGACCTCACAGAAAACCAGAAGGACGCCTTGGAGAAGGAAAGAAAGAAGGATCAAAGTGCCCTCACCATCATCCATCAAGGGTTGGATGAAGACATGTTCGAGAAGATCGCCAATGAGACGACATCTAAGAAGGCGTGGGAAACACTACGCAACTCCGTTATGGGAGTGGATAAGGTGAAGAAAGTTCGGCTTCAAACTCAAAGGGCTGAGTTTGAATCAATTTTTATGAAGGAGAGCGAGACCATCTCCGATTATTTTACAAGAGTCTTGGCGATCGTGAATCAAATGAAGAGACTTGGAGAAGCTTTGCCCGATGTTCGCGTAGTTGAGAAAATTCTACGCTCTCTCAACTCGAAGTTCAACCATGTGGTGGTTGCAATTGAAGAGTCGAAGGACTTGGAGGCCATGACGGTCGATGAGCTCAACGGATCGTTGCGAGCTCATGAAGAGAGAATGAATCATGGCAAGCAAGAGCAAGCCGAACATGTGTTGCAGGCAAAGACAAATTACAAGCCAAGAGGTGGTTCTTCTAGTAGAGGCCGAGGCCAAGGACGGGGAAGAGGTCGAGGCCAAGGACGTGGGCGTAGCCAAGGAAGAGAAGATCAATCTTCCCAATATGAGAAAAAGAATCAATCATCTTCACGAGGCCGTGGAAGAGGAAGAGGAAGAGGTAACTATGAACGGACCGATGATAGAGGTAAAAAATCTCAAATTGAGTGTTATTCCTGTCATAAATATGGTCACTATTCTTGGGAGTGTCCATCTAATATGGACAATGAAGAGGCAAACTTGGTGGAGAACAGAGAATACGATGCAGAGCAATCCTTGCTTCTTGCATTAAAAGACGAGTTGAAATCAAATGCGAGTACATGGTATCTTGACAATGGTGCCAGCAACCATATGACGGGAGACAAAGAAAAATTTGTGGAGCTTGACACAAGTCAGAAAGGCTTCGTGAGTTTTGGAGACAATACAAAGGTAAAAATTGAAGGCAAAGGTACGATCCTCTTTGAAGCGAAAAATGGAAGTCATAAAGTTCTTAGTGATGTTTATTGTGTTCCAAAATTGACTAGCAACATATTGAGTATTGGCCAACTTTTGGAACGAAATTACAAAATTTATATGGAGGATCGCACACTTTGGATTAGAGATTATGATTCTAATCTCATTGCTAAAGTATCTATGACGAAAAATCGCATGTTTCTGCTTGACTTGAAAGATTGTGGGCCTATGTGTTTGAAGAGTTTTGTTCAGGATCCATCATGGAAATGGCATATGAGATTTGGCCATTTAAATTTTGGCGGACTCAAAGCTTTGGGAGATCATAAGATGGTGAAGGGAATTCCAAAAATTGATCACCCCGATCAATTATGTGAAGCGTGCTTATTTGGCAAACATCCACGGAAGAGCTTTCCAAAGAAATCTCTTTCAAGAGCAATCAAACCACTCCAACTTGTCCATGATGATGTTTGCGGTCCGATCAAGCCTCAGTCTTTTGGTAAAAGTTGTTACTTTGTGCTATTTATTGATGATTTCAGTAGAAAGACATGGGTTTACTTTTTGAAATATAAATGCGAGGCATTTGATGCATTCAAGAATTTTAAAACTCTTGCTGAGAAAGAAAGTGGATATGAAATTAAAGCATTGAGAACCGACAGGGGTGGTGAATTTACTTCTAATGAGTTTAACAGTTTCTGTGAGTTGCATGGAATCCGTCGTCCTTTGACAGTTCCAAGATCACCCCAGCAAAATGGCGTCGCGGAGCGGAAGAATAGAACGATTCTCAATATGGCAAGAACGATGCTAAAGTCTAAAAACATTCCTAAGGAGTTTTGGGCCGAAGCTGTTGCTTGTGCAGTATATCTTTCCAATCGGAGTCCAACAAAGAGCTTGAAAAATGTGACCCCTCAAGAAGCTTGGAGTGGGCAGACACCAGGTGTACACCATCTCAGAATATTTGGATCCATCGCTTATGCCCAGGTGCCTGAACAAGAAAGGTCAAAGCTTGATGATCGAAGCAGAAAACTTGTATTCATTGGCTATAATGAAAATTCCAAGGGATACAAGTTATTCAGTCCAGATAGCAGGCGGATTGTGATTAGCAGAGACGTGGAATTTGACGAAGATGCCACGTGGAATTGGAGCTCTAAAATGGAAAACGACTTAATATTTTGATGAGGAAAATGATATGGAGCAAGAAGTCGAGCAGCAGGATCCTACTCCGCCACCATCTTCGGGTTTATCTAACACACCGGGATCATCTTCGGGAGAAAAGACTCCAAAATATCGGAGTTTGGCTGATATATATAATGAAACACAAGCTATTGATGGAATGAATTTGTTTTGTTTACTTGCAGATGCAGAACCTTTGAGCTTTGATGAGGCAGAGAAGGATGATAAATGGAGGCGAGCTATGGATGAAGAAATTCATGCCATTGTGAAAAATGACACTTGGGAGTTGACATCTCTTCCCAAGAACCATCAAGTTATTGGTGTTAAATGGGTGTATAAGGCCAAGAAGAATGCAAACGGAGAAGTTGAAAGATACAAGGTAAGGCTCGTCGCTAAAGGCTACAAGCAAAAACATGGTGTTGACTATGATGAGGTTTTTGCTCCCGTAGCACGCTTGGAGACTATTCGACTGCTCATCTCTCTTGCAGCTAAATATCGTTGGAAAATTTACCAGCTTGATGTAAAATCAGCTTTTCTCAATGGGTTTCTTGATGAGGATGTTTATATTGAACAGCCGTTGGGCTATGTGATCGAGGGCCATAAAGATAAAGTGTTGAAGTTAAAGAAGGCATTATATGGGCTCAAGCAAGCGCCAAGAGCGTGGAACAACCGTCTTGACAACTACTTGCAAGGAAATGGCTTTGTTCGATGTGCACATGAGTATGCTCTTTATGTGAAAAAGGAAGATGGATATTTCCTATTTGTTTGTATCTATGTGGATGATTTGATATTCACAGGAAATAGTTCAAGAATGTTCGACGATTTCAAGAAAGCTATGGCTCGTGAATTTGAAATGAGCGACATGGGACTTATGTCGTATTACTTGGGAATCCAAGTGAGACAAACGGAAGAGAATATCTTCGTTTCGCAGGAAGGATATGCAAAGGAGGTTCTCAAGAAATTCAACATGCTCAATTGCAAGCCTGTGAATACACCAATGCAATTTGGAACGAACTATAAGCATTACTCACCTAACTAGGGGGTTACCCATTGATAGGTGATAATAAAAAGAATTACTAAAATCCAATATTGATGATTTCTGTTTGTCCCTTTAACTGGATTAAAAAGATTTCTGTAAAAACTAACAAAATGTTGGAAATACACATTTCATCTCAGATACATGTGTCATTCTTTTCCTTTTTTCTTTATCGCAAATACATAGCTTGTACAACGTTTAGTAATGTCTTTTTACCCTGTTACTCCCTGATTACTAAATTTGAAAAATATGCTGCAATCTTTTATTGATTTCATTAAAAAGGGATAAATAGGAAGTTTGTGTATAATTTTTTTTTTTTTGCAATGATACGTGTAAAAAAAGTTGGCCTAGATAATCGGGACACAGGGAGTAGGTAAATTGATTTTAATAAGAATATTAGAATATGTAATGTTGAAAATAAATGTTGACCGGATAAGTTTTCTACTTAGATAAACTTGGAACATACATGAATGTAATTAAGTTATTCAAGAATACATTATGCATGAACTTAGTAAGAGATGTATCTAGAAATGCATGGATGAAATTAATGTGGTCTCATCTAGATTCATCCATGGACTAGTATAAATAGTCTAGGAATGGTGGAAATGTATGTCAAGTCATTGGAGCTATAAAATATTTTTATCATATCTCGACTTCCTCTTCCTACTACACTTTCAATTATTTTGTCCACCATCTTCCAACAATCCCGACACAAAGATCCCTGTTATCTGCCCGCAAGAACACAATTGAATCTCCAGCCACCAGCTTCTTCTGATTCACAAAAGTGCTCCATCCAGTAATCAACAAATGACGCCGCGGTGTGCCCATGTATATATGCCTAAAATTCCAAGTTTCCCCGTGCACATCCTTCGCAATCACATTCTGCATCAACGGGTCCGCCGTGTAATTTGGCCCGTGCATAGGGGCGAAAACGTGGATCTGTGCACCAAAGATTGATTAAACAAAAAACACCAAGATAACAAAATCAGAGGAGCTGATAAGCATGTCCATTGTTTTCTTCTTTTTGTTCGACATTGTTACAGAAGGACATTGATTTTGCTGTATGTTAAACAGTGGCGACTGCGGACCATTTTTCCTACTTTTTGCTCAAGTTTGTTATGTTAAACAGTTTTACCATTTTGTACATTAGTTATAGCATGTGAATGTTTGTTGGACTTTTGTTGGAGCGTTACAAATGAGCGACACTTGCATGTGAAAAAGTTACATTAAATTTTGTTGGGTCGCTCTTCATAATTTCATGTGGACAAAACTAAAAAACTTAACGTACTGTTTTCACACGGAATCAATGTCCATAAATTTGATGCAGTTCGTATAAGTCTCGGCATTCAAAATTCACAAAATTCCCAGAATCTGTCCCCAGCTTGGTTTCGATAATTGAGTTTGTTTTTCGTGTTTTCTTTTTCATGAATGAAAGCAGTGTTAGGAAGATTTTATTACCGAATTTCATTTATTTTATCTTCCGAATCTGTTGGATTGTTGCTATACCTATTATATTGCAAGATAAAGTTGCAAAGTAACACAGGCGTCCTTCCGCTTTCGATTGGCTTAACATACCTCTAAAATGTTTATTCTGATTGAACGACTACCTTCAAAATGTCATAATTAAAAATGTCATAATGAGGATAGAATCTTCCCCATATTTAATACTTATTATATGCATGGCTCATAGCCTCATAGTTGTGTGCGTGTGTGTGTTTATATATATTTAAGAATCATTAAATTACATTTTTTTTTGCAAATAAAAATTTAATAATAACATTTTCATGAGACACGAGTCTTGTTCGGAGACGTCGGAATCTAAATCTAATTACTGTTGATCGACAAACTATTTTAAAGAATGTGAAGATATTAAATCTTATGCGTATGTTATTCAACCTATTTTCATGTTTTCTGAATTTTGCTCGTTACATTACATTTATTACAATAACTATTTTCATTCTTGATTTTAAACGACAAAAATCGTGAATCATTATATGATGGCTCCAGAGCTTGATTGTAATGCCCAAGATTATTATGATGAGATTTAATAATATCAAAATTCTGGATATTAGATTTTGCTGAAGTTTAATTTATGAGCTCGGATTTCTTCTGGAAGTGTTGGGTGATTAAGGAATCTTGCATCGTCGAATTTCGCTAAGTATTGGAACCAGACGAAGCGACCAGACGAAGCGATTTGATGAAATCTTTCAGCAGCAGGTTACTGTAGCAAAGTAAATGCGGGTCAACAATACTGTAGCTTGCGACTGGTTGAATTTTGAATTCCAGTCGTTGCGCTTGTTCTCGTTGCTGCTAGTAGTAGACGCGCAAATACAAGATTCAATGAGGAAACGCCACGTGTAGGTTATTGTTGTGCACGTGGGAACCAGCTGCATGAGTTTCTTTGTGCACCAGCTGGTTTGTATTCATGTTGCGACTGGTTTCGGCAATGTAGGCGCAACGTCGTCGTTTTGAAGTTAAACGCGAATCAGTCGAGGCGGGTTTATGAGAGTTGATCCCAGCCGAGGGAGCAATGCGACAGCGTTTTGATTTACGAAACAGGAACATCGATACAATGTCGTTTTGAATGGAATTAGTGAAACCAGTCGTTGGATTATTAGAATGACCAGCTGCTGGTTTTCTTTCAGTGGAGGTTTGATACCAGACGTTGGTACGTTACGACGTCGTTGGGATTAGTTGTAACGACATCGTTTTGATTTCGAAGTGCTGCGACTGGATTCTTGCTGCGTCTGGTTATTATGAGAAAGAAGTATACTGCGACTGGTTGTTGCTTCTGCTTTATAACAAGAGAACGTTAATTCCAGTCGAGGGAATGAAATATGATTATTTCGGACAGCGACCAATAAAGTTAAACAACAGTTGAGGAATCTGTTTAACGATAGGTAGGAAAGTCGAAATCTGGTTTTCGAAGCGGTGTGAGTATATCTTATGTTGATAAATGAATACTCAGAATGAAACGTGGAGTTCATACCGATTGCGTTGTAAATTCCATAGAAACCAGAGGCTTTCACTTATAAATAGGATTAAATTCGAATTATAGGGAACATCTTGATTACATATATCAAATTTTGATTCTGCGAAATTCTCAGGAAGTGCTGAACAGAGTTTGAGTCAAGTACTTTGAAACAAAGGTATAATTTGACAGTAAGAGTCAGGGAGTAGATCACTCAAGAATGAGTTTTCTTGAGTTATCCCGATGAAATCACATACCTTTTTGATACTGTTCTTGATTTAGAACTTGAGTTATGTATGTCTCGATCCATCCCAGGTAGTGGATCTTTTATATTTGCATGAGATTGCATAACGAGAAGATTGAATTGGTTCTAATGCCCAGGACTGAGATGACCTGATTTTCGAAGCCGGAGTTGGTTTCGATAGATGAATATTCATGTCAAGATCGGATACGAATCTTGATGGCATTGATGTGATATGGTACCAATTCTGAGAACGAAGAGATGAGATAGAATCATTGCATTGCATTTTGTTACATTCGATCAACTGTTATATGTTTTATGGATATTATTCATATCTGCTGATTATACTGGGAATTGTTTCTCACCGGAGTTTATCCGGCTGTTGTTTTGTTTTGTATGTGTTCATGACAACAGGTAGGAGCGAGTTGAATTGATGGGACCAGGGTAGTGAGAGCTGGCTATCAAGTGAAGGATGAAGAACAAGAAGAACTAGAGACCTGTTGTTACTTTGAGTCGAATAAGTAGCGCTAGTCATGTAGGAATCTGGTTGTACTTAGAGAAGCAGAGTTGTACCCAGAATGTTGCATGTAAGAACCTGTTGTACAGTGTAGATTTTGTGTATAAAATAACCAGCTTTCACGAAACATAAGAGTAGATCTTATATAATCATCCTGTTCTATAATTCAGGTTATAACGGAAAAATTTTTTTTTTTCTCTAGATTACACTTAGACGTTCGGTTGTAATCAACTATTAGCCATAAAATGAGATTAGAAGAATAATTGTGAGCAGAGAGCCTCACATTGATATTGGTTGGGAGTTTGGTAAACCAATCGGAGATGATCGAAAGACAGTACAATGTATATTTTGTGGAAAGGTTGTAACAGGAGGAATTACAAGATTAAAACAACATATTGCACATGTTGCTGGAAATGTTGAGTCATGTACTAAAGCTCCGAAGGAGATAATGTTGATGCTACGGAAACATCTTCAAGATACCAAGTCTGAGAGAAGTTACTAAAAAAAAATGGCAATTAGTGCAATACAACATAGCATACATGGCCTCGATGGTGATAGTGAAGACGATGATAGATTTGAAAGTACCAATGAAGAAACTTTGGAAGACATTGAAACCAGGGCATTGCGAAAAGCAATGAAAGAAAGTCGTAGAAGACAAGAATTTGAAGAGTAGATGCGTAACAGATATGGTTCAGGTAAAACTAAAATTTAATTTTCTAGTTGTCGATTAAATATTTTTTTTATTGTTTTATATATAAAGATTTTTATATTTATAATTTCTGTTGTTTGATTTTAGGAAATTTTGGCGGTAGTTTATCACATGGTAAAAATCAAGATTTGAAAAAACCTATGCTCGTAGCTTCAGTGTGAGAGAAAGAACTCAGCTACCATCGAGGGAATCAATTCTTACATGTTTCCATCAAAACGAAAGAGGATAAAAAATTGGTTTGGTCATGAGAAAGTGAAAGAAGTTGGAAAAGCGATTTCAAAATGGTTTATATACAATGCAATTCCATTTCATGCTGCGGATAGCGGTTCTTACTACAAGTCAATGATTAATACCATCACTGGTGTTGGACCTAGAGTACAAGGTCCTTCAGGACGGCAAATAGATGGTATATTTTTGCAAGAGGAGGTGGAAGATATTACTGCATATTTGAATACACTGAAACAGAAGTGGCAAAAAATGTACAATAATGTGCGATGGTTGGAGCACACGTAACAAGCATCCTATCATAAATTTGTGATATATTGTGACCGCAACATGATATTTCATAGTTCCGTGGATTGCACCAATAAAAGGAAGACATCTGATTTTATACTATCTCTTATGAATAAAGTTATTGATGAGGTCGGAGAGGAAAATGTTGTACATGTGGTTACAGATAGTGAAAGTGCAAATAAGGCTGCTGGACAGAAATTGATGATTAAGAGACCTCACTTGTTCTGATCACCTTGTGTTGCACACTGTATTGATCTTATGCTTGAAGATATTGGTAAAATGACAAAAGTTAAGAGGTGCATTGATGAAGCAAAGCAAATAAAAGGCTTCATATACTACAGTGATAAAGTTCTCAATTTAATGAAAACCACAAACGATTGTGAATTATTGAGGCCTAGAATTTTTGTTCGATATAGTCAAGATTTGAAGAGATTATGTACTTCAGTTGAATGGCAGGAATACAACAACACAAGTAAGAAAAGGAAAGATGCCGAAAAAATTGCTTCCCTCATTTTGGACTCGAGATTCTGGAAGACAGCTCGTGAAATATGCGCAGCGATGGAACCTCTAGTAAAAGTTTTGAAATTGGTTGCCAAGACAACAAGCCAACTCTCTCAATTATATATGAAGCAATGGACAGAGCTAAAATGTCTATAAAAAAAGTGTAAAAGACTGGCAATTGTATGGGGATGTGATTGATGAGCGTTGGCATAATCAGTTACATCAGCACCTACATGCTGCAGGTAAAACGAGATTATATTTTATGTGAATTAATGTTTCATATAAAATAGCTATTATAGGTATCATCAGATCTTATTATGTTTCTTTGTTTAAGCATATTTCCTCAATCCAATGCTCCAATATTCTGGAACGTGTGTTTATACTGATGAAGTGAGACGAGGACTAAAGGCGATTATCAAGAGGATAGAGCCTGACTTAAATGCACAAGCTTCAACAAGGCGGTTATCAAGAGGATAGAGCCTGGCTTAAATGCACAAGCTTCAACAATGAACGAGGTACTTTATTGATACTTTTTCCATTGAATTCTAGTATATATATATGTTTGTTACATGAAACAATTTTCACAGATAAAATTGTTCACGGAACAAATTGGTGAGTTTGGATCCCCACTTGCAAAAACGGCTGTTAAAAAGAGTCTTCCAGGTTTGAGTGATTCATATTATTTATGTTATAAAGATTATTGGAGCACATGGTCTCTGATACATACTAAGCTTCTAAACCATTTGGCGATAGAAAAGTTACATAAATTGGTATATGTCCATTATAATATGCGATTAAGAGTGCGAAATTTGATGCATACAAATCAAGATGAAGATTATTAAAGCCCTATAGATCTTGATCACATATTTAAAGATGATGATATTTTAAATGAATGGACAAGTCAAAGTTCTCAGTCAGACATGTTCATCTTCTGGCTGTGAGAGAAATTGGAGCACGTGGTCTCTGATACATAATAAGCTTCGAAACCGTTTGGCGTTAGAGAATTTGCATAAATTGGTATATGTCCATTATAATATGCCATTAAGCGTGCGAAATTTGATGCATACAAATCAAGATGATGATTATTATAGCCCTCTAGATCTTCATCGCATATTTAAAGATGATGATATTCTAAATGAATGGACAAGAGATAATGACATTCGTGTATTTGAAGATGATGATTTATAATGGTTAGATCAAGGTCTTGAAACATCAAGTGTTCAAGGTCATAGTGGTCAAAGTCATTCGAAGAAGAAAAAGAATGAGGGCAACAAAAGGGAAGGGAATATTATTGAGTGATTGTGATGAACCTGATAATAATACCAATGATAGCAGTGATGATAGTGATGGGAACAATCGAGAAAGTGGTCAGAAAAATCAAGGCACTGATCAAGTACAACAAGATGATCACACGGATACTGGCATGACATGGGCACGGGGGAGAGAAAATTAGTATGCCATGCAAGACACTGATCATTGTTATCGTCCTGGGATAGAGGAACGTCGCTTTATGGAAAGTTTGTCAGGTTTCTCAAGTGCTGAATACAATGAACATTTTAGTGGATCTTCACATTCATATATGAGTGTCGAAGAACAAATAAGAAGTCTTCACATTCAATTTGGAAATAACTATAGTTCAAGAAATCGGGACTCAAATGAAAATTCATCATCTAATGCAAGTAGATAGGGATATTATGGATATAAATATGGGTCATCTCAATATGCCGGTCATACGAGTAATCAATTTGATGGGCATTCTAACAGTCGACAAAATTTACATTATGACTATGAATCACCTATAACAAGTAGTATTAGACCGCATAACTATGATTGCATATCTCGTAGTGGGGGCTACTAGTTATTTTGGTCACCAAGAGTTTGGTGATTACCATCGTCAAGACGAAGTACTATTAAATCCGCATTCAGTACGCCATCCGAACTCTCTTTCAAGTCCCTGACTCAATCGATAGCCACAGGGACAATTTTACACTGATTTATATCCACAACCATATGCTAATGATCAATTTCCGCAACAAGATTCCCAGGGAGAATATACTATTGATTTCCTTCCTCCACGCCATTCATCTTGGTATTAGTCCACATAAAAATATTTTCAGGTATCTTTATATGTTAAAATTTAAATTGTGAATTAATATGTGAACATATTAGATTTTATTAATTTCTATTCCATATATTAATACCATTTTATTACCATATTTGTTATCTCTTAAGCTTTTATGCTAAAAATATATGCATTTGAATATAATTGACATATTAATTGACTAAGTATTTCGCTAGATCAACACACGACATTTCATCCAAGATGGTGAATATTAGAGATGACGTCTAGCTTTATCCATCCTAAATTTACTAAAGAAGTAGGAAGACTTGTGTTCAACTATTCTATTGTATAATTTGAAGTTGCGTATAATAACAAGCCATATTCGTTCATATGTACTTTAAGCTTTATCCATCCTAAATTTATAAAGAAGAGGAAGACTTGTGTTCAACTATTTCTATTGTATAATTTGAAGTGCGATAATAACAAGCCATATTCGTTCATATGTACTTTATATTTTAATTAATATTGAATAATCAGTAATATTACTTTATCTTGGATTTATAAATTAAGTACTATTACTCAGTCAATTATAAAATATTTATCCAAGACTCTTTATTGTTTTATCTTTTTTCAAAAATTCCGTGACGTGATCGTTCCGTAAAACGATAATGGAACTGGAACGAAGTCCCCCACGACAATCTCCATGACCGTTACTGCGAACCATGATCCTAAGATACATGCACATACATATTATGAGTGTCGTTCAATACCAGAAAAAGAAACCACCTCTCCCCTTTGAAATATTGAAAATGCATACTCATCCATATGAAATAAAGATGTGCGTCCTAACCCTTACTGTTTTCAAAAGTTGCACGATTCACCCCGGCTAACAAAAATTTTTGAACACGACCACATACTGTTATGAACTAAGTGCATCATTTGGATGTTGTGAAGCTACATTTGAGAGAAAAATAACTTCTTACTCACAAGAATAGATTACTAGATATTTAAAAGCTCAAAAAAAACTCTCAAAACTCAAACTCAAACAACCACTCTCGAGGGGAGGATGTTCCACTCACAAGGGATGATATATAACCGAAATTAAAACCTCTATTTATAGAAGGTTGGAGGAGTGTGAACAGTCGAAATTTGTACAGTGGATGGCCATCAATCTTTGACAACAAATTGAGGCTTGATTTTTAAAGATTGGGGTTTCCTGGATCATGGTTGAAAACTTTTAACTGTATTCTTCAATTCTCCCCCTTCAGCCATATCCAAAACAAGCATCCCTGCTATGTCTTTGCATAGCTCCAACTTTTCTCAAGTTACCACCTTCGTCAACATGTCTGATGGATTTTCCTTCGTATGGATCTTCACTAGTTTCAA
This sequence comes from Dorcoceras hygrometricum, assembly GCA_001598015.1. Taxonomy (NCBI): domain Eukaryota; kingdom Viridiplantae; phylum Streptophyta; class Magnoliopsida; order Lamiales; family Gesneriaceae; genus Dorcoceras; species Dorcoceras hygrometricum. Next base: position 113,105 of record KQ988505.1, read on the forward strand.
CAGTTGTCGATCCATGACCTCACGTATCCAAAGATACCGAATATCAATATGCTTTGTACGAGAATGGTACATGGAGTTCTTGCTCAAATCTAGAGCACTGTGACGGTCACAATGTACCTTGTACTCCTTTTGCTAGATTCCAAATTCTTGGATAAAATGCTTTAACCACAACATTTCTTTCCCAGCTTCAGTGGCTGCAATATACTATGCTTCAGTTGTGGATAAAGCAACACACTTTTGTAGTCTTGACTGCCATGAACTGGTCATCCTGCAAAAGTGTAGATGAATCCTGGAGTAGATTTTCTACTATCAGGGTCTCCTGCCATATCTGCATCTGTATAGCCCTCCAAGATTGGATTTGATCCCCCATAACAAAGACATATTTTAGTTGTACCCTTGAGGTACCTGAGAATCCACTTTACAACCTCCCAATGCTCCTTCCAGGAGTTGGAGAGAAAACGACTCACCGTACCCACTGCGTGAGCAATATATGGCCTCGTACACACCATTGCACGCATCAGACTTCCAAATGCTGAGGAATATGGTACTGATGACATCTCCCCGATCTATTTTTTGGATGAGGAACATGAACTCTTGCTCAACTTGAAATGATTGGCTAGTAGAATGCTAATGGTTTGGCGTTGTTCACTTTGAACCTTTCAAGGACTCGTTCAATATACTTCTCCTCAGATAGCCATAACCTCCGGTTCATCCTATCTCGAACTATTTGCATTCCCAGTATCTGTTGAGCCGGTCCTAAGTCTTTCATGTTAAAAGGCTTGGAAAATTCCTTCTTCGGATGGTTGATTTTCGTTTCATCTTTTCCTACGATCAGAATATCGTCAACATATAGTAGAAGTGCAACAAAATCCCCGTCTGGAAATTTCTGAATGTAGACACACTCATCTGCTGCAGTTTTCCTGTACCCTTGACTCTTCATGCATGAGTCAAATTTCTTGTACCACTTTCTTGGTGCCTGCTTCAGACCATACAAGTTTTTCTTTAGCTTTCACACGATATTATCACCTGAGACCTCAAAACCTTCTGGCTGCTCCATATAGATTTCTTCTTCCAAATCTCCATGAAGAGACGCCGTCTTCACGTCCATCTATTCAAGCTCCAAGTTCATACTTGTGACTAATCCAAGTGTAAATCTGAATGAATTCATTTTTACTACCGGTGAAAAAATCTCATCAAAGTCGTTTCCCTTCTTTTGCTGAAATCTTTTGACTACCAATCGTGCTTTGTATTTCACCACTTTTCCGCTGCCATCTTTCTTAAGCTTGAATATCCATTTATTTTGTCATGTCTTCTTCCCTTTTGGAAGTTCCACGATCTCATAAGTGTGATTTTTATACAGAGATTCCATCTCATCCTGCATTGCGAGTAACCATTTTTCTTTATCCTTATGAGATAATGCTTCTTGGAAACTCTCTGGTTCTCCATCTTCAGTAAGCAGAAGGTACTCGGATTCTGAATATCTTCTATGTGGCATCGGACCTCGTTCAGATTTACGAACTTCTAGATCAACAATTTGAGGAGATCCACCATCATCTGGGCCTTGTGGTGGTCCTGGAACTTCTGGCATAGCGGGTTGTGGCTCCCCCTGCTCAACACCCTCTTCTTCCTCCTCATCTTCGGCTTCTGGCACTGTAACATCGTTTCTCACGAACGGTTCTATTATTGATTCTGGTATCTAAGCGTGCAAAATTTGACTTATGAGACATTGTGGGCTTTTCAATGTCTTCTATCGTCTGCTTTCATGGAACAGTACGTCTCTACTTCTCATTTGGATCCCATAATCTGTATCCAAATTCTTCATCTCCATAGCCTATGAAAAGACATGGAGTTGTCCTTGCATCGAGCTTCTGTCTGAGCTCTTTGGATACATGTGTGTACGCTAAACACCCAAACACTCTCAAGTGTAAGTATGATGGATCATTTCCAGGCCACTGTTTCTTTGGAACTTCAAAATTTAGTGATACTGATGGTGATCGTGTTAGAGTAGATGCCCAACTAGCCAACTTGTGGCGTGTGGGTTTTATAGACTCTTGTACAAACAATCTTTATATATGATATTCGCATTTTCTTATATGGCATTCTTTACTTTCATTATGTGTGTAATGATTTACAATTGCGTTGAGTAAAGACCTAGAATACACTAAAGCGTATGTTAGATGTGATAGTGGGTATGACGGCTATCATGAAACACATCTAATAAGTGTTAGAGTAGATGCCCAACTAGCCAACTTGTGGCGTGTGGGTTTTATAGACTCTTGTACAAACAATCTTTATATATGATATTCGCATTTTCTTATATGGCATTCTTTACTTTCATTATGTGTGTAATGATTTACAATTGTGTTGAGTAAAGACCTAGAATGCACTAAAGCGTATGTTAGATGTGATAGTGGGTATGACGGCTATCATG
>KQ988505.1:121948-146427 GCA_001598015.1 Dorcoceras hygrometricum
TGAAGTCGCAGCGATTGATATCGTCATTTGGACCCGGGCCCGTTGGACCGGCCCAAGTCCAACTTTAAGTCTATATAATTAGGCTTAGTTTAGTGACTTGATTAACACAACTACATCATCATAACCCTAAACCTAAAACAGCCGCCCCCTTTCTCTTCTCCGCCGTGCGCCGCCGCCGCCCGCCGCCGATCGTCGCCGGAAATTTGTTCCGGCCAGTTCAACGTGGAGAATCCGATCGTGCTGATCTCGTCAGGACTTCTAGTGCAGTCTGACGAAGGAGTCTCGAATCTGGTCGTGGACCGGATTGACGTAACTACAGCAATCTACCGAGAAGCGCCGGGTTCTTGAAACACCGGTTGGAGCCAGGCACAAGTGCCAGACAGGTAACTTGCTAAACACCCTATGTATGTCGATACATATAGAATTGTTCTCCGTATTGATCGCCTCCCGGTTCTCTGTTTATTGTTCTTCCGCTGCCTCGCCGGGGGCGGATCCGGATCCCCAACACCACGGACCGCATAGCTCTCGCGATCGATCATCCCTATGTTTATTTATATATTTTTTATATAGATTAAATGAATCCGCATGTTTGCATGTTTTTAAATTAGATTTAAATATGCATGAGACCAAAATTTTTCGAAAATAAAATCACTCGTTTTAAATTTGATTTAAAACTTATATCAAGATAAATGTTTATTCGATAAACAAAAGGGTATTTAAAATTGTTTAAATTAACCCTACCTTCCATCAACAATGGGTGTACGTCGATGCTACCCGTATACATGGCCCGGCTCATATTATTGAGGGGGTCATGTATGCCGGAAAGCTGTCCACGTCATTGACAATTGTTGTGAGTCGGTCGGAACTCCTTTTAACGTTGGCTCATATTATTGGGGACGTTAAAGGGACCGTCCTTCACGACTCAACATTGATGGGTTGGTCTTGACACGTGATAGTAAACGGCGTCATATTATTGGGCCCTTACTGGACGTGAGGTGAATACATGGAGGTTGCACCGGCTGCAATCGGAAACTACCTTTTTGGGGTCATGGATGGCTGATATTATTCGGGTCCATGATCGCCTGATTGGGCTCCGTGTACCCACTAAAGAAACCTGTTTTCTCGATTTCATTAGAGGGTGGTGAAATCGTTAAAATAGTGGGAGGGTAATTCATGAAACTAAATGACCATGTTTTATGTCTTAGCTTGTATCTTATATAGTTAGTAACGTATGTCCGTTTTCTTCAGTATAACTGCATATAAAATGGTTTCGATGAGAAATCCGCTCGCTGCTATACTGGATAGCAACAAGTTCACTGGTCTTAACTACCAAGACTGGCTCCGCAACCTCAATCTTGTATTGGCTTCGGAGAAACTTCTCTATGCGATAGAGAAGACTGCTCCTAAGTTTGCCCCTGCCGATATCAGCCCTGAGGAGCTGGTAACGCTTAAACAATGGTGGGACGACGAGGTTAAAGCTCGGTGCTATGTGATGGCATCGATGTCCAATGAAATGCAACGGCGTTTTGAGAAGACGAAATACGCTGCTGACATACTTCATCATCTCAAGGAGTTGTACGGGGAGAACTCTCGACATGAGAGGTTCACGGCTGTCAAGGAGCTGATGACGAGCCGCATGCGCGATGGGACTTCGGTCCACGAGCATGGGGTTCGTATGATTGGGCTCGTTGAAAAGCTGTCGGGCCTTGATATCGGGCTTCCACACGAGCTGTCAGTGGATGTACTTCTCCTCTCGCTACCCGCTGCATTTGACCCCTTTGTGGTCAACTTCAACATGAACAAGCTGGAAGCCACCCTTGAAGAGGTGGTTAACATGCTCGTAGTGTTTGAAGGGACCATAAAGAAGGACAAACCCGTCCTCCTTCTGGGTTCTTCTTCCTCTGCGAAGAAGGGGCCCAGACGCAAGAGCAAGAAGCGTTCTGCTCCTGCGAGGGAGGAAAAGTCCGCCAAGAAGCCAAAGGCAAAGACTTCCAAACCAAACAAGCATGAGGATGTTTGCCACCACTGCCACAAGGCTGGGCATTGGAGGAGGAACTGCAAGGAGTACCTCGAGCAGTTGCGAACTGCGAAAGGTATGTTCTATATTGAAATAAATATGTCTCTTAATTCGACTTCTTGGGTACTTGATACCGGATGTTGATCTCACATCTGCAATGATTTGCAGGTGATGACAAGAAGCCGACGTCTTAGAGAGGGTGAGACCCACTTGAGGCTTGGCAATGGAGCAAGGGTTGCTGCTATAGCTGTAGGAGATGTCCATTTATTTCTGTCTTCAAATTTTAAGTTGTTGCTACGAGACGTTTTATTTGTTCCTGAATTAATTAAAAACATTATTTCTATTCCTATGCTTGATAGAGATGGATATTCTTGTATGTTTGCTAATTCGATTTGCAATATTTACAAGAATGAATGTTTAATTGGAATTGGGGAACGCGAAAACGATCTATACACCTTAAGTTAAAAGACGTTCCAAATCGCGATGTCGAAACACACACAACAACGATTAAACGGAAACACGATAACTTGAACCCAGCACAACTTTGGCACGCTAGGCTAGGTCACATCTCCTAAGTAGGATGAACAAGTTAGTTAGGAGTGACTTGTTTGATCTGTCAGACATAAACTCCCTACCGACTTGTGAATCCTGTCTGAAAGGAAAGATGACCAAGCAACCCTTCAAGGGCAAGGGTGAACGTGCCCAAGGCCTATTGGATTTGATCCATACTGATGTGTGCGGCCCGTTTAGTATTGGTACTAAATACGGTCACACATACTTCATCACCTTTACCGATGATTACTCTAGGTACGGGTACTTCTACTTGATGAAGTACAAGTCTGAATCCTTTGAAAGGTTCAAAGAATTCAAGGCTGAAGTAGAAAATCAATTAGGCAAAAGTATTAAGGCACTTCGATCTGATCGAGGTGGTGAATACTTAAGTACTGAGTTTCAAGACTATCTGAAAGAGAATGGGATTCTCTCACAGTGGACCCCTCCGGACACACCACAGCTCAATGGTGTAGCGGAGCGTCGTAATCGGACCTTGTTGGACATGGTTAGATCTATGATGAGCTTCACTGAGCTTCCGACCTCGTTTTGGGGCTATGCGCTCGAAACGGCGGTAATGTTGTTGAACAATGTCCACACCAAGGCAGTGGATAAAACTCCGTATGAGATATGGATGGGCAAACCACCCAAGTACCCTTTTATGAGGATTTGGGGATGTCCTGCTTACGTGAAGCAGACAGTGGGAGATTTTCACATCATAACATTCAGTTTTGGAAACTGAGTCGATCGGTCCGATCTGATCGGCGATCGGAGTTACGATGAAGTCGCAGCGATAGATATCGGCATTTGGACCCGGGCCCGTTGGACCGGTCCAAGTCCATCTTTAAGTCTATTTAATGGGACTTAATGACTTCATTAAAGACTACTACATCTCATAACCCTAAACCTAGTTTCTTTAGACGCCACCCTCCTCACTCTCACGCCGCCGCCGCCGCCGCCCCACGCGCCGCCGCCGCCGTCTTCGCCGGAAATTGTTCCGGCCTAGTTTTTCGAGGAGTATTCGTTCGTGCTGATCTCGTCAGGGCTTCTAGTGCAGCCTGACGAAGGAGTCTCGGATCTGGTCGTGGACCGGATTGGCGTAAACTACCGCAATCTACCGAGAAGAGCCGGATTATTGTAGTACCGGTTGGAGCCAGGCACAAGTGCCAGCGAGGTAACCCGCTTAAACGCCCTATGTATGACAATTATGAATTGTTGTTTTCGTATTGATCGTCTCCCGGCACCTGTTTTTGTTCTTCCGCTGCCTAGCCGGGGGGCGGATCCGGATCCCCAACAGATCGATGGATCAGATAACAGGCGGCTCTGACTGCTTCTCCCTAGAATGGCTTTGACAGTTTAGCCATACTGAGCATGCTCTGAATACGTTCCATAATTTTTCGTTCATTCTTTCAGCTACACCATTGTGCTGAGGGGTGCGTGGGATCGTCTTCTCATGTCGAATTCCGTATGTTCTGCAATACGTATTGAACACCTTGGAAGAGTATTCACCTCCATTATCAGACCGAAGACACTTCAAATTCTTTCCCATCTCACGTTCTACCATGACATGAAATAATTTGAAGTACTCAAACACTTGGACCTTTGTCTTTAGGAAATACACCCACACTTTTTGAGAAGCATCATCAATGAACGTTATAAAGTATCTGTTTCCACCGAGTGATTCAACCTCTAAGGGACCGCAAACATCAGAGTGTACCAGACTGAGCAACTCTGATCTTCTCGTTGAGGAGGAATTGAACGAGACTCTGTGTTGCTTACCAAATAGACAATATTTCAAGGATCTAGTGCAACGTTCTTGTCATCATTGATAAGCTCTTTCTTTATCAGGGTAGACAACCCTTTTTCACTCATGTGGTCGAGTCTCTGGTGCCATAGATTTTGAGAAGCCTCCTTTTCTGCTACATTGAGGCTGTTTGTACATATCTTCACATGAATCTTGTACAACGTGCCACAAATATGTCCCTGAGCGACTATCATAGTGCCTCTTGACAACTTCCACGTGCCTTTGCTAAAATGACTATCATAGCCCTGTTTGTCAAGGGCTATTCCTGAAAGTAGATTTAGCCGAAGATTTGGCACATGGCGTACATCCTCACAGTAATTGTACTCCCGGAGCTTGTCTTTATTTGAATATCACCAATTTCTAAAATGACTATCATAGCCCTGTTTGTCAAGGGCTATTCCTGAAAGTAGATTTAGCCGAAGATTTGGCACATGGCGTACATCCTCACAGTAATTGTACTCCCGGAGCTTGTCTTTATTTGAATATCACCAATTTCTACAATCCCATAGGAACTGGAATTTCCCATCATCACGGCTCCAAAGTCTCCGACTTTGTATGTTGTGAAATACTCCTTGTGTGGAGTCACGTCGTAGGACGTTGTAGTATTTTACCACCCATTCCGTGTCTTCTCTTGCGACGTGAAGGCATGTCTCATCATGGGTTGAACAGAAAGCTACATCTTCAGAAATAGTGAGTAGCGTTTCTCCACTTTGTTCTTTGGCTGTGAACTACTCTGGCCTTGTTCATCTCGCCATTTATAGAAGTTCTTCTTCATATGACCCTCTAATCTACAATGATGGCACTTATATGTTGGTCTTCTGCCATCCGTAGATTTTCCCCTGCTCTTGCTCCTGCCACTCCCCTTCCCTCTACTGCTACTTTGAGGTCTCCCTTGCTGTCTTCCTCGATTCTCTGTGATAAGGGCATGGGTCTGATCGGTGCCCATGTCCTTATCCTGGCCTCTTCGTTGAACAGGGCATCCTTAACCATAGACATGGTAAGTTTGCCGTCTGGGGCTGAGTTGCCGAGTGATACCACCAGTGTTTCCCAATTGTCGGGAAGAGAACTAAGAAGTAGAAGCGCCTGTACTTCATCACCAAGCGGCATATTTACAAACGACAACTGGTTGACCAAGCTCTGGAACTCACTGGTATGCTCGGCAACTCATCCTGGCCTTCACCAGTTCAGCCTACAATAATCTGATAGACAGGAAATCCAAGGCGGCTGATTGTCCTTTGAGAAATCTTCCAGTGCTCAGCAACAACCTTACGTAGATAGTGCTCAACCATCCTTGACCTGATGATCTCTCGTATTTTCAGCAATTGAGACACCTGATCCGTTTCAACCCATAGAAGCAGTTGATCCTCAATTTTGGCATACGCTTCCACAAGGTGTATATGTATACCCTGTTCAGCCTATACCCTATGCTAAGCCTGCACAATTGATTGAACAGGTGGATTTGAGAATCCACCTTGTCCTTGATTCCTTGTAGTACCAGCAGGTAGTGCTCTTCTAAGGGGTTCGGTCTGTCCAGGTGTTGTAGCAATTCCTTCCCCGCTGGATCAATCTTTGGCAAGAAATGCGTGACCCAGTTTATTTCTCTAATCTCTACGGGAGGAAAAATGCCCTTTCCAGTAAAAGTCATTGGATTTTGAGCTGATTGATCAGGGTCAGACCTGATCACAATGGATTGCTCCTTGTAAACACCCTGGGCCTCTGCTATTTCAGTAAACTGCACATGCTCTTCCTGATCAGCAGCGGTGGAAGCATTATCAGCCTGTCCCTCCATTTCTGGAGTTTTCTCCATATGGTCTTCTGGAGCACCAGCGGTGGAAGCATCACCAGTCCCAGCCGGAATGTCAGGAATAGGACCAGGATTGAATCCTGCCTGGTCACCAGTTGTTTTCTGTGTCGTTGGTCCTCTATGTCCTTTGTTTCTTCAATATTTTCACCAGAGGGAGAGACACTGTGGACTCCGAATCCGATGATTCCACAACCAGTTTGTGCTTTGGTGTAGCTCCACCTTTTTGCAGTGCTCCCAGCTTAGCCAACGGGCACGAATCCACGTCTGAGCTGGTCCCAAACTTGGACTTCGCTAGAGCAGCGTGGCTCCTAGCCTCCACTGGCTTCTTCACCACTGAAACAACCTTTTCTTTATTCTTCTTCTCAACCTCTTTTGTCAATTCCTTCCCCACGGGCTTGGTCATCTATGACTATTTACCCTCAGTACCACTGGTTGTGTCCTCAGTATTCTTGCTTGACTCACCAGCTGGGACAACAGTCAGATTCTTTTTCACATAGGTGCGAACCGACTTGTGGTTCAACACCTTCAAGGGCAACTTGACAGACTCCCCGAGGTCTGCTTGCACCAGCTTGGCCAATAGAACACTAAGCTGCACGGCGAATCTCTGCGATTGTTTGGTAGGCGTGTGCACCATAGCTACCAAGATTTGGAACAGAACATGTGCGCAGTTTACATTCAATCCAGCACTGATGGCCACCATCAAGTCAAACTTCTCACTGGTCACTACATCAAATGAGACAGCTTTGGCACACAGTGCCTTGGCCACGATGTCATGCAGCAGCCTGTATTCCATCTTCATTTTCCTTCTCTTATTCGGTGCTCGAAATGGAACATCAATACCCGAGAACCTCATTCTCATTTCCGTCACTATCTGGGCCGGAAGATCGAGAAAACCAACCATCCCCTCGGTCGGCAATCCAAAGCTTCAGCTAAAACATCCGCTGTGATTACCATTTTCCGATTTGCCACGAAACTCACAATCGTGTCTGTGATAACCTTCGCGTTAGCAAAGAACTCGGTCACTTCTCCCTCAAACACTGAGCCGGATACCTACAAAAATCCCTTAAGCCCTGATTCCTCCAGGACTTAAACATTCGGACCATCCCAGTGTGCTCCATGGCGAGCACTGATGCGAAATCAACCTGCATAGCATTGATAGATAGAGAAGCAGCCATTTCGATGATAGAAGGTTAGGAAAATGCGAAAGATTGCAAGAAAATTCTATTAAACTGCTAGAATGCGTGAAAGATTTTAAAGTGTACTGGAAAAAGTAAAGAGAAATAGTTTATGTACGAACGAGGAAAGAGAAGGGTTTTGAGTGGACACGTGTCATCATCACAGTAAAGAGTCATTTGAAATTCCAGAAAGATGACCGTCTGATTTAAAATGAATTTTAAAAGGTAAACCAATCTCAACCGTTTGATTTTATTTACCAGCACGTAAACAGTTAACTCAAACACCGTGATAACATGACACTGTATATGTCTCGTAGCTAGACCAGATCAGCGAAGAGGTGACCATCTCCTAGACAGACAGCTGACTTTGGCATATCTGTTTGAATTAATTTGGTTCCCCTGAACACATGCATGCAGAACACAATCAATACATATCCAAGAGACCTAAAATGTTTCTAAAATAAGAAAACTTAGCGTCCGGTAGATGCTTTGTGAAGATATCAGCAACTTGCTGATCTTTTGGCACATGCTCCACCCGAACGTCCTTCTTTAACACATGGTCTCGAATGAAATTATGTCTGATGTCAATATGTTTGGTTCTGGAATGCAGCACGGGGTTCTGAGTGATCGCTATTGAACTTGTTATCGCAGAACATGGGTGCCTCAAATGTGTCAATGCCATAATCTCGAAACTGCTGTTGAATCCATAAGATTTGAGCGCAACAGGTCCCAGCTGCTAGGTACTCTGCCTCAACTATGGACGTGGCTATAGATGTCTGTTTCTTGCTAAACCAAGAAATCAGTCTATCACCCAAAAACTGGTAAGTTCCACTTGTGGTACGCCGACCAATCTTACAACCTGCATAATCTGAAGCACTGTAACCAATCAAATTAAAGCTTGAGTCTTTGGGATACCAAAGACCCACGTTCTGCGTGCCATTAAGATATTTAAAGATACATTTAATATCCATGTAATGAGACTGTTTTGGATCAGCTTGGAACCTGGCACACATATAAACAACGAACATGATGTCCGGTCTGCTTGCTGTGAGGTATAGAAGAGATCCAATCATCCCACGATACATGGTTACCTCAACGAAAGTTCCAGCTTCATCATTTTCTAGGTTGATTGATGCACTCCTCGGAGTAGCTGCTGAAGAACACCTTTCCATCCCAAACTTTTGGAGAAGTTGCTTGTTATACTTCGCTTGATTGATGAAAATTCCATCCTCAAGCTAATTTACTTGTAGGCCTAGGAAAAATGTTAGCTCCGCCATCATGCTCATCTCGAACTTGTCCTACATAAGCCTGGAAAATTTGTCACAAATCTAGGATTAGTCGAGCCAAAAATGATGTCGTCAACATAGATCTTCATCAACAAGACATGATCAATTTTAACAAATTTAAATAGTGTCTTGTCTACAGACCCGATAACAAAATCATGATCAATTAGAAACTTGGACAAAGTGTCATACCAAGCTCTAGGAGCTTGTTTCAGACCATACAGAGCTTTGTCAAGCTTATACACGAAGTATGGTCTGGTATGATCTACAAAGTCAGGAGGTTGTGTAACATACACTTCCTCATTCATAATTCCATTTAAGAATGCACTTTTAACATCCATTTGATAAACTTTAAAATTCTTAAATGATGCGTATGCAAGAAAAATGCGAATGGCTTCGAGTCTAGCTACAGGTGCAAATGATTACTCAAAATCTATGCCTTCTTATTGTCTATAACCTTGAGCTAGTAGCCTAACCTTATTTTGAACTACGTTCCCAATTTCATCTAATTTATTCCTAAAGACCCATTTAGTACCTATAACATTCTGGTCATTAGGTCTAGGAACTAGATGCCATACTTTACTACGTTCGAATTGGCTAAGCATTGATTCTATCCAGCTCAGGTCCACTAAGGCCTCTTCTACTTTCTTAGGTTCTATATGCGAATTGAATGCAGAATTAAAGTACCCGCTCATCTGGCCTCGTGTCCTAAGGTGTGCAGTAGGGTTACCGATGACCAGCTCAGGTGGATGATTCTTATTCCACCAGAAACCTGGTCTATATGAGGTTGATGCTTCATTCTGAGAGTTGATGTGTTCATCTTGTTCCCCCTACTTTCCTGCTGCATTGTCTTGAACACCACTTGTAATTTTACGATCATCAGCGTGTGCGTGTTCTCCACCAGCTTGATCGCGATTTGGACCAGCTTGCGCAATATCTCGAATATCTGCGTTGGTAATTGGCATGTCCAGTGAGTGCTGATCATCAGCTTGACATTTGTGCTGTGCCTCGTCATCACTTGTATAAAGTCCCTCACTTCTTATATTATATTTGTTTTAAAAAGAGATCTTAAAATGCGAAAAAAGGAAATACTAGAAATATATATATATATATATATACTAACTCTCACATGATAGATAATAAAATATTTGTAAATGAAGCGATAATAGTAAGTCATCATCATAGGGTTTCTAAGATTAATAAAAGTCTTAAACAATAAAATAAACGTGCATGATAGCTAAAATTTGGCTAAGTCATAAAAATCCCCATGCATAAGAAAAATAATTTTTCTCAAAACAAGTCGACGTATGCTAAAAAGACTGAAAGTGCTAATCGGAAACAAGATGTCGGTGGGTAGGTGCCAAGCCCGACTGCAATCCGCTCAGGAATCCTGCCCCTCAATCTCAATCTCAACCTCATCTGCACCATGCAAGCATAGTGAGTCTAAAGATTCAACAAGTAAAAAACTGATATATAACGAGTATTAAATAATACATGCACATGCATTAAAATATTTCTACTTAAAATAGTTTCTCGACTTAAAAGGTATGCATTAAAATATTTCATGCTCAAAATGACTAAAAATGTTTGCATCAATAAAATGATCTTTCTAAAACGTTTTCCTCATGAATTCCGTTCCTGACTGTGGTCCTTCAACCTCTTGTCACTTGATCAAGCTAATAAACACTAGTACTAGGTTGGAAAGGCACTCCAGCACTTATCTGAAGCCCAGACCCGTCAGTAGGAAAGACACTTCAGTACTTATCTGAAGCCCAGACCCTTCATTTCTGATATGGCATAGAAAAACCACAATCATGTCCCATCACTAAAAAAAATCATTTTTTCTCGTTATTGCCTCCAATAAATTTCTCAAATCCTCAATAAATAAATAAATTTCAAAATATCATGAGCATTCTGCGCATAAATACCTTAAAAGTAAACATGTGCACTTTAAATAGTCAAGCATGCTAAAAGAATCATTTTCTAGGCATTTAATTTTCATAAATGTTCAAAAATCTCACAAATTCTAAAAATGCTTAAAATCAGTTCATAATATCCTTAAAACATCTAGTAAAGCCAAAACCTAAGCCATACTAGACTTCTCCTCACTTCAAGATCCACCCTTGACAACACCAACGCAACCTCACTCACACACAAAACGGCCTTAACCCTCTCCCCCATCCTTCGCCTCCAAGGCTCCCCATGCTCTATCCAAAGGCTGTTTTCATCCATGAATGGACTGACCATGTCTCAACCCAAAGCCAAAGGGGAGAAGGGGATAGAGCCACAAACTCTACCCAACCCAAGCTCTATCCTTTCTCCTCCCTTCAAGATCCACCCTTGACAACCCCCAACGCAACCTCACTCACACCCCAAACGGTTTTAACTCTCTCTTCACCAAATGTCCAGATCTGAACTAGGCTGCAAAATACATGAATGAATTACATTAAACAATATGATATGCATTAAAAGTGGATTCATCCTATCACCATAACATAAATAAACACACATATGTACATAGACTTGAAAGGTGCATCAAGGAAGCTTTGTACTTGCCTTTCTTTGTAAAAACTTACAACCAAAAAGTGATGTAGGCTTTGAGGAAGACAAGGAACACCACAACAAGCCAAGGGAGAAGCCTTAACCACCACAAAAATGGAGAGGCAATGGGGAGAGGGAGGGGAGCGGCGTGCACAAGGGTATGGGGAGAGGGAGGCGTGCACAAGGGTTTGGGGGAGGGAGTGGGGTTAGTGTTTCCTTTGTATAAAGGAGTGGTAGATTAGTGAGGGTAATTTAGGAATAATTGGGTAGATTAGTGGCAAGAGTTGTGTTTAAGGAGTGCTCAAAGTTGCTAATTTAAAATGATAAAAGGTGCTACTCCTCCACACTTAGAAAATTTGAATGAAAGTTTGGTGAAAATAAACTCCCCTCCTAGCCTATTATTTTCGAAAATATGAGGTTGGAATAAGGTAACAAGATTCGGTTTTTTTTTGTAATGATGCAAGTGTGTGTAAAACTTGTCATTTTAGTAGCAAAAATGCTACTCATTTAAAAGAATAAAATCCCCAATCCCTCAAATTACTAAATTCTTTGAAATGGCTTCGAAATAAATTTTTCATTGAAAACCTCAATACCTCGGTGTCCCCGTCGTCTTCCTTCCAGCCTTGCATCACTAAATACAAACTCTAAAAGGACTCGAAATCCAAGTCCAATAAATCATAAGGAAATAATCATGCAAATAATCAAATAAAATGATAAGACATGTGATTTAGGTAGCAAAATTCCTAGGCGTTACAACTTGATTCATCCAGATTAGTGTATTCCAGACGAGTACACAAATCATTTAGCTTTGAGGCTGATGTTGATTTGAAGCTGGTTTCATCAAACACCACGTGAGCTGATTTTTCAACAGTGAGCATCCTATTGTTGAAAATCCTATAAGCTCTGCTCAAGGTTGAGTATCCTAGAAATATACCTGCATCAGATTTAACATAAAAGCTTTTAGGTAAGTTTTTCCATTATTATGGATAAAACATCTGCATCCAAACACCTTGAAATATGAAATATCAGGTTTCTTGCCATTCCAGATCTCATATGGGATGACTCCATGTCGCTTATTTATCATTGATCTGTTCCGAGTATAGCAAGCTGTATTTACTGCTTCTGCCCAAAATTTCTTTGAAATACCGGAGTCAGCAATCATAGTTGTAGCAGCTTCTTTTAAAGTACGATTTCTACGCTCAGTTAACCCGTTTTGCTGAGGTGTTCTAGCTGCACTCAACTCATGTTTGATTACAATTTCATCTATATAAGAGGAAAGTTTATAATTCAAAAACTATGTTCCTCTGTCACTCCTTATCTGGTTGATACTGCAAGATTGCTCATTTTGCAAACGTTTTAAAAGCTTGATCAGCTAGTCGACAGTTTGATCTTTAGAATTTAAAAACAACACCCCAATTAAATTTTGAAAAATCGTCAACAACGACAAGGGTGTACTTCGTTCCCCTTAAGCTGGTCACGGGTATGGGATCAAAAAGATCCATATGTAAAAGATCCAGCTTACGTGAGGTTTTATTACTGCCTCGACTTTTGAAAGTTAATTTTAAATGCTTTCCCACCTGATAGGCAGAGAAAATCTTATCTTTTTAACATTTTATCTTGGGCAAGCCATCAACTAACTCACGCTTACTCAGATAGGCAATTTTTTTGAAATTCAGATGGTTCATCCGCTGATGCCATAGCCAGCTCTTAGAAGAGTCAGCTACTAGGCAAGTTTTTTCTGTATGCGGCTGATCTGACCAATCTATTTTGTAGGTATTGCCAGATCGGTAAAACCTACTAGCACGATCAGACCTTCCGGATTCAGAACAGTGCACGTGTGCTTTTGAAATTTAACAGAATAGTTACTGTCACACAATTGACTGATACTGATCAAGTGGTAACACAAGTTCTCAACAAGGAGAACTTTGTTGACAGTAAAGTTACCATGGATTAGCTTACCCTTATCCACAGTGTTACCGTTGGAGTTATCACCAAAGGTGATCTTGGTTCCATTGCATGATTTGATATCTGTGAGTAGCTTGGAATTTCCAATCATGTGCCTCGCACATCCGCTGTCAAGATACCACGTTGATTGCTCCAGTCTGGATACCTACTGTTCCTACAATCACAAACAATGCAAAATTGGGTACCCCTTTGGTCTATTGGGTCCAGGTTTGATTAGACCTTTTGGGACCCACACTTTGATAAACCACTTTGACAGTGTGTGCATCAAAGCACATGTGTGGTCTTTGTGTGTTATTTGATCTGGAATGATTTTGATACGCAGTATGTTGGCCTTGTGATATGGACTTCTTATATCGGGGCCTGTACTGTCTTTCCTTCGTAGAAGTTCTCGAGAATTGGCTTTGCCTTTTACCACCAGATTTGGGTTTACCCCTAATCTGTTCAACTCGTTTCTTGAGCCAACTCTCTCGAGGCTTCTCAAAAAGTAGTATACCCCAGCCCGCAAAATATTCGTGCCAGATTGGGGGCTTAGCTGCTCTCTTTATTTCATCAGATTGTGCCTCTACAGACTGTCCCATGCTAGATTTTACAAAGCTCATGGTTCGAAACTTTGTCCTACCCAGCTTTCGGTTACAATTGGTGTCTGATGTACTGTTATCATTGCTACCATAGCCTAATCCAGATTTATCACCGGATGGCTTCATAGCTCCATGCAGTTTATCAAGGGAAGCTGAAGACCTGGTCCAGGAACTTATGATCTCAGCTAAACGCTCATTCTCATTGAGCATCTCCTGTGACCTTCTTCTCAATTCGTCATTCCCAGTCGCAAGCTTACTTAGAGCAGCTTGCATTTCGCTCGAGCTAACCATCGCAGCTTTAGTAGCACACCTCTCTTTTTCAGCCTTAACTTCCTCGAAAGACTGAGATAGATTTTTTTACTCTTGGACCATGTCATTAAGTGCCGTGACAAGATCTTCACATGTGAATTCCAGATTGGAAAAATCGAATACCTCATCAGTGTCATCGGCCATGAGACACTGTACTTCATCCTCACTTTCACTGGATGAGGATGTTCCAGAGCTGGATTATTATGAATCTGAATCAACCCATGCGATTTTGTTCTCCTCAGCAACCATCTCTTTCTCCACTCTCCTCTTTCGATAATGCTTCTTCTCTTTCTTATCTTTGCTGGTTCCTCGATCTGGCTGTTTCTTGGGATACAGCTTTGGCTTCCTGCAATCAGCCATGAAGTGACCAGGTCTACCACAGTTATGACACTTGTCATCAGAAGAAGAATTAAATTTCTTTTTAGGAGAATCAAAAGAAGAGGGTTTAGGATTATGCTTTCGCATAAATTTCCTGAATTTCTTTATGAACAAGGACATGGTGTCCTTGCTCAGCTCCTCAGCTGATCTGCTTGTAGAACATGGAGTCTGTTCTGGAATTGTAGCATCAAGAGCTCTGTTTGGTTGGGAAGTAGAGGGCTCAGACTCTGCTCTTGTTTCCAGCTCAAATTCATAGGCCTTCGGGTTGGCAAACAGGTCATGGAGCTCCAGCTTGTTCAAGTCCTTGGACTTCCGTATGACCATCGTCTTCACATCCCACTACTTAGGAAGTGCTCTCATGTCTTGAAGGGCTAGCTTCCTGTTGCTGTAATGTTTCCCCAATCTGGTCAGCTCAATCACCAATGAGCTGAACCGTTCATCAAATTCTGCCATGGTCTCCTCAGGCTCTGGGTCATATTCTCCCAGATTTCTTTCGTAGTTGTGTACGTCTGAATCTTTCTAAACATATTATTGTCTAGCATCTTGTACAGGTTGTCCTTAGCGACGTTATCCAGATTTGCCTTCTTTTTGTCCTCGGATGTCCATTCCATCCTTGGTTTTTCAATCCATTGCGGCACACCATCAGATGCGGCCATCGCAGTGTTTGTCTTCAATATCATCATGGGGCCATCAGTTATCACAAACCACATGTCATCATCTTGGACCGCCAGGTGAGCTTGAATACGTATCTTCCATACGTCATACTCTTCCTTGGAAAACATTGGAATTTTAATTTGAACTTGTTCAAGCGTGCGATTTGTTTTTCCCCTCTGAGCTGCTCTAAGCTCGCGATCTGGTCTGCTTTCCCTATTATAAGTTGACCATGGTTGACCTTAATTTAGCTCGACTATTCTAGTTGTGTTGACTTTCCAAAATCTGAGTTGACCAACCAGTCATGATCTGTTTTCTTCTCTGAGCTGTTTTACACTCGTAATTTGCTTCTACCCAGAGCTGTTCTATGCTTGTGATATATTTCTACCCAAATTCAAGAGTTAGTTCATAAGTTTAAGATCTCTATGCTTCGTTATTTATATCTATAGCCTGAGCTGATTCTAGTTTATTCTTTGATTGAACTCTGATGTATTCCCAACAATATTTCAAACAAAAATGGAGTTTTTTTAACAAAACGAACCGCTGGTGTGCGATTTGTTATTTCAAAGATTTTCATGATGTATGGCAAGGTTACGAAGGAGGAAAGACAGAAGTTTCCATACCATATTTCATAAAGTTTAAAGGAAGTGATTTCAAGGTTTTATGACATGTGGCAAAGATAACAGACGGTCAACATAGGAAGGGTGAGGACGCTGGCTGACGAACCAGTGTGCCTCTTCAAACAGGAAGGAAAAGGATTATGGGTTGATGAACCTATATATCCCTTCACATAGTATAATTTGGGATTTATTCCCCAGAGCCTGATATCAGATGAGCTTGATCAAGTGACCTAACCTAAGGAGAGCTTCTGTGACACATCTTATACAGAAAAGTGAAATGGTTATTTTACCGCAGATTTTTAAAAAAGCTTATGATTAATGTTCACTTCCTTAATGTTAAATATTATGTTTAGTCTGTCTAGAGCTTTTTCTATTACCAGATTTATTTGCTAGCTAGACAACGCTAGATGGAACGGATCAGGGAAATGTGTTTATCGATGGGCCAGCGTTTTTATGTTGTTTCAGGTCGTAGATATTTTGTGAAAGAATTTGTATTAAACCATTTTATTCCAAATTGTTTCTAATCTTATTACAAACGCTTTATATCTATCAATAACTCTATTATTGTTCGTTTTCTAAACTGTTTCGTTCTGAGCTGCTACAGCCCGTAAGATGTATTGTGATCCGATCTGTTTTGCTCTAATCGGTTATAGGCCACCAACTGCTTTGCATGGAACGTCCATATGACCTTAGTACGATTGTTGTTTCTCACTAAGTGAGGTCAGCTTACATAATTATCGTCGGTCCTTTGCCATCGAAATCCCTGATCTGATGGTTCATGTGTGAGCTGAATCGTATCTTTTATTGCAGAACCATCCCTGAATAGTATGCTTCCTTCGAAATCCTAAAAATTTGAAAAATTTGTATGTATTTTTGACATTGTTTCGTAAATTGGTGGACTAGGGTGCCACAACTTGGTATCAGAGCATGGTCCTTGAGATAAACACTTGCCTCCAGTCTGAGACAGCTCTCGTCAACCGCTCTCTTCAGTTTGTGAGTTTATTTTAATGTTGTAAGAAATATATGCTTTTCTTCTTGTTGGTCACTTGGTGGATTTGTGTAAAGTTACAGATCATGTCAGGAAGAGGAAGAAGAATAAGGAACCCCATGTCAGGAGATGCCAACCCAGGTGATAAAAGTCATGTCTTAGCTCGGATGGCTCAGCTGTTAGAGCGTTTAGTGGAGAAATCGAGCCAAGGGAGTGGCCAGTCATCCAGTAGATGTCTAGACCAGAGGACCCACAAGAATGGTTTAGACGTCAATTCCCCCAGGAGTTCACTGGTACAACTGATCCGATTGTGGCTAAAAGTTGGATCAAGTCTTTAGAGGTCATCTTTGATTACCTACATCTGTCGGAACAGGATAGGCCCAGATGTGCCATTTACATACTACGAGGGGACTCCATGATATGGTGGGAAGGAGCAAAACTGACTGTAGCCTGGGATACGCTCATGTGGGAGGATTTCAAGAAAGTATTCTACGATCAGTACTTTGCAGCTGATGCGATCTGAGTTGGAGAGAGAGTTTTTAACTTTGAAGCAAGGGAGTATGTCTATACATCCGCAAGTTTGAAAGGATTGCTACTTTGTTCCCTTGATTGCGAGGGATGCTGAGAAAAAGCTTCGCCATTTTTTTGATGGCTTGCGACCAACGCTTAAGCATGACATTAGGCTAGCCGAGCCTAAAGACTACAGGGCAGCAGTTAACAAGGCTCTACGAGCTGAACAGGGCTGGAAAGATATTGAAGAGGAAGTCCAACAGAAACACTAGGCCTTTCAGCTTAAATACTAGAGGTCGTCCAAGCGTCAAAAGACCAAGCAACAAAAACCCCAGGAGCAACAACCACAACAACTCAAATCAGTACCCAGGATATATAATAGACCAGTTTGCCCGAAATGCAACAAGAATCATGCTGGTCAGTGTAGCGTTAGTCAGAATGTGTGCTACAAGTGTGGTGCTCCAGGAAATTTTTCTAAGAACTGCCCCCAGTCAAAGCAGCATATAACCAGCAGAGCATACGTGATGAAAGCAGAGAAGATGAACCCAGATACCACTATGGTCACAGGTAAGATTATCATCTCTGGTAAATCTTCTATTGCATTGTTAGACTCGGGAGCAACCCATTCATTTATCTCAGAGTCTTTTTTGCTAAGAAGTGTTAGAGTAGGTGCCCAACTAGCCAACTTATGGCATGTGGGCTCTTGTTGACTCTATGCAAAACGATATTTATTTATAAATTCGCACTCTTTTATGGCATTCTTTATCTTCATTATTATTATTACAATTGTTGGATAAAGACCTTGAATGCACTATAGTGTATGTTAGATGTGATAGTGGATTTGATGGCAATAATGAAACACATCTAATAGTCACTATGTATTCTAAACATGTTCCTAGTCGATTGGGCCGTCCAAAAGAGGATAAGGGCAGCCCGAGCTTGAGACTAGCATCTGCGATGCGAAGTACGACGTTTCATTGGTAAGGAACATAGTGATGTTCTGAGCATGCAGATGGATAGTGACATGGTGATCTATCGAACTACCCTCGTTCGGCTTTCCAAGTGGTTACCATTGTCGAGTGGATTAAGTCTGAGGTCTTGGTTGTACAGATTAGTCCTTATTACTCGAAACTTCATTGAGCTCTACATGATAGGTGCCTCACTTTGACCCGTTTACCGACTCAGTTGGGGTCATCAGGTGGTGGGATTGGATGAGGTCCCGATGCATGTAGGAGTCGATGCTTCGTTGTCGCCCTTGTGCGTAGATATCCTATGCTATCTGAGGAGATAATAGTGTGACAAATCTCTGGCCAGAGTACTAGATGTGTTTTAGGTAAATGGGTTTACCTAGTAACACATGCGATGTCACTACTTGATCTCCAAGATGTATGCATGGTCATTGGATCTCTAGCGACTCTCGATTTACCAATGGTCGTTGATCTGATCGAGATATTTGAGTTGAAAGGACCGTACTGTACACTAACCATGACCGACTGGTTATTGCAGGCACTATCAGTAATACCTAGGGGATCATGTGGCGATGTTGCTAGACGTTTTACCATGATTCGATGGGTAAGTCCGAAAATGTGTTTTCGGAGTCACAAATGTTCTGAGCCCACGGATAGTTGTATCCCTGAACCATTGAGGGTCACACAAGTACTGGTTTCCCAATTCCTGTACGGATATGGTACTCAAAGTGTTGAGTATAGTAGGAGGAAGGTTGGGAGTATGACTTCCTAAAAGTAGCTAAGGGAGTAGGACTTCCATATTAGCTAATGAGAGTAACCTGTCATATATATAGATTTAGTGGTCCGAAAATTTGATTTTGCATCATAATGATCAGTTTTGTAAACTGAGCACATCAGTGATATCTGATCATCGATCGGGATTATGATGAGACCACAATCGAGGGAGTCGAAACAAGTTCACAGTTTGACTTGAACCGAATGTTCACTGTTTGAGTTGAACCGAATGTTCATTGTTCGAGTTGAACCGAATTTTCAATGTTCGAGTTGAATCGAATGTCCACAGTTCGAGTTGAACCGAATGTTCACAGTTTGAGTTGAACCGAATGTTCATTGTTTTGTTCAAATAAAATTCTATCCCTCAATCTATAAATATGGCAATGAGGAGACACTTTCGATAGAGAGAAAGAAAAACACCAGAAGCTATTCAGCAAACTCCTCCCCTCGCCGCCGCCGCCCGCCGTCGCCTTAGGAATTTGTTCCGACCATCTCGGCGAGGAGATTCCGTCCATGAAAGTTTTGTCGATTTTCTAGTGCAAACCGGCGAAGGAGTTGAGATTTTGGTCGTGGACCGGATTAGGCGTTGATCCAGCCGTTCAACCGTTGAAGTGCCAATTCCCTCATGGAATTGGTCGGAGCCAGGCGCCTAGACGCCATCAAGGTAACCTTCTAAACATCCTATGAATGTTTAGATATTTTTTAGGTGTATTGACCTTTCCCGGGCTCAAAATTTTAAATTCTTCCGTTGTGACCCGGGAGGGGGATCCGGATCCACCGCTGCGCCAACAAGAAGTTTCTCGATCAACCTGAACGATTATCAGTAGGCTATTGTATAACCGTACCCTTAGGGAGGAACTGTTAACCCATAGAATATTTCTTAACATTGAGATTAGGATGCAAGGGAATTTAGTGTCTGCTGACTTGATCATATTACCCATGCCTGAGTTCGATTTGATTTTGGGTATATACTGGTTAACAAGTATGGTGTAGTCATCGATATTAAGCGAAGGGTTGTAGAGGTTAAACCACCTCAAGGAAATCAGTTCTCTTTTGAAGCTGCCCAAGGTAGGAGAGTTCCTCGTCTAATTTCAGCTTTGAAGGCTCAGAGCTGTTTAAGAAAGGGTTGCCAAGGGTTTTTGGCTAATATATCCTCGGTAGTGGAAGAAGCGAGACCAAAGCTATCATAAGTATATGTAGTAAATGAATTCTACGAAGTATTTCTAGACGATATCACTGTACTACCCCCAGACTCGGAGATTGAGTTTGCGATTGAGCTAGTACCTAATGCTAACCCTCTTTCCAAATCACCGTATAGGCTAGCGCCTACAGAGATAAAAGAATTGAAGGAACAAGTCCAAGATCTAGTGGGCAAAGGCTTCATTAAACCAAGTACTTCGTCGTGGGGAGCCCCAGTGCTGTTCACAAAGAAGAGTGATGGTAGTATGAGGTTATGCATAGATTACCGAGAGCTAAATAAGCTGAACGCAAAGGACAAGTATCCCATCCCAAGGATTTAAGATCTGTTTCATCAACTACAGGGTCCAGCTGTGTTTTCTAAGATCGACCTCCGATCTAGATACCCTCAGCTAAGGATCAAAGAAATGGATATCTACAAGACTGCCATCAGAACACGCTACGGACACTACGAGTTTTTGGTCATGCCTTTTGGATTAACAAATGCACCTTCAGCTTTCATGGACTTTGAAGTGTTCCAACCTTTCCTGGACCAATTCATTATAGTGTTCATAGATGATATCTTTGTTTACTCTAGGAACAGAGAAGAGCACTCATATCAGCTTAGGATAGTATTGCAAATTTTGCGGGACAAGCAGCTCTTTGCTAAGTTTAGCAAATGCGAGTTCTGGTTAGAGAAGGTTAATTTCCTTGGTCATGTGATTTTTAGGGACGGACTAGAATTTGACCCAGCGAAGGTGGAAGCAGTTCGGGATTGGCCTGTGCCTAAGAGTTTGACTGTGATTCGTGGCTTCCTAGGTCTCACGGGTTACTATAGGCGATTTATCAAGGGTTTTTCTAAGATAGTAGTCCCGTTGACAACCTTAACCAGGAAACACTTTAAGTATGATTTGACCTCTGAGTGCCAGGCGAGTTTTGATAAGCTGAATCAAGCTTTGGTAGAGGCCCATGTTTTAGACATTCCCTCCGGACAAGGTAACTATGCTATCTTCATCGATGCGTCTAAGCTGGGGCTGGGTGCTGTGTTAATGCAAGATCGTAGGGTGATTTCCTATGCTTCCAAGCAATTGAAGATTCACGAGAAAAACAACCCAACACACGATCTGGAACTAGCAGCATTATTTTTCGCATTAAAAATTTGGAGACACTATTTGTATGGAGAGAAATGCGAATCTTTACTGATCACAGAGCCTTAAATACTTCTTCATGCAGAATGAGCTGAACATGAGGCAGCGTAGATGGCTAGAGTTGGTGAAGGATTATGATTGCACCATAACCATCCTGGTAAAGCTAATGTGGTAGAGGATGCATTGAGTCGAAAGTCAGTGGGTTTAGCTCAGGTTTTAGTTCGGAGACTTTTGGCAATGGAAATTGAGAAATTTGAATTGGATCTGATTACCAGAGATTGCGCTGCAATGCTAGATGTTCTCACTATTCAGCCAACGTTGAAAGATCAAATCAGATTGGGACGGGAGAAAGACGAAGAGCTGTTAAAATGGAAACAGTTGAATGAAGAGAAGGGTGGAAATATCTACACGACAGAAGAGGGTATTGTGAAATATCAAGGCAGGATATGGGTTCCAAGGGTAGATACCCTGTGAGCTGATATCATGATAGAGGCTCACGTCACCCCATATTCAGTTCACCCAGGAAGCACAAAAATATATAAGGACTTGAAAACATTATACTAGTGGCCAGGAATGAATCGGGATATCTCCAGATTTTCTAGCTGAGTGTCTAACTTGCCAACAAGTTAAAGTAGAACATCAACGACCAGCTGGGATGCTGAGACCTCTCCTGATACCAGAATGGAAGTGGGAAAACATTACGATGGATTTTGTGGTAGGTCTTCCCAGAACTCTTCATGATTTCAACTCGATCTGGTTCATAGTTGATCATTTAAATAAGTCAGCTCACTTTCTACCAGTAAAGATCACCTACGATCTGAACAGATATGCTGAGCTGTATATCAAGGAGATAGTGAGACTTCATGGGATTCCAGTTTCCATTGTCTCAAATAGGGACCCAAGGTTCACATCTGCGTTCTAGAAGAGCTTACATCGAGCCATGGAGACCAAGATGGCCTTCATCACAACTTTCCATCCCAAAAGTAATGGCCAATCTGAGAGGGTAATCCAAACGTTGGACGATCTGATCCGTGCGTACACAATAGATTTTGCTGAAAGCTGGGATTCAAATCTTCCTTTGATAGAATTCTCTTACAATAACAGTTACCAAGCTTCGATCAAGATGGTCCCTTATGAAGCTCTGTATGGTCGAAAGTGCAGGTCAC
This sequence comes from Dorcoceras hygrometricum, assembly GCA_001598015.1. Classification (NCBI taxonomy): domain Eukaryota; kingdom Viridiplantae; phylum Streptophyta; class Magnoliopsida; order Lamiales; family Gesneriaceae; genus Dorcoceras; species Dorcoceras hygrometricum. The sequence goes on from KQ988505.1 coordinate 144,353, forward strand.
CTATTCACTAGGATGATGTATGTGAGAGAGCTGATCTGGGTCCAGATATAGTTGAGCAGACAGATGAATCCATCAGGAAGGTATGTGATCGGATGAGGACGGCTCAGAGTAGACAAAAGAGATATGATGATAATCACCATCGTGAGCTGAGTTTTGAGGTAGGAGATCACATATTTCTCAAGGTAGAACCCATGAATGGGGTGATGAGGTTTGGAAGAAAGGGTAAGCTAAGTCTCAGATATATCGGCCTCTTTGAGATTTTGGAAGAATGGGGATGTTATCTTATTTGTTAGCACTACCTCCTCAACTATCCGCAGTACACAACGTATTTCACGTATCATCTCTTAGGAAGAATGGGGATGTTATCTCTTTTGAGGATGAAATTTTATTTAAGGGGGGTAGAGTTGTAACGACTGCAAAATCCATAAATCCTTGAGTTATTTAATTTGTTTTGAAGGGTTAAACTGTTATTTTTTCCGTTTAACATTTCAGTTTTTTCCTGAGCTGATTTCTTCGGTTTTAACCTAGGCGTTTAGCAGACGGTTCCTGCGAGAATGAACCCAAGAATGGTTCATTTTTAAAAAAAATTCTAAACAGAATGATTACGGTTGACGTATGTGAGAATATAATAAGTTCGGTTGTCCCACAACCCCTGCCTTGTATAATTACTTTATTAAGGTTATATAAGATAGTGGGGGGTACACTTATAAACCACAAACCAACCAAATATTTTCTTCAAAGTAAGCATTTCGATCTTGCTTGTGGAAGATTCAATGCAGGAGCTGTTTCTGCAACCTGCCAATAATGAAAGGCAAGTAAACTCTGTTTCTTGCTGCAACTGTGAAAGCATATTATAGTTCGCTTCTTGCGTTCTATTTGCTTTCTGGTTGAGTTGTGTTTCAGATTTCAAAGTAATGTTTAAAGGTTTTTCAAATGATGTTAGGATCTGTACGCTTCAAGATGTTTCAAAAATGGTTTTAAGTTCTCAAATGTTTGACAGAAGAGTTTCTGTGACAATTGAGCTATAGTCTCTTTCAAGTTTCTGGGTTGTAGAAAAGTAGCTTCAAAGTATATTTCTCAGTGTTTTCAAGAGAATAAGTCGTGCTGAATGGTTAGGATGAGGTTCCGAGCTGATACGTGGAGTTGGTCTATTTAGAGGGCTGTTCTGGTCTGATAAGCTTAGCTAATTAGTTCGAATTTCTCCAATATGTTTTCAGTACTCGTGCTGGATGGCTAAGGATGAGGTTCTTGCTATCATGCACGCTTATTTTGTTGGTTAAAACTTTTATTATTCGTAGAAATCTTATGACAATGACTTACTATTATTTCTTCATTTATAAATGTTTTTATCATGTGGGAGTTAGTATATAAAAAAAATATTCCTAGTCTTATCTTTTCCGCAATTATGATCTCTTTTAAATTAAAAATAATTTAAGAGTGAGGGACGTTTTAGTTGGTATCAGAGCCGACCTCTCTTAGTACGATGTGGTTCGGGGACAAACCAAGCGGAAGCTGGTGGGCATGTGAGGTCCGGGGCTCAAAGAGGGCGGGGAGTGATCGCCGGTGCCAAGAGATTGCACGGACAATGAGCGACTCCTGGCAGGCTTCTATAGGCGAAGGGGCACATGAATGAACCTATCCCACACCGGAGTGAGAGGGACTACGTGACTGGGAAGTTATAGATGTAATGGAGGTTAGTTGAGGAAGGCTTATCAGATTTAATTGGTACTACTCATATCAACAAGGTACATCTTCTTTTTGGAAGCTCATCACTTAAGAACTCCAAAGTTAAGCGTGCTTGACTTGGGATAATTTTGGGATGGGTGACCCTCTGGGAAGTTTCTCAGGGTGCGTGCGAGTGAGGACAAAACACGCTGAAAAGATCAGTGTTGGTACAGTGGAGGCAGTCGTTAAATCTGAGGCGTTACAGATGATATCAGAGCGGACCTCTCTTAGTACGGTGTGGTTCGGGGATGAACCAAGCGGAAGCTGGTGGGCATGTGAGGTCCGGGGCTCAAAGAGGCCGGGGAGTGATCGTCGGTGCCAGAGGTTGCACGGACAATGAGCGGCTCCTG
>KQ988505.1:147769-159412 GCA_001598015.1 Dorcoceras hygrometricum
CAGACCTTTGGAGTTTGAGGTTGGCGATCGAGTGTTTCTCAAAGTTTCTCCTTTCAAGAGTGTGATGAGATTTCGATTGAAGGGTAAGTTGGCTCCTAGATTTGTTGGTCCCTTTGAGATTGTTGAGAGGATCGGACAGTTGGATTATAGATTGAGGCTGCCTGATGAGTTAGCAGCGATGCATGATGTGTTTCATGTGTCAATGTTGAGAAAATATGAGCCAGATCCGTTCCATGTGTTGAGGACTGATGAAGTTGAGCTGGATTATACCCTGAGTTATGTGGAGTATCCAGTGCAGATTCTGGATAGGAAGGAGAAGCAGCTGAGGAATAAGGTTATTCCGTTGGTGATGGTCCAATGGAGCAAGCATGGTCGTGAGGAAGCTACCTGGGAGGTTGAAGAGAAGACGAGACAAGAGTGGCCTCATCTGTTTGAGCTTTGACAGTGGAGTTGTGTTGGTGATTTCTAGTGTTTTGTTGATTCTGCCTTGTGGTTGCCTTTGATTTCGAGGACGAAATCTCTTAAGGTGGGGAGAATGTGAGGACTTGGTGGTTTTTAGAATTTCAGATTTGAGTGGAATCTGGATGTTCAGATGTGTCCTTGCGTGTTTGCGTGAATTGTCGCAAGCAGGGAGCGAAACGCTGTCGTTTTGGGTGCTAGTCAGACATGGCGTTGCAAGAGAATGCGACATCGTATTGTGTTTTCAGACTTAGCGCTAGTGAGAGAAATCTGTTTAGTGGCGTGATCAGATGTCAACGTTGGTCAACGGTACTGTGTAGATCGGTGCGGTTTGATGATTTCAGATGTGATCAAGATCTGAGGAGCGTTAGAAGGGTCTGGTGTGAGAGCGTGACTCCGATGCTACGTCGTTTGGATAAGTAAGAGCGACGTCGTTTTGATTAGAACGCGTGTTTGTTTGGAGATCCGACTTAGTTAGCGTTGGCAGGTGTGAGTGATAATTGAGGCCAGATTTGAGAGACTTCTCCCTTAGCGATGAGATCTGAATTGGTCGGTGGTTGATTTCCACTGTAGCTTGGATCAGGGAATTAAATTAAGTGTCGATCAACACTTAGAGTATTTCGAACCTTATATTCCTTATCTTCATCCCCGTGAACCCTCGATTGTTACTGTTCACCCGAACCCTGTTTCCGTTGATTGCCGTCGTTTTTCGCCGCCGTTTGGAGCAAAATTGGTAGCGCTAAGCTCGTATTCTCTAGGGCTTTCGATTGAAACCAGTTTGGGGACTGGAGTCGCCGGAATTGAGGGGCGCGAAGTTGTTGCAGAGCTCGTGTATCTTCGTGATTGTGGACCAGTATTTCTTCTGTTCTTTAGCAGCTTTGGATAAGTGATTCTTTACCGATTTAAGCTCCGTATGAGAGCTGAGTAGTGCTCTGTTGGAGTTAGGTAACTGAGTTAAGTTACTGGGCTTTAGAATTTAAGCTGTTGAGTTCAGAATTATCAATATTTGCTAGATACTTTGACAGATTCGAACTTGTAGTAGCTGCTGCTGAGTTGTTGTGGAGCTGCGTGGGCAGTAGACTTGAGTTGGTTGTTGCGCCCTTGTTGTTGTAAGATCTGTTGAGGTAGAAGCTGATTGAGGTACAAATTGAGCTAGATTAAGCAGCTTTGTTATCATCCTTGGGAATATTTCTATCGTGTATTAGTTGCTGTTATTTGTATTGACTGTGTGATGATTCTGTGCTCATATCTGTTTGTGCGTGTGAGTATATGCATTGATTTTAAGTATGAGACTGCTGTGCTTTCACGCATACATATTGAGCCTGATTCTTTTTGAAGCTGAATCCCTTTACATGTTGTGATCGACTGGCTGATTTGTCGTGCCTGAAAGGTCCAACGTTGTTTTTGATGTGGTGGCCAGCTGAGTCGTTGTGCCTGAATACCACTATGCCTTGTGATGGTCGGCTGAGTCATCGTATCTGAAGATCACAAGATGATGATGATTGATGAGATCTTCACAGCTGAGTCGTTGTGCTATTTTGCTTGCCGATGATTCTTGGTAGCCTTTTCATGCATTGCACGATTGATATATTGCATTGTCTGATATGATAGATGCTTTTATTGTGCTCTTCGTATTGAGGTTTGACCTCGTTTATTTTCCTTGTTTTGGGCTGCCTTGGTCTGTATTGGCTTTGGCAGTTTCTTCAGGTAACCAGGCTGGACAGAGTGGAGATTCAGCTGGTCGATCCCCTTTCTAATTTGAGTCCCAGTGTATTGATATTTGTATTGAGCCATGTGATGTCCTGTGCCTTTATTTATGTGGGGATCAGTTGTTGTGTCATTGACTGCTGTTGTTTGAGTTTTGAGTTAAAATCTTATTTTGAGTATGATTGTATTTTGAAACGATATATTGGATCAGGCTCATATTCGAAAATTTTAGCCCATATTTTTATGATGCTTCCGCATATTTGTGACTAATTGTTGTATTAGCGCACCGGGCCTAACAAGCTGACTGGTGCATGAACTGGTCCATAGCTGTGAGCTGCTGCTGCTGTATTTGTTGTGAGCTGTCGTTGGCGTGAATGTTGGAGCATAAGCTGTTGGGTACGAGAGACGAGTATGTGCGTGCTGAGCTTTACGCAGGGCTGAGTACAGTGAAGAACCCTGAGCTGTGCTGAATTCACTGTAGGTGTGATATGTTGAGCAGTGAGTATAAATATCCTATCGTTGACCAACACTTAGTCATTTTTAGAACCATTCGTTCCTTATCTTCTCCTATACTCTCTCCAGAGATATTCCCCAAACCCTAGCTACTGTTCACCCGTCTAGTAAATTCCAAACCGTCGTAGTTTGACCGGTCCATTGGTATCGAGGGTACAGCCATTGGAAACCCCTCTTCAAGGCCGACGTTTCCATACCAGTTTGGAGTCGGGAGAAGGCTGGACGAAGGAATCGCTGAGAAGCTGCGTTAGTTGGGTTTCACGATTTCCAGCTGGGTTTGAGCTTCGGTTCAGGTAACCGTGTTCTGCTAGTGTTAGTTCGACTCCTAGAATTTATCTTTGAGCTATTAGGGCTCTGTTGTTGTATGCAGTAGTGCTGTGCTGTTTAGGCCTTCGGTCGAGAGCTGTATAAGCTTTAGCAGAGCTGATTATTTAGGTGTCATGCCCGGTACGCTAAATCACAGATTAATTACTCAAGTAATCATAATTATGCGGAAACATGAAATATGGGCTAAAATTTTCGTTTTGGGCCTGAACCAAAATATCATCTCAAAATATATTCATAGTCAAAATACGATTTAACACAAAATCCAACACATCAATAACACAAATACAGGTAAGATACAAATCAAGATCACCAAATATATAGTTCACGCAGGGCATCCCCTGGTTCAATACATAATACATAAAAACTGGGACTCAGAATGGGGATCTATCAGCCGACGCTCCACTCGATCCAACTGGATTACCTGAAGATCCTACAAAGGCCAATCACAGACCAAAGCAGCCCAAAACAGGGAAATAAACGAGGTCAAACCTCAATATGAAGAACATCTAAAAAAAGAAACAAATATATCAGTCATGCAATATTTCAAACGTGCAATGCATGAGGGCTACCAAGAATCATCGGTAGGCAAGGGACAACGACTCAGCTGTGCAGAATCAAATCCTATGATATTCAGGTACGACGGATCAATCGTCCATCACAGTGTAGTGGTATTCAGGAACGACAACTCAGACGGCCACCACATCAATATCAACGTTGGACCTTTCAGGCATGACGGCTCAGCCGGCCGATCACAACGCATAAAGGAAATCAGTTCACAAGAGGATCAGGATCAATATGTATGCGTGAATGCACAGCAGAATCATGATTATATCGATGCATATAACTCACACGCACACAGACAGATAAGAGCACATAATCAGCCTCATAAACAACCAGTCACTACCAGCGCACCGATCACAGAAATTTTTAACACGAAAGAAATATTCCCAAGCTGATATTCAAACTGCTAGATCCAGCTCAATTCGTACCTCAAAATAGCTTCTACCTCGACATATTTCACTTAGACTCAGCACCAATAGCCCGCTAAATCCTTCTGCCTCACCAACTCATGGCGAAACACAACAGGAACTGCTCAAAAGCTCAACTCTGTCAAGATATCTCACAAATCAACTCAAAACTAAGCTCATTCAGCTTACGGCCTACGGTCGAGAAACTCAACCCAATCTCAACTACACTACGTAGGACCAACCAGCTCAAATCGAAGATTGAAACGAGAGAAATCACTTACTCAAAAGCTCTAAAGGAACGGAAGGACTATCTGCGTGAATTCTCAACAGTGCTCGAACACTGCAACCACTTCGTGCTCCCTCAACATGTCGACTCAAGTGTCCAAACTAGTAGAAATAGAAAGGTCTTAAGGATACGAGCTCAGCGCTACCAATCTTGCTCCAAACGGCAGCATAAATCGACGGCAATCTCAAGAAATAGGGATCAAATGAACAATAAGGGTTTGAGAAGCTCTCGGGAAGAAGATAAGAGATGTTGGGTCTCGAATTCGCTAAGTGTTGGTCAACACTTATATATACTTCAGTCAACGCTACAGTGAAAGTCAATCACTCAAGTCAAAGCTGATACCAGCACCCAGATCTTAGCGCTACATCAGAAATTAGAGCTAACTCAGATCTGACTTCTCTACGCTATATTAGTGCGCAACAACTAAACGACGTCGCGTAGGAGTCCCGCTCAAAACCAACAGATCACACACACACATAGACCCGCTCGCAAACATCCAGATCTTGCTTTCATCAAACGACGTCGCACCACTCATCCTCAACCAACGCCAAATCTGGTCCATGCCAAACGACATCCATCACTTATACTCGAACCAGCGCATACCTGGGTAATCCAAAACGACATCGTTTCGCTTCCCTCTCAAGGCAACTCGCTCAACCACACGAGGGACAGATCTGGACACCCAAGTCTTACTCAAATCTAAAAAAAACAAACCGGTCTACTCAAACCGTGAACCAAACCGATTCTCCCAGCGCCTTTAATTCACTCGCGTGGGGTATTTTCCAAATCTGGACTCCAGCGACAAGCAATATACCAAATTTTCTCAGCGCTAACGCTCTCCCTTACTCAACGATACTCACCAGATACAATTCTAAATCAAATTCGAAGCTCATATACTCAAATCTGCCCACATCCAAGCTGATCTCACAAACAAATTTGACCAATATTCCTAGGCTGAATACCCGATAATTCACAAGGCATATTTCTCCGATTAAATCCTCATTCCAATCTAATCTTCTCAAACATCTACGAGATTAAATCGGGTCAAATTACTCAAATCTATTCGTGACATATCACTAATTAAATCTATTAAAAGGTACAGTCCTCACATTAGGTGTCTTGACAGATTTGAGCTCCCTGATGGTTGCTATGAGCTATTGGCCTTGAGCAGTTGGCCAAGCGGAGTAGGAGGTGTGTTCTACTAGCAGCCGTGAGCTTGTTCTGAGGTATTTTATCAAGATATGTGTAAGGTACGAATTGAGCTTGTGTTTTATAGCTTGGAACAAGCATGTGAGCATAGAGGCTGTAGGCTGAACTGCCTTAGCTTGTCGTGTGTATGCTGGGTTGTAGTTTCTGTTACGCTTGTGCTGAGTAGCCTAGATGATTATGCTGTGTTGCGCCTGCTATGTCTAAGCTGTTGATGTGTATTGTTCTGTTATGCGTGGTTGAGACTATTCTATGTAGGTTGAGTCTGTACTGCCTACGTGCTGTTTGCCGTAGTTGTTTCTGTGTGTGCTGGTATGCCGCACTGATCTGTTTATTGTTATGTTCCGAATGTGAGCTAATTTGGCTAGTCGTGTATAGCATGAGGGTGCATGAGATATGCTGTTATGCTTTGCCGTGCTGATTTGCATGTGTTTACTATATGTTGTTGCATGAGCTTGCTGATACTGCATACTGTCATAGTATATTGAGCCTGCTTTCCTTGAGAACCTGATGATGATGTGATAGAACCGTGATCTCGTCTCCCTGCTATGATGATTGGTGTCGCCATGAGGTGGAGTGGGTGATTTCCCTTCCCTCAGAGAGCTGAAAGGCATCAATAGGTCGAGGCTGAAAGGGATTATGGTACGGCGTGTGAGGTGACCGGGTAATGCCCTCACCCCTCATACATGTAGTGGCCACTGTTGTTGGTTGACTGGTCGGCTGAGACGTCGTGCCTGGGAGTCCTCCTCTGTTGTTGTTTGATTGGCCAGCTGAGACGTCGTTCCTGAGTCGTGATTGCTAGCTAAGTCGCTGTGCTTGTTACCGATGAGCCTTGGTACCCTTCATGCATTGCACGACACATGTTTCATGCTTTATTTGATAGCTGTTGATAAATTGCTCTTCGTGTGGAGGTTTGACCTTATTTGTTTTCCCTTGGGGCTACTTTGGCCGTGGGTTGGCCATTGCAGACCTTTTTTCAGGGAGTCAGCTGGTCCATGAGGTGTGACAGTTGGTGCAGTCCCAGGTGTGAGTTCCCAGTTATGTATACATATATGCTATATCGAGTCACTGCCAGGGGATGCCTTGTGTAGTTGTTTGTATTTGACTTGATTGAGTTGCATGTATATTTATTGTAGTATATGTTATTTCTATGGCTTTTGAGTTAAAGCCTTATTTTGAATATAAAATTATGTTGAATGTATAATTTCAGTCAGGCTGAAAAATAAAAATTTTATCCGCTTATGAGCTTCTGTGTTTTTGCGTGTTGTAGATGTATTTAGAACATCGGGCCTGACACTTTGGTATCAGAGCTTAAATTGGGATAAACTAGGTTTTTTTTCTATCACACTCGAGCCTAGGCACTGCATTTGCTTGACTACATGATTACCTGCTTTGAATGTGCTTATATCTGATGTACCTCTTAGATGCCGCCGAGGAGAGGTAGAGGTAAGCTGGTAGGCAGGTTGTAGACGAGCCGATAGTGTTGGATAGTGAGGAGGATTTCGCTCAGCCGGATGTTCCTTTGCACCGTCGTGCTACACAGGCTGAGGCTGAGGTGGAGCAATTGACTCGATGAGTGAGTAGTACGGAGCTAATTCTGGCTAGGTTCCAGCGGATGAACCCTCCTACCTTCAATGGTGCCGAAGGTGGTCTTGCAGCCGAGGGTTGGTTTGTACACATGGTGGGTCTGTTTGACCGTGTACAGTACGAGGATGAGACAAGACTGAGTCTGGCGACTTTCCAGTTGAGGGATCAGGCACAACTTTGGTGTAGGGGTGCTTCCCGAGCGATGACTGAGGCGGGAACGGTGATCACATGGGAGAGTTTTTGTGCTGCCTTTCGTCAGGAGTATATCCCCGAGTCATACTACAACACCAAGGAGTGTGAGTTTGATAACTTGGTGCAAGGGGATCTGAAGGTGGCTGATGCGAGGCGGTTTTCTTCCCTTCTCGCTTATGTTCCCCCATGTTGTTGGCCGTGAGAGGGCGAAGCAGAACAGATTCTTGGAAGGTTTGAGAGAGGACCTTTATTCTTTGGTGCTAGCAGCTTCCCCTTCTACCTTTGCGGAGGCAATGGATCGAGCGATAGACATCGAGGAAGGCCAAGAGAATAGACAAGCTCGGGTCCAAAGGACAACTGGATAGAATGTTTCTTCTGTGCCATCTGAAGTGCCTTCTTCATAACCTTCTCAGGCACCGCAATCTTTGAACCGTCAGCGGTTTAGGCCGAGAGGAAAGCAATTCAAGAGGACTGGTTCGCGTTCTTCCAGTTCAGACAGCTCTGGTGGGGCTATGGTTTGTGTCCAGTGTGGTGGCAATCATCTAACGTCACAGTGCCATGGAGTGTGGGGAGCTTTCCATACATGTGGGCAGACTGGACACTTCTCGAGGGTGTGTTTTGCAAGAGGACAACGTTCTAACCTGTCGCAGCAGGATCCTTTTGGGGATGTTTCACGGGATCTGCATTTGCCTTTTCAACCTCAGCACTCGGGACCCCAGTGGGCTCAGTTGAGAGCGATTACTGGAGAGCATGCTGACGAATTTTCGGACGAGTAACCACATGTACTTTCTTTGCTTTTGGATTTTTACTACGTGAGTTTGGTATTGACACGAGAACGTCACACATGGGTGTTTCTGTGCTGTGTGCTTGAGTGTGGGTTGATTCAATCCCCACCTTGTTTTGTGTGATGTAGTGTTTGATAGAACTCCTGCCGTTGTGAGTTAGTTTTGTCCCGTGAGATAGTGCTGATTTGTACGGCTGATTTGAGGAGGAAGTGCTGATAGCAATCCCGTTGATCGTTAATTCATGTTGTCTTCTGGATGAGGTTCCCGGAGGTTGTGCAGATCGAGAGTTTGTTTTTGTCTTTGAGATAAGCTGGACGTTGTGAGCTAAGTATCAGCGTAGGGTCCTTACTGATTTTTGCATGTGCCAGTCTGAGTTGACTGTGCAGTTGAGTAAGCTAAGCAATGTTGGAGTCAGCCTAGAGCAGGCTTGACTACTGTTTCCTGTAGTGAGACTGCATGGTGTGCTGGTGTTGGAAGTAACCAGCAGAAAGTCTTGGAGTTTTCCCTGAGGTTGGAAGAACTCGCAGATAGCTTTTGAGTCTCGATTGGATATGATAGAAGCTTACCATCCCACCCAGATGGCCAATCTAAGCTGGCCATGCAGATTTTGGAAGGCATGCCGTGAGCAGTAGCGATGATTTTTGTTGGTGGTTGATATAAATTCCTTGCCTCGGTGGAGTTTTGGGTGCTGTTTTAGCTCCCAGTGATGTTCGGGGTGATCTCCCTTGAGATTTTGCAAGGAAAAAGGTGCAGATTAGCTTTACCAACTGGAAAGTTGGGGAAAAATCTGCAATTTTCACCGAATTCTGTGCAGTAGGTGAAGTAACAAGGGGATCTGATTTGATCCGGAACGAAGGTTGAGTGAGATATCTGAGCCAGTTTGTGCTCTTGAGGTATGGATCTTTGGAGTTTTGGCTTGCTAGCCGTGTGCTTTTGGTAAGTTTCTCCTTCCAGCTCGTGTTGAGCTTGAGAATGTAGGGTGGGCTAGCTCTTGGATTCGTCAGTCGGTGCAAATTTTTCCATGCAGATAGGGTCTGTGGCATGTAGTTTGTGGATGCCGGTTGAGTTGTTCATTGATACATGATGAATCTCATGTGCCTCAGCCGAGGACACACGAGCCAGATCCTTCCTTTGTGATGTAGGACTGATGGAAAAAGCTGGACTAGGCCCTGAGATGTTATGATAGTCCAGTGAGATCTCTGGACAGGAAGGAGAAGCTAGTGGATCTTAAAGAAAATTTCAGAATCGAGGTTTAAACTGGGATATCCGCCCTATTTGAGATAAATGAATACAACCCAAGCGGGCGACACGTTATTTATGAACTATGGATCTACGAAGAAGGGATAAGATCATACCTTGGGCTTTTGGTGCAGTGGAGATATCTCTGTGGTGAAGAGGTGGCCTGAGCAGTGGAAACGCAAAGGTGGAAAGTGAAACCTCACTCTTGTGTGTGCTGAGTCCTCCTCGATGTGCTGATGGTTGTTGTTGAACTCCAGTCTGTGCTGTGCTCTGTTCTGGTTTTGACAGACTGTTGCTTTTGATTTCGAGGACGAAATCTCTTAAGTTGGGGAGAGTTTTGAGGACCTTAATTAGCCGAGATAATTAACGGTCTAATCCACCCGGATTATTGGCTAAGTAATCGGTATAGATCAGCTTAGGGAGCATCTGTTAAGATGGAACAGCTCGGACACGAGCTGGTTCTAGGGTGGTGCTAAGATGATAGAAGAAACTGTTTATTGTGGACCAGATTAGGCGCAAGCTGTTATGAAAGTACGAGTATAGATCAGCTTAGGGAGCATCTGTTAAGATGGAACAGCTCGGACACGAGCTGGTTCTAGGGTGGTGCTAAGATGATAGAAGAAACTGTTTATTGTGGACCAGATTAGGCGCAAGCTGTTATGAAAGGACTGTGCTAAGTCCGTGTAACTATTAGCAGTTTACGAGTATCGTATAGCTGTTGGCGAAAGTGGCGGATCCGGATCCCGTTTCTCGGGGGCGCAGCGGAAGTTAAAATTTTTCACCGGAAACGTACAATACATATCAATAAATCAATGATAAACATACATAGGATGTTTGAATCGTTACCTTGCTGGCGTCTAGGCGCCTGGCTCTAACCAGATTCACAGGGAATTCTGGCTCTTGAAATGTAGGCGGCGGTAGATCCTCCTAATCAGGTCCACGACCGGAAATAAGAATCCTTCGTCAGCCTGCACTAGAAGGCCTGAAGAATTTGGCACGAACGGAATCTCCTCGTCACGTTGATCGGAACAAGTCCGATCACGAAGTCACCGGCGGCGGGCGACGGTGAGGCGGCGGCGGCGGCGGCGCTTGGAGGCCGACGACGGCGAGGCTTATGGAGAGGAGGGGCGGTGCACAAAGGGCTAGGGTTGTGTGTGTAAGTTATGTTCTAGCCCTTGACCAACTCTACAATCTAAAGATGGTACATGGGCTGAACCGGCCCAATGGACTTGGGTCAAACCCAGGTCCATATGAACATTCGGTTCATTTAATTCGCCGTGGTTTCATCATAATCCCGATCGATGATCAGATCGGACCGATCGACTCAGTTTCCAAAACTGAGTATTATGATGTGAAAACAATTTTTCATACCACCTAGTCCAAAAATACAGTTTAGCCCCTCAATTTTGGGAAATCGCAATTTGACCCTTGTTGACCTTTAGGAAGTCGCACTCCCTAAATTCCTCCTCCCATGCTCAACACATTGAGCTCAGTTTCCGTGCTGGAATCATAAATTCAGTACTTGTGTGACCCTCAATGGTTCAGGGATACAGCTAGCCGTGGGCCCACAACCATTGTGACTCCGAAATCACAATTTCGGACTTGCCCAACGGATCATGGTAAAGCGCCTAGCAACATCGCCCCATGATCCCCTAGGTATCACTTATAGTGCCTGAAAGAACCAGTTGGTCGTGGTTAGCGTACGGTATGGTCCTTTCATTACATATATCCCGATCAGATCAACGACCATTGGTAAATCGAGAGTCACTAGAGATCCGATAGCTATGCATACATCACCGAAATCACAATTTCGGACTTGCCCAACGGATCATGGTAAAGCGCCTAGCAACATCGCCCCATGATCCCCTAGGTATCACTTATAGTGCCTGAAAGAACCAGTTGGTCGTGGTTAGCGTACGGTATGGTCCTTTCAACACATATATCCCGATCAGATCAACGACCATTGGTAAATCGAGAGTCGCTAGAGATCCGATAACTATGCAGGACTAATCAACCAAGACCTCGGACTTATCCACTATACAAATGGTAACCACTTGGAAAGTCCGAACGAGGGTAGTTCGATTCGATACCAGGTCACTATCCATCTGCATGCTCAGAACATCACAATGTTCCCTACCAATGAAACATGGTACTTCACATCGCAGATGCTAGTCTCAAGCTCGGGCAGCCTTATCATTATTTTGACGGCCCAATCGACTAGGAACGAATTCAGAATACACAGTGACTATTAGATGTGTTTCATGATAGCCATCATATCCACTATCACATCTAACATACACTATGGTGCATTCTAGGTCTTTATCCAACACAATTGTTAACATTATAAAATAATGAAGATAAAGAATGCCATAAA
>KQ988505.1:161989-186914 GCA_001598015.1 Dorcoceras hygrometricum
GAATATCATATATAAAGATCATTTCATACAAAGTCAATAAAACCCACACGCCACAAGTTGGCTAGTTGGGCATCTACTCTAACAATCTCCCACTTGTCCTAAATCCAACTACTCATCAGACGCAGTCCCATTGTTTCGCGATGTTTTTCAAACAACGGTCCTGGCAAGGGCTTCGTAAGTGGATCAGCAATGTTGTCCGCAGAGGCGACTCTCTCAACTGCTATGTCACCTCTAGCCACAATATCCCGGATTATGTGGTATTTCCTCAGTATATGTTTGGATCTTTGGTGAGACCTAGGCTCCTTTGCTTGCGCAACGGCACCCGTGTTGTCGCAGTAAACCGAGACTGGACCAAATCCATCAGGGATGACGCCCAAATCTTGGACGAAATTCCTTATCCAAACCGCCTCTTTAGCAGCAGCTGATGCTGCGATGTACTCAGCCTCAGTGGTAGAATCCGCGATAGTGTCTTGCTTGGAACTCTTCCAAGAGACAGCACCACCATTGAGCATGAATACAAATCCAGAGGTAGACTTTGAATCATCCACGTCACATTGGAAGCTAGAATCAGTGTAGCCTTCCAATTTCAGTTCACCACCCCCATAGACCATGAACATATTCTTAGTCCTTCGTAAGTACTTAAGAATATCCTTCACAGCCTTCCAATGCAATTGGCCGGGGTTGGCCTGGTAGCGGCTCGTGACACTCAGAGCATATGCGACATCCGGTCTAGTTGAGTGTTAGAGTAGATGCCCAACTATCCAACTTGTGGCGTGTGGGTTTATAGACTCTTGTATATGACAGTCTTTATATATGATATTCACATTTTTTATGGCATTCTTTATCTTCATTATGTTTATATAATGTTAACAATTGTGTTGGATAAAGACCTAGAATGCACCATAGTGTATGTTAGATGTGATAGTGGGTATGACGGCTATCATGAAACACATCTAATAGTCACTGTATATTCTGAATTAGTTCCTAGTCGATTGGGCCGTCAAAATGAGGATAAGGCCGCCCGAGATTGAGACTAGTATCTGTGATGCGAAGTACCATGTTTCGTTGGTAGGGAACATTGTGATGTTCTGAGCATGCAGATAGATAGTGACCTGGTGATCTATCGAACTACCCTCGTTCGGACTTTCCAAGTGGTTACCATTTGTTGAGTGGATAAGTCCGAGGTCTTGGTTGTACTGATTAGTCCTCACGACTCGAAACGTCATTGAGACTCTACATGATAGGCGTCTCACTTTGACCCGTTTGCCGACTCACTTGGAGTCATTAGGCGGCGGGATTGGGTGAGATCCCGATGCATGTAGGAGTCGATGCTTCGTTGTCGAGGATTCACCGCTCGCTTACATGCGTGGATATCCTATGCTATCTGAGGGGATAATAGTGTATAAATCTCTGGCCAGAGTACTAGAAGTGTTTTAGATAAATGGGTTTACCTAGTAACACTCGCGATGTCACTATTCGATCTCCAAGATGTATGCATAGCTATCGGATCTTTAGCGACTCTCGATTTACCAATGGTCGTTGATCTGATCGGGATATATGTGTTGAAAGGACCGTACTATACGCTAACCATGACCAACTGGTTCTTGCAGGCACTATCAGTGATACCTAGGGGATTATGGCGCGATATTGCTAGGCGCTTTACCATGATCCGTTGGGCAAGTCCAAAATTGTGATTTCGGAGTCACAATGGTTGTGGGCCCACGGCTAGCTGTATCCCTGAACCATTGAGGGTCACAAAAGTACTGGATTCAAGATTCCCGCATGGAAACTGAGCTCAATGTGTTGAGCATAGGAGGAGGATTTTTGGAAGTTTGACTTCCTAAAAGTCAACAGGGGTCAAATCGTGATTTCCCGCTGTTGAGGGGCAAAACGGTCATTTTGAACTGGGGTTCTGAAAAATGGTTTTTCAGATCATAATATTCAGTTTTGAAAATTGAGTCGATAGGTTCGATCTGATCGACGATCGGAGTTGTAACGAATTCGCAGTGATGGATGTCGTCATTTGGACCCGGGCCCGTTGGGCCGGTCCAAGTTCATTACTAGTCTTATTAAAGGAGACTTAGGGCTTCATTATGACATAACTCAAACTCATAACCTAACCCTAGCTCCAAAGTTGGACGCCCCCTCCTCTCCCAAAGCCGCCGCCGCCGGCCACCACCATCGTCGCCGCCGCCGCCGCTAAGTGATCGGACTTGTTCCGATCACCATTTCGAGGAGTTTCCATCCGTGCTGATCTCTTCAGGCCTTCTAGTGCAGGCTGACGAAGGAACCTTGCTTCCGGTCATGGACCTGATTAGACGTAATCTACCGCCGCCTACCGTGAAGTGTCGGTTTCCTCGTGAAACTGGTCGGAGCCAGGCGCCTAGACGCCAACAAGGTAACAATCAAAGAACCCCCTATGAATGGTTTGTTGAATTGTTTTATTGTATTGAACGTTTCCCGGCGCTAATTTTAATCTTCCGCTGCGCCGCCGGGAGACGGTATCCGGATCCGCCACGGTTCCCCAACATTGAGATCATGCCATACATAATACTACCTATTGCCGAGGCATATGGCACACGTGTCATACTCTCTATCTCCTCATCAGTCTTCGGACACATAGACTTAGATAGAGTGACCCCGTGGCACATAGTTAGGTGTCCTCTCTTGGACTCTTCCATAGAGAACCGCTTAAGTATGGTATCGATGTAGGTAGCTTGGGTGAGTACGAGCATCCTTTTCGATCTATCCCGATAGATCTGTATTCCAAGAATATAGGATGCTTCACCCATGTCCTTCATCGAGAATCTACTAGACAACCAGACTTTAGTTGACTGCAGCATTCCTACGTCATTCCCAATGAGTAGAATGTCATCAACATAAAGTACAAGGAATGTCACAGCATTCTTAACTACCTTCTTATACACACATGGCTCCTCGGGATTCTTGATGAAACCAAATTCCTTAATTGTTTCATCGAATCTCAGGTTCCAACTTCTCGATGCTTGTTTGAGACCGTAGATCGATCTTTGAAGTTTGCATACCTTATGCTCACTTCCTACATATGTGAAACCCTCAGGCTGCGTCATATAGATCTCTTCCTTAATGTTTCCATTAAGGAACGCAGTTTTCACATCCATTTGCCATATCTCATAGTCGTACCATGCGGCTATGGCCAGTAAGATTCTAATTGACTTGAAAATTGCGACTGGTGAAAAGGTTTCATCATAGTCAACACCTTGCCTTTGAGTGTAACCTTTCGCGACCAGTCGTGTCTTGTAGGTCAATACCTTGCCATCAGGCCCGAGTTTCCTCTTGTATATCCATTTACACCCAATAGGAACAATTCATTCGGGAGGATTAACAAGAGTCCAAACTTGGTTCGCATGCATTGAGTCAATCTCAGACTGCATTGCTTCAAGCCACAAATTAGAATCAGCATCGGAAATCGCCTCCTTGAAAGTTCTTGGATCACATCCAACAACTTGATCACCTTGATCATCTTCAAGGAGGAAACCATATCTTTCAGGAGCCCTAGGAACCCTTTCGGATCTCCTAGGTGCGACCATTTCTGGTACTGGCTCTGGAGGTGCGGGAGACTCACTTGGTACTTCAGATGGTTCTCGAACTTCTTCGAGTTCTAATATCTTGCCTTTTCTATCAAGTAGAAATTCCCTTTCCATAAAGGTGGCATTTCTAGAAACAAACACTCTTGTTTCGTTGGGATAGTAGAAGTAGTATCCAATAGAATTCTTTGGATACCCAATGAAGTAACATAAGATGGATCTAGTATCCAGCTTATATCCCACTGTCTGCTTCACGTAAGCAGGACATCCCCAAATCCTCATGTATGAGTATTTGGGTGGTTTGCCCATCCATATCTCATATGGAGACTTATCCACCGCCTTGGTGTGGACATTGTTCAACAACATTACCGCCGTTTCGAGCGCATAGCCCCAAAACAAGGTAGGAAGCTCAGTGAAGCTCATCATAGATCGAACCATGTCCATCAAGGTTCGATTACGACGCTCCGCTACACCATTGAGCTGTGGTGTGGCCGGAGGGGTCCACTGTGAGAGAATCCCATTCTCTTTAAGATAGTCTTGGAATTCAGCACTCAAGTATTCACCACCTCGATCGGATCGAAGCGCTTTAATACTTTTCCCCAACTGATTTTCTACTTCAGCCTTGAATTCTTTGAACCTTTCAAAGGATTCAGACTTGTGCTTCATCAAGTACAAGTACCCATACCTAGAGTAATCATCGGTAAAGGTGATGACGTATGTGTGACCGTACTTAGTACCAATGCTAAGTGGACCACACACATCAGTATGGATCAAATCCAATGGGCCTTGAGCACGTTCAGGCTTGCCCTTGAAGGGTTGTTTAGTCATCTTTCCCTTGAGACAAGACTCACAAGTCGGTAGGGAGTTAATGTCTGACGAATCAAACATGTCACTCCTAACTAACTTGTTCATCCTACTTAGGGAAATATGACCTAGCCTAGCGTGCCAAAGTTGTGTTGGGTTTAAGCTATCGTTTTTCCTTTTAATTGTTGTTGTATGTGTTTCCACATCACGAGTTGGAACAGCTTTTAATTTTAAGGTGCATAAGTCGTTTTCGCGTTCCCAAATTCCAATCAAACATTCATTCTTGTATATATTGCAAATCGAATTAGCAAAATGACATGAATATCCATCACTATCAAGCATAGAAACATAAGTAATGTTCTTTATCAATTTAGGAACAAATAAAACATCTTTCAATAACAACTTAAAATTCGATGACAGAAATAAATAAACATCTCCTATAGCTACTGCAGCAACTCTTGCTCCATTGCCCAGCCTCAAGTGGGTCTCACCCTCTCTAAGACGTCGGCTTCTTGTCATCACCTGCAAATCATTGCAGATATGAGATCCACATCCGGTATCAAGTACCCAAGAAGTCGAATTAAGAGACATATTTATTTCGATATAGAACATACCTTTCGCAGTTCGCAACTGCTCGAGGTACTGCTTGCAGTTCCTCCTCCAGTGCCCAGGCTTGTGGCAGTGGTGGCAAACATCCTCAGTCTTGTTTGGCTTGGAAGCCTTTGCCTTGGGCTTCTTGTTGGGCTTTTCCTCCTTCGCAGGGGCAGAACGCTTCTTGCCCTTGCGTTTGGGCCCCTTCTTCGCAGAGGAAGAAGAGCCCATAAGGAGGACGGGCTTGTCCTTCTTTATGTTTCCTTCGAACACGACCAACATGTTAACCACCTCTTCAAGTGTGGCTTCCAGCTTGTTCATGTTGAAGTTGACCACAAAGGGGTCGAATGCAGCGGGTAGTGAGAGGAGAAGCAAATCCACAGACAGCTCATGTGGAAGTGTGATATCAAGGCCCACCAACTTTTCAATGAGCCCAATCATACGAACCCCATGCTCGCGAACCGAAGTCCCATCGCGCATGCGGCTTGTCATAAGCTCCTTGACAGTGGTGAACCTCTCATGTTGAGAGTTCTCCCCATACAGCTCTTTGAGATGAAGATGTATGTCAGCAGCATACACCGTCTTCTCGAAGCGCCGTTTCATTTCGTTTGAAATCGATGCCATCATATAGCATCGAGTCTTAAGCTTGTCATCCCACCATTTGTTAAGCTTAGTCAGCTCCTCAGGGCTGATATCGGCAGGGGCTTCCTTCGGAGGGCTCTTGTCTAGCGTGTAGAGGAGCTTCTCCGAAGCCAACATAATGTTGAGGTTTCGAAGCCAGTCTTGGTAGTTCAGACCGGTGAACTTGTTGCTATCCAGTATAGCAGCGAGTGGGTTTTTGATCGAAGACATTTTATAAGCAGTTTATACTGAAAAGAAAAACAGACATGCATTACTAACTATATATGAAAAACGCTAAGACATAAAACAAGGTCATTTAGTTTTATGATTTACCCTTCCACTATTTTAATGATTTCATCACCCTCTAATGAAATCGAGAAAGCAAGTTTCCTGAGTGGGTACACAGAGTCCAATCAAGCGATCATGGTCCAAAATAATATCAGCCAACCATGACCCCCAAAAGGTAGAGTCCAATTGCAACCGGTGCAACCTCCATGTATTCACCTCACGTCCAGTAAGGGCCCAATAATATGACGCCGATTACTATCACGTGTCAAGATGACTCATCAATGTTGAGTCGTGAAGGACGGTCCCCTTAACGTCCCCAATAATATGAGCCAACGTTAAAGGGAGTTCCAACCGACTCACAACAAGTGTCAATGACGTGTACAGCTTTCCGGCATACATAACCCCCTCAATAATATGAGCCGGGCCATGTATGCGGGTAGCATCGACGTTCACTCATTGTTAATGGAAGGTAGGAAAATTTAAACAGATTTAAATTCCCTTAGTTTATCGAATAAACTTTTAATCTTGATATAAGTTTTAAATCATATTTAAAACGAGAGATTTTAGTTTTGAAAATTTGGTCTCAATAATATTTTAAATCATAATTTAAAACATGCGGACTCAATAAACATATATCGAATATATAAACTTTGGGATGATCGATCGCGAGAGCTATGCGGTCTGTGGTTGCCAATCACGGACCTGGGTCCAGTCCTAGGTGAAATGCAATATGCAATGCAATCCTATTACAATTGCTTCCGGTTTTACAGATCTTCGGTCTTCAATATCTTTGATCGTCATCCCACCGTCTTCAATTGTCCTCCCACTAAATCTAGTAATTTACATTTAAATTGTCATGACACATTGTGATACAAATTTTTAGGGGTGGGAACGGGCCACAAACAGACCCACTTTATAAACGATATCAACAATATATATACAACCAAAATCGCAAAACCTAGAGCATACACCTAACACATTGGGCACGGCTCTCGATCATCCCAAACATGCAATCCATCAAATTAATTGACATAAATTAAATAATCAAATCATATTTGACAATTTCCTACAAAATCATATTTTAATTATAAAATCATATTTTATAAATAAAATCGCATTTTGTCGACAAAATCATATTTTATCAACAAAATCATATTTTAATTATAAAATCATATCCTATAATTAAAATCACATTTTGTTAATTTTAATTGCATCAAATTGGGCTTAAAAAAATTTTAGGCCCAAAATCTAAAAAATTTCAAAATCAATTTTGGTCCGACCAAAATCGGCCCAATATCAAATATTGGCCCGAAAACTTCATGGGCTGCCCGGGACAGGCCCGAAAAAAACCTAGAAGAAATTAGCCGTCACAACGCTGCTGGAAACACGCCGGATGGCGGCCGCCATCGCACAGCGTGCGGCACACGGCCGCACGCTGGCCGCGCCATGCGCGGCAGGATGGCCGACGTTGCGCCCGACCGTGGCGCAACCAGTTGCGCGAGGCTGCTGACCAACCAGCAGGCATCGGCTGGCCTTCGCTCGCGGCCAACGGTAGGCATCGCCGCGCCATGCGCGGCACACACCTGCGCGCGATGAAGCGCGCGCGCCGTTGCGCGTGATGTGATGGCGCCGCCACATGTGGCGGCGCCGGAGGCCGATCACTTAAAATTTTTTTTTTTTGATTCTGAAATAATTGAAATCGATACAATTCACGCATAAAATGTATTGAAGGATCCGAGCCTTAGCTCTGATACCACTGTTGGCGAAAGTGGCGGATCCGGGTCCCGTTTCCCGGGGGCGCAGTGGAAGTTAAAATTTTTCCCCGGAAACGTACAATACATATCAATAAATCAACGATAAACATACATAGGATGTTTGAATCGTTATCTTGCTGGCGTCTAGGCGCCTGGCTCCAACCAGATTCACAGGGAATTCTGGCTCTTGAAATGTAGGCGGCGGTAGATCCTCCTAATCAGGTCCACGACCGGAAACAAGAATCCTTCGTCAGCCTGCACTAGAAGGCCTGACGAATTTGGCACGAATGGAATCTCCTCGTCACGCTGATCGGAACAAGTCCGATCACGAAGTCATCGGCGGCGGGCGACGATCAGATCGGAACGATGGTACATGGGCTTGAACCGGCCCAATGGACTTGGGTCAAACCCTGGTCCATATGAACACTCGGTTCATTTAATTCGCCATGGTTTCATCATAATCCCGATCGACGATCAGATCGGAACGATAGACTCAGTTTCCAAAACTAAGTATTATGATGTGAAAATAATTTTTCAGACCACCTTGTCCAAAATTACAGTTTAGCCCCTCAACATTGGGAAATCGCAATTTGACCCCTGTTGACCTTTAGGAAGTCGCACTCCCTAAATTCCTCCTCCCATGCTCAACACATTGAGCTCAGTTTTCGTGCGGGAATCATGAATCCAGTACTTGTGTGACCCTCAATGGTTCAGGGATACAGCTAGCCGTGGGCCCACAACCATTGTGACTCCGAAATCACAATTTCGGACTTGCCCAACGGATCATGGTAAAGCGCCTAGCAACATCACCCCATGATCCCCTAGGTATCACTTATAGTGCCTGCAAGAACCAGTTGGTCGTGGTTAGCGTACGGTATGGTCCTTTCAACACATATATCCCGATCAGATCAACGACCATTGGTAAATCGAGAATCGCTAGAGATCCGATAACTATGCATACATCTTGGAGATCAAATAGTGACATCGCGAGTGTTACTAGGCAAACCCATTTACCTAAAACACATCCAGTACTCTGGCCAGAGATTTATCACACTATTGTCTCCTCATATAACATAGGATATCCACGCATAAAAGCGAGCGGTGAATCCTCGACAACGAAGCATCGACTCCTACATGCATCGGGACCTCACCCAATCCCGCCACCTAATGACCCCAACTGAGTCGGTAAACGGGTCAAAGTGAGGCGCCTATCATGTAGAGTCTCAATGACGTTTCGAGTAGTGAGGACTAATCAGTACAACCAAGACCTCGGACTTATCCACTCGACAAATGGTAACCACTTGGAAAGTCCGAACGAGGGTAGTTCGATAGATCACCAGGTCACTATCTATCTGCATGCTCAGAACATCACAACGTTCCCTACCAATGAAACATGGTACTTCACATCGCAGATGCTAGTCTCAAGCTCGGGCGGCCTTATCCTCATTTTGACGGCCCAATCGACTAGGAACGTGTTCAGAATGCACAGTGACTATTAGATGTGTTTCATGATAGCCATCACATCCACTATCACATCTAACATACACTATGGTGCATTCTGGGTCTTTATCCAACACAATTGTTAACACTATAATCATAATGAAAATAAAGAATGCCATAGAGAAATGCGTAGATCATATATAAAGATCGTTATACACAAGAGTCTATAAAACCCACACGCCACATGTTGGCTAGTTGGGCATCTACTCTAACAATAGCAGGGAACAACAGGCGTGATTTGTTCTAGGATCGTAATGTCAGGCCCAGTGCACAACACAGAGTTAACCACGCAAAATACAATCGCGGAAGCATTTAAAAAGTGGCTAAATTTTTTTTTTCACTTTGGCCTGACGTAGAAAATCATACTTTAAAATACATCAATACTCAAAATATTGGTTTTACAACAACGGAAAACCAACAACAGCAGATACAACAAAAAATACAAGCATAGAGTGACTCCCTAATAGGGTACATCCCAAATCAACAATAAAACATTACATCCTTCCGAGGTATTCCCCGGAGGCTGCTCTACTGCCTAATATCAATAATATACATAACTGGGACACTCCAACTCTCGAGGCACCACCAGCTGAGCCATCTCCACGACCAGCTGGAAAACCTGTATAACCTGAACAACACACAGGCAAACAAACAATCCAGCCCCAGATGGACATGGGGTCAAACCCCAGTACGGAGAGCAACATAAAACAGCATGCAGATAGAGCAAGTTATAAATGTGATGCTATGCATGAGAAAAGGGAACTCAAAGGATCCAAAGGGCTGCACACAGCTGAATACCAACACTGGGAGTGGTCACCGACTGAGTGAGAGCATGGGAGTTACCCAGGCGCTCGAGCACACATGGTACCAACCACAAACAGATTACATAGTTGGCCGCAACTCATGTGAGAGAATGAGAGCTACCCAGGTGCTCAATCACCCGAATACCAGCACAAGCTAGAACAGAAAGGCCACAACTCATGTGAGAGAATGGGAGCTACCCAGGCGCTCAATCACACGCACCCCGTAAACAAGGATTAGCTCAACAGCAAAGACCAACAGATCAGAGGTTCTCACAACAGGCTGTTAACAAAGGCTCGCAAAGGAATGAGCAGAACAAATGACATGCGTGTATGCATAATAACAGCTTGCAAGACAATATACACAAAACAGAGGCAAGCAACAACAGCATACACACTGCTCAACATCAAAGGCTCGCAAAGGAATGAGCAGAACAAATGACATGCGTGTATGCATAATAACAGCTTGCAAGACAATATACACAAAACAGAGGCAAGCAACAACAGCATACACACTGCTCAACATAACAGCACACGCCATTTATACACAAGTCCATCTCAAAGCTGTAAGTATAAGCTCACATCTGTACCTTAGCATTCTGAGCTACAATTACCACAACCAAGTCTCGAGCAACTCAAATCTGCCACCTGCTTGGCCAAACAACAACAATAAAACTCAGGGATTGTAGCACAGAACTACGAACTGGGAGATACGAGCTCCACCAGCTCTATCCTACCCTTCTAGCACAACAGACAGCTCTAAACAAAGCGTAAGGGAGGATCTAGCTCTTACTCGAAAGCACTACCTGAACGGAAAAATAAATCTGCCGAAATGCTAACATACTACACAAGGTAGCTTCTTTCGCAATCTTCTTCCAGCTTAAACCCAAGCCTTCGAAAGAGGTATAAGAAGAGACGTCTTGGCAAGAGGAGTCCAACGCTACCACTCTTGCTCCAATCTGAGTCCTCTACCGCCAGCAATCAGAGAAGATAAGGTTCGGTAAACTGAACTAGGGTATCGTGGCATAGTAAGTATACGGGAAATATTTCTAAGTGTTGGGGAAGATATCGCGTTTGAATGGTCAAAGTCCTCTATTAATAACAAAAATCTGCTCAAATCTGGTGAACAGTAACCACCGACAAATCGACGTCCACAGCTGACACCAGCTCAGATCTGAGTACCACTCCAGATCTGGACTCTACGCCAAAACAGATTTGAACTTCCTTCAAAACGACGTCGCACAGAAGTCCACTATACCACTCGACACGTCATCCCGCTAAAACCAAATCTGCTATCGCTAAACGGCGTCGCATCGCTACTCAGATCCGGATGACCAGATCTGACACCAGTACAGACCAACGCTCACTGATACCCAAAACGACATCGCACAGCTTTCCGATCTAGACAACCCAAAACCGGTCCACACCAAACCCTCGAACCAGACCGGTTCACACAGTGCTAACAACTTACGAATCTCAAATCTGGTTTCTCCCAAACGACGGTGTTTCGCTGCCCGCGCAGGATATCAATTGGCGAACTCAAATATTTTGCGACAACTAGATTTCATCAGTAGCCTGGATTACAATCGACCAGCGCCAAAGCCGAATTCACCAACAAGTTCTCAACTCTCCAATCTGACTACTACTACGCAGAACTCTACAACTGTCCAGAGCTGTTCTAAACACAAATATACAGAGAACCCGATATGCTCATCCAGCATACCAGCTCAAAGGTGGTCCTCCCAGATCTGCTCACGCCAAATCTGGTCTATCCAAAACCCCGATTAATTAGCTTAATTAATCCAATAATCTTTAGGGTCTCACATCTCTCCCCCACTGAAAATAAGATTTCGTCCTCGAAATCAAAGAACAACTCCAGAACTGAACAAATGTCAAGCCTCGTGCACAAACATAGAGTTAAACCACGCAAACACTAGCGGAAGCAATAAAATAGTGGTTAAAAATTTTCGCTTTGGCCTGAGAGAAATAACATAATTTAAAATACAACAATACTCAAACTATCCCAATTTACAATCACTCAGTACAACAGTACAACATGTAATAAAATACAAGAACACCAGACTACAACTGGATACAACAAAACACAGGGCATCCCCCGACTAACAGTACCGATATATATATATATATATACTATATTAACTGGGACACTCTAACCACCTCCTGGGCACCACTAGCCGGGTCAACTCCACTACCAGCTGAGTAAGCATGGTAACCTGAACAACAAACAGGCAAACAAACAAACCAAGCCCCAGAAGGACATGGGGTCAAACCCCAGTACGGAGAGCAACTGAAAAACAGCCAATGGAAAGCAACAAGCAATATGCAAATCCTATGCATGAGATGAGGCTACAACCGAAGGCAGGGAGCCAAAATATCTCAACAGCTGCTCAACAAGCGAAACAGATCAACTGAACAACAGTGGCCACGGGGTGTGTGAGTATATGGGAGCTGCCCACTCGTCTCAGCACACGGTACCGGATGCAGAACACAGCTCAACCTGCTGTTGCCCAAATCATGAGATGTGGGAGCTACCCACTCCGCTCATAGTGGCTAACAGATCCCAGCAGGGAGATGAGGTATACGGGAGTTACCCGCTCGTCCTCAAGACAGGAATCCCGGTACACACAGATAAATACAACAGACATGGCTAAACAAGATCTGAGCTCAATATGCAATAATGCGTGTATGCAATGACAGCTTACAGATAACAACACAATAAAAACAAGTCACAACAGCAATGAAGCATACACAGCAGCCAGCATAATCACTCATGCTCAATCCAAAGCTGTAAATCAAGCTCACATCCGTACCTCAAGTATTCTGAGCTACAATTACCACAAAGCAGTCCCAAGCAACACAGATCTCGCACCTGCTAAGCCAAACACAGATACTAGCTCAGGGACAGTAGCACAGAAATTACGAATTGGGAGCTACGAGCTCAACCAAGTCCGCCCTACCCTTCTAACTCAACAGAAGGCTCAAAACAAATCACAAGGTCGGATCTTAACACTAACCCAACATGCTACCTCAACGGTAGACGAAATCCGACGCTTATGCTAACTGACTAGAGAAAGGATATGTCTTCGCACACCTCTCTTGCTTCACGCAAGCATCCAAAAGCAGTACCAAACGAAGCGTCTTAGCAAGAGGAGTCCAGCGCTACCAATCTTTCTTCAATCAGAGCTGCCTACCGCCGGCAATCGGAGAAGATAAGGTTCGGTGAACAGTAGCTAGGGTATCGCTACAGAGTTTGCTCACGGGAAATATTCTAAGTGTCAGGGCGTTCTCTATATAAAGGTCAGATCTTCTCAAATCTGAAGAACCAAACCTACCGACAACTTAAGTCTCAAAACTGGTTTCCCACTCATATCCGAATCTCACATCATATCTGAATCTACGTCATAACAGATCTCGACTTAATCAAACGACGTCACACAGAGTCTACTGTCGCCTCTAGACACATCACCCGCTACTCAAACCTGAAAACCAACGCAACTGAGATCTGAATCCTACCGCTAAGCAGCAAACGACGTCACATCGCAACCACTCAGATTCCGTCGAATCTGAAGACTAACGCTTCTCGAATCTAAATCTCGCTCGCTAAATGAAATGCTGTCGTTCCAACTAATCCCAACGACGTAGTTTAGCTACTCGTTACAGAAACACGCTAGCGTACTCACATCTGCCTAGCGATTCCTGATTCCATCTCCACAACTGAATGCGATCACCCAGCGCTGACCAACACTCACATCTGATCAGTTATCATGGGAATATTCCAACTCTCCAGATCTGTTCAAGGACTTATACAAACCCGATAACTAAACCAAGCATACCAACTCAAAGCTGGTCCATCCCAGATTTGTTCAAGCCAAATCTGGTCTATGTTAAATCCGATTAATTAACTAAATTAATCCAAGTAAGCATTCGGGTCTCATATCTCTCCCCCACTAAAACAGGATTTCATCCTCGAAATCAAGAGTTCAAGATAACTGGGAAAACAGCCACAATCAAACAACTACTGGAAGATCAACAAGGAACAACTAGCTACTAGAATCTGATACAGCGCTTACTCAAACAGATGCGGCCATTCGCGCTGCATCCTCTCTTCCAGCTCCCAAGTAGCTTCTTCTCTACCATGTTTGCTCCACTGGACCATCACCAAGGAAATGGTCTTGTTCCTAAGCTTCTTCTCCTTCCTATCCAAAATCTGCAAGGGATATTCCATGTAACTCAAAGTCCGATCTAGCTCCACCTCGTCAGTTCTCAATACATGCGATGGATCTGGCTCATACTTCCTCATCATCGACACATGAAAAACATCATGCAAGGAAGACAAATCTGGCGGCAACAACAGCCGATAAGCCAATGGACCAATTCTCTCAGCAATCTCGTATGGTCCAACATAACGAGGAGCTAACTTTCCCTTGAGACCAAATCTCATAACACTGCGGAAAGGAGAAACTTTCAGGAAAACTAGATCACCAACCTGAAACTCTAAAGGCGTAAGCCTCTTATTTGCATAATTGGCTTGGCGATCCTGTGCATCTTTCATTCGCTGGCGAATCAGATCTACGTGATCTCTCATCTGTTGCACAAATTCTGGAGAAGATAGCTGCTTCTCCCCCACTTCTTCCCAACATACAGACGATCTACACTTCTTGCCATACAAGGCTTCAATGGTGCCATACCAAACGTGACCTGATAGCTGTTGTTGTAAAAAAAACTCAACCAGAGACAACGAATCTTGCCAGCTACCACTAAAATCCATCACAACAGCTCTCAACATATCCTCTAGAATCTGGATAGTTCTCTCAGATTGACCATCTGTCTGGGGATGATACGCTGTACTCATCGCCAATCTAGTACCCAAAGCTTTTTGCAAACTCTTCCAAAACTTGGAAGTAAACCTCGGATCACGATCTGAAACGATAGAAACTGGCACACCATTCAATCTTACCACAAAATCTATGTACATCTTCGCCATCTTCTTCAAAGAATGGGTCATACTATAAGGGATGAAGTGAGCAGACTTCGACAATCTATCGATCACTACCCACACAGCATCACACCCTCTGCTGGAACGAGGCAAATGTGTGACAAAATCCATTGCTATGTGCTCCCAATTCCATTGGGGAATCTCCAAACTCTGCAATAGACCACCAGGTCTCATCCTCTCGGCCTTAACTTGCTGACAATTCAGACAACGGGTTACAAAATCAGCAACATCACTCTTCAAACCTGCCCACCAGTAATGCTGCTTTTAGACATGATACATCTTCCTTGTACCAGGATGAACACTGTGTCTACTAAAGTGCGCTTCCCTCATGATCTCCTCCTTCAAATCTATCAGATTTGGCACAACCAACCTGCCACGAAACCTCAAAAAACCATCAGACGAGACAGAATAATCCTCTAACTGTCCAGTTCTCACCTTCAGCTTCAACTCATGGATGGATGGATCTGTCCTCTGAGCTTCTCTAATGCTCGCAACAATCTGTGGCTCAACTTGGAAAGAAGACAACACAACATAATCTTCACCTGGGTAAAATCGCCAACCAGTAGTGCTTAGATGCTCATGGACCTTCGAAATCTACAACGAAGCCAGAATCGCCACTTGAGCCTTTCTGCTCAATGCATCAGCAACTACATTTACTTTCCCAGGCTGATATTTGATCTCACAATCAAAATCTTTAAGCAGCTCCATCTACCTACGCTGTCTCATATTCAAATCTGACTGAGAAAACAGATATTGAAGGCACTTGTGGTCTGAGTACACCACAAACTACACGCCATACAGATAGTGGCGCCAAATCTTCAAGGAAAAAACCACTGCTGCCAACTCCAAATCATGAACTAGGTAACGAGTCTCATTTGGTTTCAACTGACGAGAAGCATACGCAATGACTCGACCATTTGCATCAACACAGAACCCAATCCATTCAAGGAAGCATCTTCACAAACCACAAAACCACCCGAACCAGACGGTAAAGCTAACACAGGCGCAGAAGTTAGCTTCTCTTTGAGCAACAAAAAGCTATTCTCACACTGCTCAGTCCAAACAAACTTCTTGTCTTTCTGGGTCAACTGCGTCATTGGCTTAGCTATACTAGAGAATCCCACTATAAAACGCCTATAATAGCCAGCCAAACCCAAGAAACTATGAATCTCAGCAACATTCTTGGGACGCTCCCAGTTAATAACCGCCTCAACTTTACTGGGATCCACAGAAATACCTGCAGCTGAAACAACATGACCCAAAAACACAACTCTATCCAACCAAAACTCGCACTTGGAGAACTTAGCATACAGCTGCGAGTCTCGAAGCGTCTGAAGTACCAACTTCAAATGCTCTTTGTGCTGCATCGGAGTCTTAGAGTATACCAAAATATCATCGATAAATACAATCAAAAACTGATCAATGAACTCTCTAAAGACTCGGTTCATCAAGTCCATGAAAACTGCGGGGGCATTCATCAAACCAAAAGGCATAACTAAAACTCATAATTCCCGTACCTCGTACGAAAAGCAGTCTTCGCAACATCTTGCTCTCGAATATGCAACTGATGGTACCCCGAACGCAGATCGTTCTTAGAAAACACAGCCGAACCCTGAAGCTGATCAAACAAGTCATCGATCCTAGGCAAAGGGTACTTATTCTTCACTATCGCCTTGTTCAGTTGCCTAAAGTCAATACACATCCTCATCGACCCATCCTTCTTCTTCACAAACAAGATAGGCGCTCCCCAGGGTGACATGCTCGGTCAACCCTTTTCCAGCAAATCACTAAGCTGAACCTTAAGCTCCCTCAACTCAGTAGGCGCTAAACGATACGAGCTCTCGAGATAGGAGCTGTAGTAGGTACCAACTTAATGCTGAATTCTATCTCCCTCTTCGGAGGAAAATCAGGAATCTCCTCCGGAAACACATCCGAGAAATGGCGAACAACGGGAACGTCGCTAATCTCTACGCGCGAAGAAGAAGACGCATCAGAAGCATAGATCATAAATCCAGCATTATCTAACGACAACAGGTTAAACATCTCCATCGCAGAGACTAAAGGAATCTTTGATCGGGAATCTAAACCATAGAAGTCCCACTTCTCTCCAGACTGAGGCCTAAAGCGCACAACTCCATGGAAACAATCCACGGTGGCTCTATAACCAGACAACACATCCATTCCCACTATGCAATCGAAATCCCACATCACAAGCCTAATCAGGTTCTCTAACAACACATTCTCACCAAACCTAAGAATGTCATTCAACAAAATCTCTTGGGAGTACAGGCTCGCGCCGGCAGGAGTCGCAACAGACACAACATCACACAAATATGTGGTATGCAAACCATGCTCAACCACAAATGCATAAAAAATAAACGAATGTGATGCTCCTGAATCAAACAACACACGCGCAGGAAAATAAAAAACAAAGCAAGTACCTACGATCACTCCTGTTGGCATGCCTTCCGCTTGCTCCCTCGTCATGCCATTCACTTGGGCAAACTGAGGTCCTGAAAACTGGCTGGGAAGATTGTCCAAACCGCGAAGGACCAGACTACTGAAAAGGCCTAAACTGAGGCTCTCCCAACCTCTGCTACGGAGCAGGAAAAGAACGACCTCTAGACGATCCACCTCGACCCTGCGGTGGGGCGGCGGTATGCTGACATGCAGACAAAGGACACACTCTAGCAAAGTGCCCATACTGCCCACAGACGTTACACGAACCTTGCACACCTACAAACTGCACTGTAGGATGCCTTCCTCCACACTGGCCACAATACTCAACTTTGGAACTACTGCTACTGCTAGAACTATCCGAGCCATAAGAACTAGAACCAGACTTCTTCTTGAACTGACGACCACGAGGTCTAAACCTATGGTGTCCAGACGTTGGGCTACCTGCTGCTGGGGTGGCTGGGACGACTGCACAGACTGGGAAGGTTGCACCCCCGAAACCATGGGATGGTTACCTTGCACCACTTGCGGCCTAACACGAGACCCACGGTTCTGCAGTCCCTCCTCAATGTCAATAGCCCTGTCCACCGCTTCTGCATAGCTAGCCGGTGAACTTGCCAACACCAACGAATACAACTCTTCATTGAGACCCTCCAAGAACTTGTTCCTCTTTGCGCTCTCTCGGCCAGAAACATGCGGAACATAGGCAAGAAGAGAAGAGAATCTCCGAGCATACTCTCCCACGGACAAAGATCCCTGAAGGTTATCAAACTCACGCTCCCTGGCGTTCACAAAGGATTCCGGAACGTACTCCTGACGAAAGGCCATACAAAAGCTGTTCCACGAGACCCCTACTCTACTCTCCTCAAGAGTCCTCGAAGCGCCTCTCCACCAACGCTCAGCATTCCTCCTCAACTGAAACGTAGCTAGACTCAACCTACGCTCATCATAATACCTGACACGATCAAACAACCCGGTAATATGCTGCAACCAGGACTCCGCATCGGAACTAGGCTCATCACCGTTAAACGTCTGAGGGTTCATCTGTTGAAACCTCGCCATCACCAGTTCCATGTCGCCCACACGGGCTGCCAGCTCATCTACCTCATCCTCAACCTATCTGGTACGTCTACGAATAGGAATAATACACTGATCCTCATCATTCTGACCCTCTAATTTCTACTGAAATTGCCCTCTACCTCTACACCTACGTCTAGGCGGCATCTAGGAAAGTACTAAGAGGGTAAGATCACACAGCAATAAATATATCACAGAACAAGTAAATCTCATAGTCATGCACATCCAACAGACAAAACTGTGCCTAGACTCAAGTGTGATCAAAAGAAATCGAGCATATCCTAGCTTAAGATCTGATACCAAAAATGTCAGGCCTCGTGCACAAACACAGAGTTAAACCACGCAAACACTAGCGGAAGCAATAAAATAATGGTTAAAAATTTTCGCTTTGGCCTGACAGAAAGATAACATAATTTAAAATACAACAATACTCAAAATATCCCAATTTAGAATCACTCAGTACAACAGTACAACATGTAATAAAATACAAGAACACCAGACTACAACTGGATACAACAAAGCATAGGGCATCCCCCGGCTAACAGTACTGATATATATATATATATATATACTATATTAACTGGGACACTCTAACCACCTCCTGGGGCACCACCAGCCGGGTCAACTCCACGACCAGCTGAGTAACCATGGTAACCTGAACAACAAACAGGCAAACAAACAAACCAAGCCCCAGAGGGACATGGGGTCAAACCCCAGTACGGAGAGCAACTAAAAATAGCCAATGGCAAGCAACAAGCAATATGCAAATGCTATGCATGAGATGAGGCTACAACCGAAGGCAGAGAGCCAAAAGATCTCAACAGCTGCTCAACAAGCGAAACAGATCAACTGAACAACAGTGGTCACGTGGTGTATGAGTATATGGGAGCTACCCACTCGTCTCAGCATACGGTACCGGATGCAGAACACATCTCAACCCGCTGTTTCCCAACTCATGAGATGTGGGAGCTGCCCACTCCGCTCATAGTGGCTAACAGATCCCAGCAGGGAGATGAGGTATACGAGAGTTACCCTCTCGTCCTCAAGACAGGCATCCCGGTACACACAGATCAATACAATAGGCATGGCTAAACAAGATCTGAGCTCAATATGCAATAATGCGTGTATGCAATGACAGCTTACAGATAACAACACAATAAAAACAAGTCACGGCAGCAACGAAGCATACACAGCAGCCAGCATAATCACTCATGCTCAATCCAAAGCTGTAAAACAAGCTCACATCCGTACCTCAAGTCTTCTGAGCTACAATTACCACAAAGCAGTCCCAAGCAACACAGATCTCGCACCTGCTAAGCCAAACACAGATACTAGCTCAGGGACAGTAGCACGGAAATTACGAATTGGGAGCTACAAGCTCAACCAAGTCCTCCCTACCCTTCTAACTCAACAGAAGGCTCTAAACAAAGCACAAGGTAGGATCTTAACACTTACCCAACGAGCTACCTCAACGGCAGACGAAATCCGACGCTTATGCTAACAGACTAGAGAAGGGAGATGTCTTCGCACACCTCTCCAGCTTCACGCAAGCATCCAAAAGCAGTACCAAACGAAGCGTATTAGCAAGAGGAGTCCAGCGCTACCACTCTTACTTCAATCGGAGCTGCCTACCGCCGGCAATCAGAGAAGATAAGGTTCGGTTAACAGTAGCTAGGGTATCGCGACAGAGTTTGCTCACGGGAAATATTCTAAGTGTCGGGGCTGAATAATAAAGAACGAAGGCAAGGTTCTCTATATAAAGGTCAATCTCCTCAAATCTGAAGAACCGAACCTACCGACAACTTAAGTCTCAAAACTGGTTTCCCACTCAGATCTGAATCTCACATCAGATCTGACTCTACGCCATAACAGATCTCGACTTAATCAAACGACGTCGCACAGAGTCTACTGTCGCCTCTGGACACATCACCCGCTACTCAAACCTGAAAACCAACACAACTGAGATCTGAATCCCACCGCTAAGCAACAAACGACGTCGCATCGCAACCACTCAGATTCCGTCGAATCTGAAGACTAACGCTGCTCGAATCTGAATCTTGCTCGCTAAACGAAACGCTGTCGTTCAAACTAATCCAAACGACTTAGTTTAGATACTCGTTATAGAAACACACTAGCATACTCACATCTGCCCAGCGATTCCAGATTACATCTCCACAACTGAATGCGATCACCCAGCGGTGACCAACACTCACATCTGATTAGTTCTCGCGGGAATATTCCAACTCTCCTGATCTGTTCATGGACTTTTACAAACCCGATAACCAAACCAAGCATACCAACTCAATGCTGGCCCATCCCAGATCTGTTCAAGCCAAATCTGGTCTATGTTAAACCCGATTAATTAACTCAATTAATCCAAGTAAGCTTTCGGGTCTCACACAAAATCCCAACAAAATAACCAATACTGGAAAAATCACGCTACGCACAAAACAACCAGCAACCTCTAACACGCAACAAGAGGCTACTAACCAAGAGTTCAAGATAACTGGAAACAACAACAAGCAAACTGGCTACTGGAGTCAATGCAAGATTTACTCAAACATATGAGACCATTCACGTTGCATTTTCTCCTCTAACTCCCATGTAGCTTCTTCTCTACCATGTTTGCTCCACTGGACCATCACCAAGGGAATGGTATTATTCATGAGTTGTTTCTCCTTCCTGTCCAGAATCTGCAAGGGATATTCAACATAACTCAGCGTTCGATCCAGCTCCACCTCGTCAGTCATGAGAAGGATCTGGCTCATACTCCCTCAACATAGACACATGAAACACATCATGCAATGAGGACAGATCTGGTGGCAGCGACAAACGATAAGTCAAAGGACCGATCCTCTCCACAATCTCATAAGGTCCAACATAACGATGAGCTAACTTTCCCTTGAGACCAAATCTCATCACACTTCTGAAAGGAGAAACTTTCAAGAAAACCAGATCTCCAACCTGAAATTCCAAAGGCCTACGCCTGCGATTCGCATAGCTAACTTGGCTATATTTTGCAGCTTTCATACGCTGTCGAATCAGATCTACTTGATCTCTCATCTGCTGCACAAATTATGGAGAAGACAGCTGCTTCTCTCCCACTTCTTCCCAACATATTGGTGATCTACACCTCCTACCATACAATGCTTGAAATGGTGCCATTCCAATTGTCACCTGGTAGCTGTTATTATAAGAAAACTCAACCAGCGACAACGAATCTTGCCAGCTACCACTGAAATCCATTAAAATAGCTCTCAACATATTCTCCAAAGTCTGGATAGTCCTCTCAGATTGGCCATCGGTTTGGGTATGATAAGCTGTACTCATAGCCAATCTGGTGCCCAAAGCTGATGCAAACTCTTCCAAAATCTGGAAGTAAACCTCGGATCTCGATCTGAAACAATAGATACAGGCACTCCATGCAATCGCACCACAAAATCTATGTACAGTTTTGTCATATTCTTCAAAGAATTCGTCATGTTGTAGGGAATGAAGTGAGCATACTTCGAAAGTCTGTCTATAACAACCCAAATAGCGTCACAACCTCTGTTAGAACGAGGCAAATGAGTCACAAAATCCATAGCTATGTTCTCCCAATTCCATTGGGGCACTTCTAAACTCTGTAATAGACCACCATGTCTCATCCTTTCTGCCTTAACTTGCTGACAAATTTAGACAACGAGCGACAAAACTAGCAACATCTCTCTTCAAACCTGCCCACCAATAGTGCGGCTTCAAGGCATGATACATCTTCCTTGCACCAGGATGGACACTATGTCTACTATAGTGAGCTTCTCTCAAGATATCCTCCTTCAGATCAATCATATTTGGCACTACCAACCTGCCACGAAATCTCAAACAACCATCAAATGAGACAGAATAGTCTTCCAACTGTCCAGCTCTAACCTTCAACTTCAACTCATGGATAGATGGATCTGTTCTCTGAGCTGTTCTAATACTCGAAACAATCTGTGGCTCAACTTGAAAAGAAGACACCACAACATAATCATCACCTGGGTGAAAATGCCAACCAGTAGTGCTTAGATGCTCATGAACTTTCGAAATCTGCAACGATGCAAGCATAGACACTTGAGCTTTCCTACTCAATGCATCAGCAACTACATTCACCTTCGCAGGTTGATATTGGATATCACAATCAAAATCCTTAAGCAGCTCCATCCATCTACGCTGTCTCATGTTCAAATCTGACTTAGAGAAAAGATACTGAAGGCTCTTTGTGGTCTGTATATTCCACAAACTGCTCGTCATACAGATAGTGGCGTCAAATCTTCAAGGCAAAGACCACAGCTGCTAACTCCAAATCATGAACTGGGTATCGAGTCTCATGCGGTTTCAACTGACGAGAGGAATACGCAATGACTCGACCATTCTGCATCAAAACACAACCCAATCCATTAAGCGAAGCATCTGAACAAACCACAAAACCACCTGAACCCGAAGGAAAAGCCAACACAGGCGCTGTAGTTAGCTTCTCTTTGAGCAGTTGGAAGCTGTTCTCGCATTGCTCCGTCCAAACAAATCTCTTGTCCTTCTGGGTCAACTGCGTCATAGGCTTAGCTATACTAGAAAATCCCTCAATGAAGCGGCGATAATAGCTATCCAATACCAACACTCTACGAATCTCTGAAACATTCTTGGGACCCAGTTCACAACAGCCTCTACCTTACTAGGATCAACAGATATAATTGCAGATGAAATGACATGACCCAGAAACACTATTATATCCAACCAAAACTCGTATTTGGAGAACTTAGCATACAACTGCGAGTCTCGTAGTGTTTGGAGAACCAACCTCAAATGCTCTTTATGCTGCATTGGAGTTTTCAGGTAAACCAATATGTCATCGATGAACACAATCACAAACTGATCGATGAACTCTCGAAAGACTCGGTTCATCAAATCCATGAAAATTGCAGGGGCATTCGTCAAACCAAAAGGCATAACCAAAAACTCATAATGCCCATACCTCATACAAAACGCAGTTTTCGCAACATATTCCTCTAGAATGCGCAACTGATGATACCCTGAACGCAGATCAATCTTGAAATACACAGCTGAACCCTGAAGCTGATAAAAAAAATCATCGATCCTTGGTAAAGGGTACTTATTCTTCACAGTAGCCTTATTCAGTTGTCGGAAGTCGATGCACATCCTCATCGAACCATCCTTCTTCTTCACAAACAAGATAGGAGCTGTCGGGATCCGGATCACGCCTCCCGGCGGGGCAGCGGAAGAACAAAAACATGTGCAGGGAGACGATCAATACGATAAAGCAAATAACATACTATGACATTCATAGGGTGTTAAGGTGGCTACCTTGCTGGCAACTCGTGCCTGGCTCCGACCGATTTCTTAAAGAAAACGGCACTTCACGGTAGGCGGCGGTAGATATCGTCAATCAGTTCCATGACCAGAGACGGGATTCCTTCACCAGCCTGCACTAGAAGGTCTGACGAGATCTGCGCGGACGGATTCTCCTCGTCGAGTTGGTCGGAAACAATTTTCCGGCGAGAGAAGCGGCGGCGGCGACGATCGGCGGCGGCGGCGGCGGCTTATGAGAGGAGGGGGCGGCGTGTTTTGCTTAGGGTTAGGGTTACAAGCATTAAGTTTATTGATTAATGAAGTCTAGTCTTAATTAAATAGACTAAGTGAAGGACTTGGACCGGCCCAACGTGCCCGGGTCCAACTGATGAACATTCGGTTCATCCCCATCATCGTGACTTCATCATAACTCCGATCGCCGATCAGATCGGACCGATCGACTCAGTTTCCGAAACTGAACACTATGATCTGAAAAACCATTCTTCAGAACCCCAGTGCAAAATGACCGTTTTGCCCCTCAACATCGGCAAATCACGATTTGACCTCTGTTGACTTTTTAGGAAGTCGCACTCCCAAAATCCTCTTCGTATGCTCAACACATTGAGCTGAGTATCCGTGTGGGAATCTCGAATCCAGTACTTGTGTGACCCTCAATGGTTCAGGGATACAGCTAGCCGTGGGCCCACAACCATTGTGGCTCCGGAATCGCAATTTCGGACTTGCCCAACGGATCATGGTAAGAGCGT
Source organism: Dorcoceras hygrometricum (assembly GCA_001598015.1). Taxonomy (NCBI): domain Eukaryota; kingdom Viridiplantae; phylum Streptophyta; class Magnoliopsida; order Lamiales; family Gesneriaceae; genus Dorcoceras; species Dorcoceras hygrometricum. The sequence continues at coordinate 186,557 of KQ988505.1, forward strand.
CTAGCAACATCGCCCCATGATCCCCTAGGTATCACTGATAGTGCCTGCAAGAATCAGTTGGTCGTGGTTAGCGTACAGTACGGTCCTTTCAATCCATATATCCCGATCAGATCAACGACCATTGGTAAATCGAGAGTCGCTATATATCCGATAGCTATGCATACATCTTGGAGATCGAATAGTGACATCGCGAGTGTAACTAGGTAAACACATTTACCTAAAACACTTCTAGTACTCTGGCCAGAGATTTATACACTATTATCCCCTCAGATAGCATAGGATATCCACGCATGTCTGCGAGCGGTGAATCCTCGACAACGATGCATCAACTCCTACATGCATCGGGGTCTCACCCAAT
>KQ988505.1:204547-216706 GCA_001598015.1 Dorcoceras hygrometricum
ATAGGTAGTATTATGTATGGCATGATCTCGAGTAGACCGGATGTCGCATATGCTCTGAGTGTCACGAGCCGCTACCAGGCCAACCCCGGCCGATTGCATTGGAAGGCTGTGAAGGATATTCTTAAGTACTTACGAAGGACTAAGAATATGTTCATGGTCTATGGGGGTGGTGAACTGAAACTGGAAGGCTACACAGATTCTAGCTTCCAATGTGACGTGGATGATTCGAAATCAACCTCTAGATTTGTATTCATGCTCAATGGTGGTGCTGTCTCTTGGAAGAGTTCCAAGCAAGACACCATCGCGGATTCAACCACTGAGGCTAAGTACATCGCAGCATCAGTTGCTGCTAAGAAGGCCGTTTGGATAAGGAATTTCGTCCAAGAGTTGGGCGTCATTCCTAATGGAGTTGGTCCAGTCCAGGTGTACTGCGACAGCACGGGTGCCGTTGCGCAAGCAAAGGAGCCTAGGTCTCACCAAAGATCCAAACACATACTGAGGAAATACCACATAATTCGGGATATTGTGGCTAGAGGTGACATAGCAGTTGAGAGAGTCGCCTCTGCGGACAACGTTGCTGATCCACTTACGAAGCCCTTGCCAGGACCCTTGTTTGAAAAACATCGCGAAACAATGGGACTACGTCTGATGAGTAGTTGGCTTTAGGGCAAGTGGGAGACTGTTAGAGTAGATGCCCAACTAGCCAACTTGTGGCGTGTGGGTTTATAGACTCTTGTATATGACAATCTTTATATATGATATTCGCATTTATTATATGGCGTTCTTTACTTTCATTGTGTGTATGATGATTTACAATTGCGTTGAGTAAAGACCTAGAATATACTAAAGTGTATGTTAGATGTGATAGTGGGTATGACGGCTATCATGGAACACATCTAATAGTCACTGTATATTCTGAACATGTTCCTAGTCGATTGGGCCGTCAAAATGAGGATAAGGCCGCCCAAGTTCGAGACTAGTATCTGCGATGCGAAGTACCATGTTTCATTGGTAGGGAATATTGTGATGTTCTGAGCATGCAGATAGATAGTGACCTGGTGATCTATCGAACTACCCTCCTTCGGACTTTCCAAGTGGTTACCATTTGTCGAGTGGATAAGTCCGAGGTCTTGGTTGTACTGATTAGTCCTCACGACTCGAAACGTCATTGAGACTCTACATGATAGGCGTCTCACTTTGACCCGTTTGCCGACTCACTTGGGGTCATAAGGTGTCGGGATTGGGTGAGACCCCGATGCATGTAGGAGTCGATGCATCGTTGTCGAGGATTCACCGCTCGCAGACATGCATGGATATCCTATGCTATCTGAGGGGAAAATAGTGTATAAATCTCTGGCCAGAGTACTAGAAGTGTTTTAGGTAAATGTGTTTGCCTAGTTACACTCGCGATGTCACTATTTGATCTCCAAGATGTATGCATAGCTATCGTATCTATAGCGACTCTCGATTTACCAATGGTCGTTGATCTGATCGGGATATATGGATTGAAAGGACCGTACTGTACGCTAACCACGACCAACTGGTTCTTTCAGGCACTATCAGTGATACCTAGGGGATCATGGGGCGATGTTGCTAGACGCTCTTACCATGATCCGATGGGCAGGTCCGGAATTGTGATTCCGGAGCCGCAATGGTTGTGGGTCCACGGCTAGCTGTATCCCTGAACCATTGAGGGTCACACAAGTACTGGATTTGAGATTCCCGCATGGATACTCAGCTCAATGTGTTGAGCATACAAACAGGATTTTGGGAGTGCGACTTCCTAAAAGGTCAACAGAGGTCAAATCGTGATTTGCCGATGTTGAGGGGCAAAACGGTCATTTTACACCGGGGTTCTGAAAAATGGTTTTTCAGATCATAGTATTCAGTTTCGGAAACTGAGTCGATCGGTCCGATCTGATCGGCAATCGGAGTTATAATGAAGTCTCGGTGATGGGGATGAACTGAATGTTCATCCGTTGGACCCGGGCCCGTTGGGCCGGTCCAAGTCCATCCTTAATTCTATTTAATTAAGCCTAAACCTAGACTTCATGAGACACTAGACAATTAACCCTAAACCTAGCATCACTAACCGCCGCCCCTCTCCTCTCTACAAGCCGCCGCCGCCGTCGTGCGCCGCCGCCGCCGCCTCTCTTCGCCGGAAAATCGTTTCCTCCCAATCTTGACGAGGAGAATCCGTCCGCGCAGATCTTGTCAGGACTTCTAGTGCAGGCTGACGAAGGAATCCCGTCTCCGATCGTGGACCTGATTGACGATATCTACCGCCGCCTACCGTGAAGTGCCGTTTTCTTTACGAAACCGGTCGGAGCCAGGTACGAGTTGCCAGCAAGGTAGCCACCTAAACACCCTATGAATGGTCATAGTATGTTTTGTTTTTATCGTATTGATCGTCTCCCAGCACATGTTTTTGTTCTTCCGCTGCCTCGCCGGGGGGCGTGATCCGGATCCCAACAGTTGATGCATCTGGTATTGGTAAGCGAGTAGGGGTGAGTGGGTAGCTCCCACATGTCCCACACTAACCGTGGCCACACATATCTATTGCAGATTCTGTTGAGCTGTGCATTGAGTTCTTTGGCTCCCTTCCTTGGTTGTAGCCTTCGGCTGTTGTCCCTGGTCTCATGCATAGCATCTGCATTTTATTCTTGCTATTTACTGTTATTTTGTAGTTGCTCTCCGTACTGGGGTTTGACCCCATGTACCTCTGGGGCTTGGTTGTTTTGTTGTCTGTGTTGTTTTCAGGGAATCCAGGTTTTACAGCTTGTCTTGGATTTAATCTAGCTGGAGGTGCCCCAGGATGTGGTTAGAGTGTCCCAGTTATGTATACTATTTATATGCACTGGTATCACCACGGGTGGGATGTCCCGGCTGATGCTTAGGCTATTGTAGCTGGCTGATAGCCAGGGGATACCATTTTCTGTGTTGCCTTGTTTATTGTTGTAGCCTTTGCTTGGTTGGTTTTGAAATCTGGATTACTTTAAGTATTGTCGTATTTTAAATTATATTGTTCTAAACCGTCAGGCCAAAAGCGAAAATTTTACCCGCTTTTCAGTAGCTTCCGCTTGTTTTTGTGTGATTTTACTCTGTTGTGAACACGAGGCCTGACATTTTTGGTATCATCAAGCTGGGATAAGCTCGATTTCTTTGATCACACTTGAGTCTAGGCACAGTGTCGTGTGTTGCATGTACTTGACCTATGTGATTATGTGCTGCATATTGTTTTGATATCTATGTTGTATCTGTTCTCTGTTTCCTTATCCTGTTTAGTGCCTTCGTTGATGCCGCCTAGACGTAGAGCTAGAGGTAGGGGGCAGTTTCAGGAGTCGGAGGGACAGAATGAGGATCGGCGTAGTGCTCCTAGTCGTACTCGTAGTAGCCATGATGAAGAGGAGGAGGTTGAGGTTTTGCCGACCCCTGTAGAGAGGATGGACATTGTGATAGCGAGGTTTCAGAGGATGAATCCTCAGGTTTTCAATGGCGACGAGTCGAGCGAGGATGCAGATTCGTGGCTTTGGAACATCACTGGTCTTTTCGATCGTGTCCAGTATGACGACAAGCTTCGTTTGAGTTTGGTGACCCTTCAGCTTAGAAAGGGTGCAGAGCGCTGGTGGCGAGGTGCTTCTAGTACTTTGTTGGAGACTGGCGTTGGGATTACTTGGGACAGCTTTTGCGAGACTTTTAGGCAGGAGTATGTTCCTGAGTCTTATGTGAATGCCCGTGAGCGGGAGTTTGATCATCTGGATCAAGGCTCGATGTCTGTTCGTGAGTATGCTAGGAAGTTTTTTTCTTTGCTGGTGTACGTTACACATGTTTCTGGCCGGGAGAGGGCCAAGAGGACCAGATTTTTAGAGGGTTTGAACGAGGAACTGTATCAGATGGTGCTGACAAGCAAACCCAAGACTTATGCTGAAGCAGTTGACAATGCTATCGATATTGAGGAGGGTTTGAGGAGTCGTCGTGCTCGTAGACAGCAGGTAGCGCAGGATGGTCGTCCCACTGTTCAGGGAGCACAGTCTTCGTAGTCTTCCCAGTCAGCCCATCAACCCCAGCAGCAGTAGCAGCCGCAGATGGCACAGCAGTCTGGCCGTCAGAGGTTCCGACCCCGCGGTCAACAGTTCAAGAAGAAGTCTGGTTTGGGCCCTTCTAGTTCAGGTAGCTCGAGTAGCCGTGGTTCTTGGACTGAGTTCTGTGGTTATTGCGGTGGCAAGCATCCTTCGACCCAGTGTGTCGGTGTTCAGGGCTCTTGCCATATCTGTGGTCAGTTTGGGCATTTCGCTAGGGTGTGTCCGTCAGCTGGATCGCAGCAGGCCGCATCCCCGTCTCAGGGTCGTGGAGGACAGTCTAGGGGTCATTCCCCTCAGTTTCAGCAGCTCAGGATTGGTGAGACTCAGTTCAGGCCGTTCCAGCAACCTGGTCCATCGCGATTTGGACAGTCGTCTCAGCCGTTCTTTTCTGGACCTCAGCATGCTCAGGCCAACGCCATTACTAGGGAGCAGGCAGAGGAGACATCGAGCAGGGTGATTGGAGGTACATGTCTTGTTTTTGATTTTCCTGCACGTGTGTTGTTTGACACCGGTGCATTTCATTCTTTTATCTCTGATTCTTTTGTCATAGAGAATGGTTTGCATACCATTTCTTTGTGCGATGTCGTGTCTGTTTCTACCCCGGGCGGTGTGAGCCTGTTCTCCCAGGAGGTTTTGTTAGATGGTGTTTTGAGATTTGGAGAGCATGTGTTGGTGGCGAATTTGATCCGTCTGATGTTGTGGGAGCATTGTTGGGATGGACGTGTTGTTCAACTATAGGGCCTCCGTGGATTGTTTCCATGGGATTGTTCGTTTTAGGCCTTTGTCTGGCGAGAAGTGGGACTTCTACGACCAGGATTCTCGATTGAAGATCCCGTTAGTCTCTGCGATGGAGATGTTCAGTTTGTTGTCCTTAGGGAATGCTGGTTTCATGATCTACGCTTTGGATGCGTCTTCTTCTTCCCATGTGCAGCTTAGTGACGTTCCCGTGGCGATGGAGATGTTCAGTTTGTTGTCCTTAGGGAATGCTGGTTTCATGATCTACGCTTTGGATGCGTCTTCTTCTTCCCATGTGCAGCTTAGTGACGTTCCCGTGGTGCGACATTTTCCCGATGTGTTTCCGGAGGAGATTCCTGGTTTTCTTCCGAGGAGGGAGATTGACTTCAGCATAGAGCTGGTGCCTGGCACAGCTCCGATTTCTCGTGCCCCGTATCGTTTGGCGCCTGCGGAGTTGAGAGAACTCAAGGTGAAGTTGAACGATTTGCTGGAGAAAGGTTTCATCAGACCTAGCATGTCGCTGTGGGGAGCGCCCATTTTGTTTGTGAAGAAGAAGGATGGCTCAATGCGGATGTGCATTGATTTTAGCCAATTGAATAAAGAGACTGTTAAGAACAAGTACCCTTTACCCAGGATCGACGATCTGTTTGATCAGATGCAAGGTTCTACGGTGTATTCGAAGATTGACTTGCGTTCAGGGTACCATCAGCTGAGGGTAAGAGATCAAGATGTCGCAAAGACTGCTTTTCATACAAGGTACGGACACTTTGAGTTCTTGGTTATGTCGTTTGGGCTGAACAACGCGCCTGCAGTCTTCATGGAGCTGATGAACCGGGTCTTCAGAGAGTTCATAGATCAGTTTGTGATAGTGTTCATTGATGAAATCTTGGTATATTCTAAGACTCCTTTGGATCATAAGGAGCATTTGAGAATTGTCCTTCAGACGTTGAGTAGATCAGCAGTCGTCCCAGGAATGTATCCGAGAGTTCACAGTTCTGGGTGCATTTACCGCGTTTCATCGAAGGATTTTCTAGCATAGCAAAGCCGATGACTCAATTGACTCAGAAGGCAAGCGGTTTGTGTGGACTGAGCAATGCGAGAATGCTTTTCAATTGCTCAAGGAGAAGATGACTACTGCGCCTGTGTTGGCTCTGCCGTCCAGATCAGGTGGTTTCGTTGTTTGTTCTGACGCTTCGCTCAATGGATTGGGCTGTGTTTTGATGCAGAATGGTCGAGTCATTGCGTATGCCTTGCGGCAGCTGAAACCGCATGAGACTCGTTATCCAGTCCATGATTTGGAGCTAGCATCCGTGGTCTTTGCGTTAAAGATCTGGCGTCATTACCTGTATGGCGAGCAATTTGTGGTGTACTCAGACCACAAAAGTTTGCAGTATCTGTTTTCGCAGCCTGACTTGAATATGAGACAGCGTAGGTGGATGGAGCTGCTGAAGGACTTTGATTGTGAGATCAAGTATCAGCCTGGGAAGTCGAACGTAGTGGCTGATGCTTTGAGCAGGAAGGCTAGTGAGATGCTTGCTTTGTTGTATATCTCTAAGGATCAGGAGCATCTTAATACTACTGGTTGGAGATTCTACCCGGCTGAGGATTGTGTTGTGGTTTCTTCTTTCCTAGTTGATCCACAAATTGTTTCGACTATTCAAGCAGCTCAAAGGACTGATCCTTCCATCCACGAGTTGAAGTTGAAGGTCAGGGCTGGAGAACTTGAAGATTATTCTGTTTCTTCCGATGGTTTCTTGAGGTTTCGTGGCAGGCTGGTTGTGCCTAACCTCATTAATTTGAAGGAGGATATCCTTCGGGAAGCGCACTGCAGTAGACACAGTGTTCATCCTGGTGCACGGAAGATGTACCATGCGTTAAAGCCGCACTTATGGTGGGCTGGCCTGAAGAGCGACGTTGCTGGTTTTGTCGCTCGTTGTTTGAACTGTCAGATGGTAAAGGCCGAGAGGATGAGACCTGGTGGTCTGTTGCAGAGTTTGGAAGTGCCCCAATGGAATTGGGAGCACATAGAGATGGATTTCGTGACGCATCTGCCTCGTACCAGCAGAGGATGCGATGCTATTTGGGTGGTTATCGATCGATTGTTGAAGTCTGCACATTTTATTCCCTACGGTATGACCTTTTCTTTGAAGAAAATGGCGAAACTGTACGTGGATTTTGTGGTTAGATTGCACGGTGTGCCTGTTTCGATCATTTCAGACCGAGATCCAAGGTTTACTTCCAGGTTTTGGAAGAGTTTGCAAGCAGCTCTAGGTACCAGATTGGCTATGAGTACCGCGTATCATCCCCAAACAGATGGCCAATCTAAGAGAACTATCCAGACGTTGGAGGATATGTTACGAGCTGTTGTGATGGATTTTGGTGGTAGCTGGCAAGACACGTTGTCTTTGGTGGAGTTTTCCTACAATAACAGCTATCAAGTGACGATTGGTATGGCGCCGTTTGAGGCTTTGTATGGCAGGAAGTGCAGATCGCCTGTATGTTGGGAAGAAGTGGGGGAGAAGCAGCTATCTGCCCCAGACTTTGTGCAGCAAATGAAAGACCATGTGGATCTAATTCGACAGCGGATGAAAGCTGGCCAGGATCGCCAAGCCAGTTATGCAAATAAGAGACATCGACCTCTAGAGTTTCAGGTTGGTGATCAGGTATTTCTCAAGGTTTCTCCATTTCGCAGTGTTATGCGCTTCGGACACAAGGAAAAATTAGCCCCTCGTTACGTCGGACCGTATAGAATTGTTGAGAGGATTGGCTCTTTGGCGTATAGGCTGTTGTTGCCTCCGGAATTATCTTCTCTACATGATGTCTTTCATGTTTTCATGTTGAGGAAGTACGAGCCAGATCAGTCTCATGTGCTGAGAACTGACGAGGTTGAGCTAGATCAGACGTTAAGTTATCAGGAATATCCCTTGCAGATCCTAGGCAGAAAAGAGAAACAATTGAGGAACAAAACCATTCCGTTGGTGATGGTGCAATGGAGCAAACATGGTAGGAAAGAAGCTACTTGGGAGCTGGAAGAAAATATGCAGCGCGAGTGGCCGCATCTGTTTGAGTAGCTGTGGTGCTAGATTTCCAGTAGTTAGTAGCTTCTGGTTGTTATTTTCCCTATTTGTGTTAATTTTTTGCTCAGTTATCTTGAACTCTTGGCCATGAGTTAGGCGAATTTATGTTTTGGCTTCCTGTTGCTGTGATGTGTTCCGGAATTGTTGAGTTATTTCGAGGACGAAATCCTTTTTAGTGGGGGAGAAATGTGAGACCTAAAATTAATAAGAGATTAATTGTTGGATTAATCGGTTTTTAAGGAATTCTGGAAGTTTTCGTATTTTTGAGTTTTTGGGAAGAAATCTGATTTTGTGAGAAATCTGAATTGTTGGTGAGATCTGTCGGATTTCCTGAGAAATCTGGTCGCAGCGCGTAATTGGTAGCGCAATATCAATACGCCGTCGTTTAGCTTTTGGTGAAGTCTGTCAGCAGTTGGCATTTTAGGCGTTGCGTTGTGTTGAGAAACAGCAGCAATGCTGATGTGGCAGGAAGCAGCAACAACGCTGACGTGGATTTCAGACGTTGGTGTTTTAGTCGCAAGAATCAGCAGACAGCGTTATAGAACCCTGAAGCGACGATGTTTTGGTGAACAGGAACCAGCTGTTGGTTTTGTTAGCTCGTTTCTTAGTAGCGACCAGCCGTTGGGTGAAACTACGTCGTTTTGGGAATTCAGCAGTTGGTGTGTTTCCTCTAGTAGCGATCAGCTGTTGGGTTATGCGACGCCATTTGCATTTAGTTGAGACGCAGCGTTTTGGGTATCGTGTCTGGTACCAGTTGCAAGGATCTGTTGCGTTATTTTTATCCAGCTGCTGGTTTAGGTGATCAGCTGGCGACAGATATGATTATGTGTCCTATGCGACGTCGTTTGGTTAAGTTGATGCGACACCGTTTTGTTTAGCACTGTTTGAGAGAGTTGACTGCTGGTTGCGTTAACAGCAATGTCGACTGGTTTTGTCAGTGGAGTTGTTCTTGCTGCTGTCAGCTGGTGAGAAGCGTATATATATTAGAAGACTTGGTCTTCGACTGGAATAAAAAATTTCCATACTTAGAGATATTTTCTCCCGATTGTTGTTCTTCGCTTCGAACCCTAGAACACTGTTCACCGTAGCATTTCTCCGACAATTTCCGTCGTTTCCCGCCTTTGCTTTGAGCAAGACCGGTGGCGCTGCTCTTCTGGAGAGTTGCTCTTTTGATTGATACCATTCTCGGAGGCTATTGTTAGCTGGAAGTAAGATCACGAAGTTGTTTACTTCGGCCGTGTGCTCGCTGTTCAGGTAGCCTTTTGAATTAGCGATAAGATCTTACCATAGAGCTTTGTTATGAGCTTCCTGTTGAGTAGAATGGTAGAGTAATAGCTGGTTGTAGTGTATAACTCCCAGCCATGATTTCTGTGCCTGCGTCCCGTAGGATTTATGTTTTGTGCGCTGTGTTCAGCAGGTTGCCTATCAGATTTCTCGGGACCCTTGTTGTGGTAATCGTTGCACAGAATTAAGGTACGGATTTTGAGCTTGTGAATCAGCAGGTTTATAGCTTGAGTGAATTGTAGTTGCTGATATCGTGAGATGGTTGTGTATGTTTTCTATTGTGGTTGCTGTTTTGCATATGAGTTATGCTAGTGTTGCATACACGCATTATCATCTCATTTCAGCTATTGCAGCCATTGCTTCGTTGTTTTTGCTCTATTTTTTTACCAGGATGCGAGGGCGAGCGGTGATTCCACACTCTCATCTCCCTGCTGGTATTTGTTAGCCCCTATGCGTCGAGTGGTTAACTACCACAGTTCATAGGTTGGGCAACGGCAGGTTGAGCTGTTGATGCATCTGGTATTTGTGGGCGAGTAGGGGTGAGTGGATAGCTCCCACATGTCCTACACTCACCGTGGCCACACATATCTATTGCAGATTCTGTTGAGCTGTGCATTGAGTTCTTTGGCTCCCTTCCTTGGTTGTATCCTTCTGTTGTTGTCCCTGGTCTCATGCATAGCATCTGCATTTTATTCTTGCTGGTTACTGCTGTTTTGTAGTTGCTCTCCGTACTAGGGTTTGACCCCATGTCCCTCTGGGGCTTGGTTGTTTTGTTGTCTGTGTTGTTTTCAGGGAATCCAGGTTTTACAGCTTGTCGTGGATTTAATCCAGCTGGAGGTGCCCCAGGATGTGGTTAAAGTGTCCCAGTTATGTATACTATTTATATGCACTGGTATCACCGCGGGTGGGATGTCCCGGGTGATTCTTAGGCTATTGTAGCTGGCTGATAGCCAGGGGATACCATTTTCTGTGTTGCCTTGTTGTTTGTTGTAGCCTTTGCTTGGTTGGTTTTGAAATCTGAATTACTTTAAGTATTGTCGTATTTTAAATTATATTGTTCTAAACCGTCAGGCCAAAAGCGAAAATTTCACCCGCTTTTTAGTAGCTTCCGCTTATGTTTGTGTGATTTTACTCTGTTGTGAACACGAGGCCTGACAGATATGTCTTCGCGATCCACCTCCAGCTCCTCCCAAGTCTCCAAAAGAGGTATGAGAAGAATCGCCTTAGCAAGAGGAGTCCAGCGCTACCACTCTTGCCTCTGTCGGAGCTGTCTACCGCCGAAAATCGAAGAAGAAAACCTACGGTGAACAGTAGCTAGGGTATCGCGACAGGGTAAGGTTACGAGAATATTTCTAAGTGTCGGAAAGAGATAATGGCGAGACCGAAGTCAAAGTCCTCAACATATACATACTTAGGTCTCCCAGATCTGCTAGACAACTGTCGGGGAACCGTGGCGGTGTAGGATCCGGATCCCGCCTCCCGGGGCGCAGCGGAAAACAAAATTGCCTGGGAGACGATCAATACAATAAAATTCAAACACAATACGAACCATTCATAGGGTGTTTTCGTTGATTAACTTGCTGGCAACTCGTGCCTGGCTCCAACCGAAATTACAAGAACGCCGGCTCTTCACGGTAGGCGGCGGTAGATTCGTCAATCAGGTCCACGACCGGAAACGATCTCCCTCCGATCAGCCTGCACTAGAAGACTGATGGATTTTATCACCAACGGATTCTCCTCGAAAAGTTGGCCGGAGCAAGTCAGGCGAGGCGGCGGCGGCGACGGCGTGCACCGGCGGCGGTGGCGTGAGGTTGGAGGAGAGGTGGGGCGGCGCTTTTAGAGTTAGGGTTAGGGTTGTGTAATCAAGTGTTATGATCATAAGTTATGAAGCCCTTAAGTCTAATTAAATAGACTTGTGATAGACTTGGACCGGCCCAACGGGCCCCGGTCCAACGGATGAACATTCGGTTCATCCCTATCACCGTGACTTCATCATAACTCCGATCGCCGATCAGATCGGACCGATCGACTCAGTTTCCAAAACTGAATACTATGATCTGAAAAACCATTTTTCAGAACCCCAGTGCAAAATGACCGTTTTGCCCCTCAACAGCGGGAAATCACGATTTGATCCCTGTTGACTTTTAGGAAGTCGCACTCCCCAAAATCCTCTTCCCATGCTCAACACATTGAGCTCAGTATCCGTGCGGGAATCTCGAATCCAGTACTTGTGTGACCCTCAATGGTTCAGGGATACAGCTAGCCGTGGGCCCACAACCATTGTGGCTCCAGAATCACAATTCCGGACTTGCCCATCGGATCATGGTAAGAGCGTCTAGCAACATCGCCCCATGATCACCTAGGTATCACTGATAGTTCCTGCAAGAACCAGTTGGTCGTGGTTAACGTACAGTACGGTCCTTTCAATCCATATATCCCAATCAGATCAACGACCATTGGTAAATCGAGAGTCGCTAAAGATCCGATAGCTATGCGTACATCTTGGAGATCGAATAGTGACATCGCGAGTGTAACTAGGTAAACCCATTTACCTAAAACACTTCTAGTACTCTGGCCAGAGATTTATACACTATTATCCCCTCAGATAGCATAGGATATCCACGCATGTCTGCGAGCGGTGAATCCTCGACAACGATGCATCGACTCCTACATGCATCGGGATCTCACCCAATCCCGCCGCCTGATGACCCCAAGTGAGTCGGCAAACGAGTCAAAGTGAGACACCTATCATGTAGAGTCTCAATGACGTTTCGAGTCATGATGACTAATCAGTACAACCAAGACCTCGGACTTATCCACTCGACAAATGGTAACCACTTGGAAAGTCCGAACGAGGGTAGTTCGATAGATCACCAGGTTACTATCTATCTGCATGCTCAGAACATCACAATGTTCCCTACCAATGAAACATGGTACTTCGCATCGCAGATACTAGTCTCATGCTCGGGCAGCCTTATCCT
>KQ988506.1:39183-50160 GCA_001598015.1 Dorcoceras hygrometricum
GTCCGGAATTGTGATTCCGGAGCCACAATGGTTGTGGGCCCACGGCTAGCTGTATCCCTGAACCATTGAGGGTCACACAAGTACTAGATTCGAGATTCCCACACGGATACTCAGCTCAATGTGTTGAGCACGAGAAGAGGATTTTGGGGAGTTCGACTTCCTAAAAGTCAACAGGGGTCAAACCGGGGTTTCCCGCTGTTGAGAGGCAAAACGGTCATTTTGCACTGGGGTTCTGAAAAATGGTCTAGCTGTATCCCTGAACCATTGAGGGTCACACAAGTACTAGATTCGAGATTCCCACACGGATACTCAGCTCAATGTGTTGAGCACGAGAAGAGGATTTTGGGGAGTTCGACTTCCTAAAAGTCAACAGGGGTCAAACCGGGGTTTCCCGCTGTTGAGAGGCAAAACGGTCATTTTGCACTGGGGTTCTGAAAAATGGTTTTTCAGATCATAATATTCATTTTCGGAAACTGAGTCGATCCGTCCTATCTGATCGGCGATCGGAGTTACGATGATGTCAAAGCGATGCATATCGTCATTTGGACCCGGGCCCGTTGGGCCGGTCCAAGTCCATCATTAAGTCTATTTAATTAGACTTAATAACTTCATTGTATACACTACACTTCATAACCCTAACCCTAATAGTGCAAACCGCCGCCTCTCCTCTCTAAAAGCGCCGCCGTCGCCGCCTCCACGCGCCGCCTCTTCCTCGCCGAAAAATTTATTTCCGGCCAATTCGACGAGGAGAATCCGTTCGTGCTGATCTCGTCAGTCCTTCTAGTGCAGGATGACGAAGGAGTCTCGTTTCTGGTCGTGGACCGGATTGGCGATTTCTACCGCAATCTACCGAGAAGAGCCGACGTTATTGTAACTACGGTTGGAGCCAGGCACAAGTGCCAGCAAGGTAATCGTCTAAACATCCTATGAATGTCGTAGTTTGTTTTTGAATTTTTCGTATTGATCGTCTCCCGGCTGTATATTTACTGTTCTTCCGCTGCCTCGCCGGGGGGCGGATCCGGATCCCCAACAATTCAAACCCTAGGTCATGTATATATATAGACCTGTGATGGGCTTGAACCGGCCCAATGGGCCTGGGTCAGGCCTGTCCCGTATAAACATTCGGTTCAACTGAATCACCGTGGCTCTATCATAATCCCGATCGATGATCAGATCGGACCGATCTACACAGTTTACAAAACTGAGTATTATGATGCGAAAACAATTTTTCGGACCACCTAGTCCAAAATAGCAGTTTGGCCTCTGCAAGTTTCAAGGATAGTCAAACTAGTCCAAACTTTAGGGAAATTTCATTTTGACCCCTGTTCAATTTTAGGAAGTCGCACTTCCATCCTTCCTCCTCCTATGCTCAACAAATTGAGCTTAATTTCCGTGTGGGAATCGAGAAACCAGTACTTGTGTGACCCTCAATGGTTCAGGGATACAGCTAGCCGTGGGCCCACAACATGTGTGACTCCGAAACCACATTTTCGGACTAGCCCATCGAATTAAGGTAAAGTGCCTAGCAACATCGCCCCATGATCCCCTAGGTATCACTGATAGTGCCTGCAAGAACCAGTTGGTCATGGTTAGCATACAGTACGGTCCTTTCAACACATATATCCCGATCAGATCAACGACCATTGGTAAATCGAGAGAGCTAGAGATCCAATAACCATGCATACATCTCGGAGATCAAATAGAGACATCGCGTGTGTTACTAGGTAAACCCATTTACCTAAAACACATCCAGTACTCTGGCCAGAGATTTATCAAACTATTATCTCCTCAGATAGCATAGGATATCCATGCACAAAGGCGAGCGGTGAACTTTCGACAACGAAGCATCGACTCCTACATGCATCGGGACCTCACCCAATCCCGCCACCTAATGACCCCAACTAAGTCGGTAAACGGGTCAAAGTGAGGCACCTATCATGTAGAGTCTCAATGACGTTTCGAGTAATTAAGGGCTAATCTGTACAACCAAGACCTCGAACTTAATCCACTCGACAAATGGTAACCACTTGGAAAGTCCGAACGAGGGTAGTTCGATAGATCACCAGGTCACTATCCATCTGCATGCTCAGAAATCACAATGTTCCGTACCAATGAAACGTGGTACTTCACATCACAGATGCTAGTCTCAAGCTCGGGCGGCCTTATCATCATTTTGACGGCCCAATCGACTAGGAACGAGTTTATAATACACAGTGACTATTAGATGTGTTTCATGATAGCCATCATATCCACTATCACATCTAACATACACTATGGTGCATTCTAGGTCTTTATCCAACACAATTGTTAACATTATAAAATAATGAAAATAAAGAATGCCATAAAAGAATACGAATTTCATAAATAAAGATCGTTATACAAAGAGTCAATAAGAACCCACACGCCACAAGTTGGCTAGTTGGGCATCTACTCTAACACTCTCAATTTATTCGATCGGGATATTTGAGCTCAAGGGATCGTATTGTACACTAACCAATTGCTATTAGTTCTTGCAGGCACTATCAATGATACCTGGGGGATCATGGGACGATGTTGCTAGCCGTTTTACCATCGTTCTATGGGTAAGTGAGAATGTGTTCTTCGAGTCATAAGGAGTTGTGAGCCCACGATATTGAGGGTCATACAAGTACTTGTTTCCTAATTCCTGTATGAATATTAAACTCAAAATATTGATGGAAGGGAGTTTGGGAGTACGACTTCCAAAATCAGTGAAAGGACTGAACATGTCATATATAGATTCAATGGTTCGGGAATTTGATTCAGTATCATAATAGACAGTTTTGTGTACTGAACACATGCTAACATCTGATCGTTGATCAGGATTATGATGAAGCCACAACGATGGACTCGAAATTAATGTGCAATAGGATTGGGATTGCCAAGGCCCATCAACCAAGTGTCGAGCCCATGCAATTGTTTATAAATATATGTCATGGGGGTTAATTGTGTCATATGTGTAAAAATTGTTGCACATACAACAACGCCTACCCCTACTCCTGGCCGCCACCTCCCTTTCAAACACAACCATCGTCCGCCGCCCCTCGCTGCTGTCGTCGCTTGTCGCCGGTTAGTTGCCGCATACTGTTGTGCACGGATCAGCAACAAGATTCCATTTGTGACACACTACTGTTCTTTCTAGTGAAAGGCAATAGAGTAATTGGGATTCCGGTTGTAGACTAGATTAGGAATCGCTCGGGGTTCAACTGTTGAAGGGCTATCTCCGCTTATATCGGAATAGTCGGAGCCGGGCGCGAATGGTTTATTTATTGTTTTCCTTGATATGTTTTGCGTATAAGAGTCCCCGGTGATTCAAATAATTTTAAAACCTCCGCTACGCCATCGGAAGAGCGATCCGCATCCGTCATGTGCCAACATCCCGTGCTGAATGAGAGGGATCCCAAGATTGAGCAGTATGGGATTAATGTGAAGAAATTTATTATATTTAATTGGTACTACTGATATAATAAGATACATCGTCTTTTTGATAACTCATCACTTAAGAACTCCAAAGAACGTTGGGGTAATTTGGGATGTGTGGCCTCTTTGGAAATTTCTCAAGGTCCGTGTGAGTGACTGCAACACACGCGTGTTTGCCTTGGGATAATTATGTGGATTGGTAATTGTGAATATACTGAAATAAAACAGACATACATTAATGATTATTCATAATAATTGACTAAGACATAAAATATGATCATTTAGTTTTATAAATTAACCCCCCCACTATTTAACAATTCACTACCAATAATGAAGGGAAAGCCAGTTTCCTTAATGAGTGCATAGATTCTAATTATAAACCTTGGTACCAGATAATATCAGACAACCATGATCGTCGAATGATAGATCTCAATTGCAACAAGTGCAATCCCCATGCATTTACCTCACATCCGGTAAGGGTCCAATAATATGACGTCGATTACTTTCACGTATCAAGATGACCCATCAATGTTGAGTCTTAATAGATGATCAACATAACATCCCCAATAATATGAGCCAACGTCATGCGAGTTTCATTCAACTCACATCATATGTCAATGGCGTGTACAACTTTGCAGCAGGCAGAGCCCCCAAATAATATGAGTCGAGCCATCCATGTGGGTAGCATCAACATACACCCATTGTTCATGGAATGTGGAAAATTTTAAACAATATTTAAATTTTCTTATTTTATAAATTCATTAAAACCTTTTTAATTTAATTTATAAAACTTTATTATCTTGATATCAACTTTAAATCATATTTAAAATAAGGGATTTATTTTTGAAAATTTGTCTCATCAAAATGCGGATTCAACAAATACATATATCATATATACATATTAAATAATGGATGATCGATAATCGAGAGCTATGTGATCTGTGGACGTCAATCACGGATCTGGTTCCAATTCCTAGGTAAATGCAAGATGCAAATGCAATCCTATTACATAAGCTTCTAATTTTATATGTTTTCAGTCTTCAATATCTTTGATCATCATCTACACCGTCTTCAAAACTCTATCTCCAACTAAGTCTAATATTTACATTTAAATATTCATAACAAATATAGTTATATTTTAAGGGGTGGGAGCGTGACATAAACCAAGCCCAATTAAAAGGATATCAAAAAGTATTACAACCAAAACATTATAAAACCTAACATACACCTAACAAATTGGTCATGGCTCTCAAAAATCCCATAATAGTATTATCCATACAATTAATCTAAATAATTGACATAAATTTGATTTGATTAATTATTTTTGTCAGGCCCGTTACTCTTAATCAGAGATTATGCACACAAAAAAGGAAAGCTTAAAAAAATGGATAAAATTTTTCTTTTTGGCCTGACTAAAAATCTATCCTTTAAAATAAGTTCTTACTTAAAATACGACTTTAAATCAAAAGCCTGAAGAACATCCACCACATAAATATATACATAAACCTCCAATCGAATCAACAACAACAAATACAAGGGTCATCCCTTGGTAATGACTCGATAAAGTATATATATATAACTGGGAGCGCAACACTCCGGAACCACACCAGTTGATGCAACACTCGAACCAGCTGATCTACCTGAAAAGGCCTACAATGGCCAAACATCCGACCAAAGCAGCCCTAAGGGAAAACAAACGAGGTCAAAACCTCAATACGAAGAGCAGCTCATACAGCTAATCAAATCAAGCATGAAACATGTTATGTCATGTAATGGATGAGGCTATCCGGAAATATCGGGCTTCAAAAGACAGAGAAAAGATCATCAACTGTCGAATCAAGAAATCAGTGGCCACATCGCATGTGGAATCATGGGTGCTACCCATGCCCTTCACATGAAGCACCAGCAGCTTGCAATCTAAACTATCAACCCACCGGTGTCATTCATGCTTGCTGAGGGTGGGACTACCCAAGTGAACCTTAGGGCAACCGACAAAAACCTCACGATGTGGATTCGAGGATATGGAATCAAACCGACACCTCAATCATTTTATTTCAAAATAAAATATTCAGCATACTGGTACTATCCATCATCGAATAAATCGGGTATCAAAAGGAATTCTGCTCAAAATTCTATGCAAGTATGTATGTAACGCCTAGAAATCCTGAATACGTAGAAATGAGTGCATGACTAGGGGGAAAATCATTTTAGAAAATTACATGCCACTTTATGTGATTATTTATGATTTTAATGTTGCATGATATGTATTGTCTGTTTTTAGCCTGTTGAGTTACGGACGCGTGGACGAGATTAGGGACGACCAAGATGAAAATAATTTGAGATTTTTAAGTCCCTAGATTTTTAAGAACAAATTTATTATTTCTAAGCAAAAATTTTCAAAAATTGGGGTTTTTATGATTATTTTTTAGAGGAACCCGTTTTCGCCTATACGGGCTATTTTAATGGACTTTAATGTATTTTAAAATTGGAGAGGCCTTTTTATTTCGAAAATTAGAGATTTTAATGCATGATTAGAGTTTTGATTAGCATGGTAATTGGATGGAGGGTTAGAATTGGAAAATTCCTTAATTTTCTTAATTAAACCATTGGTAAGGGTATTTTTGGAACAACTCATTCTCCCCTTCACCCCAAATTCGAAAACCCTACTCCTCCACACTCTCCTAGCTGCCTCAATCCACTCCCCTATCCCCCAAGTTCGATATTTTGCAAGCTTTTGGTGATCCAAGGCGGTCTTGTCCCGATCTCGCGTCCTACACGTCGGTAACTCGTAGATCTTCTTTGTTCTCCATTAAAGGCATGTTCTATCTCTCATTTTCTCACCATTTAAAACATATTACACTGTTTTTAAATAATGATTGCATGATTTTATGTGAATTTGTTTAGATCTATGCATAATGTTTGAGATCCATGCATGTTTCATAGTTTTCAAAACATATTTGATTCTTTTCTTGTGAAGCTTCGGTCATGGGCGGTTCATGGGACCATTGTTCAGCCCAAGGGTTGTCCAGATAGTTAGTACATCGAGTTAGGATCACGTAGGTCCAAACGAGAAACGATTTGGTCAAGGAATGAATTAGTTACGAAATTTATGATTAGCATGTGTCCTGGCTTGTCGTCTGTCCGCGACAGTAGAGTTGTTGGGGTCGGATAAGTCTCTCTGTAACGCCTAGGAATTTTGCTACCCAAATCGCATGCCTTATCATTTTATTTAATTATTTGCATGATTATTGTCTTATGATTTATTTGACTTGGATTTCGAGTCCTTTTTGAGTTTGTATTTAGATGATGCAAGGCTGGAAGGAAGACGACGGGGACACCGAGGTATTGAGGTTTTCAATGAAAAATTAATTGCGAAGCCGTTTTAAAGAATTTAGTAATTTGAGGAATTGGGGATTTTATTCTTTTAAATGAGTAGCATTTTTGCTACTAAAATGACAAGTTTTCCACACACTTGCATCACTACATAAAAAATCGAATCTTCTTACCTTATTCCAACCTCATATTTTTGAAAATCATAGACTAGGAGGAGAGTTTATTTTCACCAAACTTTCATTCAAAATTTCGAAGTGTGGAGGAGTAGCACTTTTATCAATTTAAATAGCAACTTTGAGTATTCCTTAAAAACACAACTCTTGCCATGAATCTACCAAATTTTTCCTAAATTACCCTCACTAATCTACCTAATTATTCCTAAATTACCCTCACTAATCTACCACCCTTATACAAAACACACTTAACCCTAACCCTCCCCCAAAACCTCACGCCTCCCTACCCCAAAAAAAAAAAAAAAAAAACTCACACCTCCCTCTCCATCCCCCCCATTGCCTCTCCAATTTGTGGTGGCTTCAGGCTTCTCCCTTGGTTTTGTGTGGTGTCCCTTGTCTTCCTCAAAGTCAACTTCACTTCTTGGTTGTAAGTTTTTACAAATAAACCTTGAATGCACTTTTCAATCCTATGTATATATGTGTGATTAATTATGTTATGGTGATTGGATGAATCCACTTTTATTGCATATCATGCTGTTTAATGTAATTCATTCATGTATTTTGCAGCCTAGTTCAGATCTGGACCTTTGGTGAAGGAGAGGGTAAGGCCGTTTGGTGGGTGTGAGTGAGGTTGTGTTGGGGTTAGGACTGTAAACGAATCGAACCTGTTCGCGAACTTTTCGAACCGATTCGAGTAGATATTCGATTCGAATTCGAATTTTTCGAACTCTAGCAGAAATCGAACCGAGCCGAACTATCTTACGAATCGAAATCGAGCCAGAATTATTTTGTTCGAAAGGCTCGCGAACCTTTATTTAAATATTTATAATAAAAATTATTATTATTATTACTGTTTTAATTGTATATAATATATAATAAATAAATATATTTAAGTTCTATATCGAAGTCGAGCTCGAATTTTTCGAATCGACTCGAACTCGAACTCGAACTCGAACTCGAACTCTCTATCGAATCAAATTCGAGCCGCAAATGACAAAAAATCGAACTTCGAATCGAGCTTCGAACAGGTGAACTCAAACTCAAATTCGAACTCAAATACTAAACTTTTCATAAATTTTGGCTCGATTTGATTCGTTTACAGCCCTAGTTGGGGTTGTCAAGGGTGGATCTTGAAGGGAAGAGAAGTCTAGTATGGCTTAGGTTTCGATTCAAAGGGGTTAGAAGGGGTCCTAAGGGTCATCCATGGGCTGTGTGAGGGGTAGGTCGGGTGCTGGAGTCAAGGGAAGGGGCTGGTTCGAAGTTATATTTCTAACCTCTCCCAGATTTGTTCCTGTGCACGACCAGTAGAGTTGCGAGCGTCAATGTGGTCACCTCAGACATCTTTTTTGAATTCGATTTGTTCCAGAAGCGGGACCATTGAGTTAGGGTTATGTGGGTTCAAGTTTGAGGTCATTTGATTAAGGAATTAATTTTATATTATTTTTACGGTTTTGTCGCGCAGAGTGGGTCTTTTCGGGGCATTTTCGGTAAAGTTTGGAAATTGAGTCATAGGGGCTGCCAAAATTCATGAATGACTTTACCATATGTTTTAAGGATATTATGAACTGTTTTTAAGAATTTTAGCATTTATGAGATGTTTTATGAAAATTTAAGGCCTAGAAAATGATTTTTAGCATGTGTGACTATTTAAAGTGAATATGCTTACTTTTAAAGTATTTATGAGCAGAATGTTTTTGAGGTTATGGAATTTATTTAATTATTGAGGATTTGAGAAAATTATTTGAGGCAAGAATGAGGAAAAATGATTTTTGAATGATGGGACTTGATTGTGGTTTTTCTATGACGGATATGGGGTCGGGAGACGTTCCGCTTACCATATCAAAATGATGGGTTTGGGCTTCAGATAAGTACTGAAGTGCCTTTCCAACTGACGGGTCTGGGCTCCAGATGAGTACTGGAGTGCCTTTCCAACATAGTACTAGTGTTTATTAGCTTGATCAAGCGACTTGAGGTTGAGGAACCACAGTCGAGGAATTGAATTCACGAGGAAAAATGTTTTAGAAATTCATTTTTATTTATGCAAAGATTTTTATTTACTTTGAGCATGGAATTGTTTTAATGCATACCTTTTAAGTCAATAAACTATTTTAAGTAGAAATATTTTAATTGCATGTGCATGTATATTTAGTACTCGTTATCTCAGTTTTGTACTTGTGAGTCTTTAGACTCACTAGATCTGATTGTGTGCAGGTGAGAGTGATGTTGAGGTTTGAGGCGACGACGCTTGAGGAGGCCGGGACCTAGGTAGCGCACTCCTGAGACCTATAGCTTCCGCAAAAGACTGTTATGAGAATTTTTATCGGAAATTTTGAGAAATGTTTTATTGTTTGAAATAAAATCTTTGCGACGTTGAATTTTGAAAATCGTTGTTGTGTTAACTATTATTTTATCGCAATGTGATTTTACGTTTTGAGTTTGAAAAAAAAAATTTCTATTAGTTTGGGTTATTTCAATTAAACTTTTATATTAATAATTTGATTGATATGAAATAAATAATTAAAGATTTGATTGCTGAGAAATATTTAATAATTGATTGATACGTGATAAAAAAGTCGAATCAAACATAGGATAAATAATCCATAGGTCCTTACTGTTTTACAATCTTTATAACTTCGGACATGATTTTCCCTCGAATGTGTTTTGAACTCCTAAAACGATTATTTGTTGCTATTGTATCCGGATATATATATAAAACGCCATAAGAATGTTAAAATAAATTTCATTTTGAGCCACTCCCAAAAGAACACAACGAGGCGAAGATTCACGCGCGAGATTATGTAAACTTTTTGTTATCGTTATCCCCTTGCTCACAGACAACTCAAAACCCCATGGCCACCATAAACAACTCGCTCTTCTTGCCAAGTCCGAGGTCTTGGTTGTACTGAGTATTTCTCACTACTCGAAACGTCATTGAGACTCTACATGATAGGCGCCTCACTTTGACCCGTTTGCCTACTCATTTGGGGTCATTAGGCGGCGGGATTGGGTGAGGTCCCGATGCATGTAGGAGTCGATGCTTCGTTGTCGAGGATTCATCACTCGCTTTCATGCGTGGATATCCTATGTTATCTGAGTAGATAATAGTGTAATAAATCTCTGGCCAGAGTACTGAATGTGATTTAGGTAAATGGGTTTGCCTGGTAACACTCGAGATGTCACTATTTGATCTCCAAGATGTATGCATAGTTATCGGATCTCTAGCGACTCTCGATTCACCAATGGTCGTTGATCTGATCGGGATATATGTGTTGAAAGGACCGTACTGTACGCTAACCACGACCAACTGGTTCTTGCAGGCACTATCAGTGATACCTAGGGGATCATGGGGCGATGTTGCTAGGCGCTTTACCATGATCCGATGGGCAAGTCCGAAATTGTGATTTCGGAGTCACAATGGTTGTGGGCCCACGGCTAGCTGTATCCCTGAACCATTGAGGGTCACACAAGTACTGGATTCATGATTCCCATATGGAAACTGAGCTCAATGTGTTGAGCAAAGGAAGAGAATTTTAGGGAGTGCGACTTCCTAAAAGTCAACAGGGGTCAAATTGCGATTTCCCAAAAATTGAGGGGCTAAACTGTAATTTTGCTCTAGGTGATCTGAAAAATTGTTTTTCGCATCATAATATTCAGTTTTGGAAACTGAGTCGATCGATCCGATCTGATCGTCGATCGATGTTATGATGAAACTGGAATGATTTAATTGAACCGAATGTTCATATGGACTTGGGCCTGACCCAAGTCCAATGGGTCGGTTCAAGCCCATCATAGGTCTATATGTTGATATGACCTAGGGCTTTAATCATAACTTTAGATCACACAACCCTAGCTCCCATATAGGCGCCGCCCCCTCCTCCCTCTCTCGGCCGACCACCGTGCGCCGCCCACGAGCCGCCGCGCTCCGCCGTCCTCCGCCTCTTGCCGTGATCGGACTTGTTCCGATCAGCTTTTCGAGGAGTTTCCGTCCGTGCCAAATTCATCAGTCCTTCTAGTGCAGGCTGACGAAGGAATC
>KQ988506.1:73321-89481 GCA_001598015.1 Dorcoceras hygrometricum
GTTGATCTTATCGGGATATATGTGTTGAAAGGACCGTACTGTACGCTAACCATGACCAACTGGTTCTTGCAGGCACTATCAGTGATACCTAGGGGATCATGGGGCGATGTTGCTAGGCGCTTTACCATGATCCGATGGGCAAGTCCGAAATTTTGATTTCGGAGTCACAATGGTTGTGGGCCCACGGCTAGCTGTATCCCTGAACCATTGAGGGTCACACAAGTACTGGATTCATGATTCCCGCACGGAAACTGAGCTCAACGTGTTGAGCATAGGAGGAGGATTTTAGGGAGTGCGACTTCTAAAAGTCAACAGGGGTCAAATTGCGATTTCCCAAAGTTGAGGGGCTAAACTGTAATTTTGGTCTAGGTGATCTGAAAAATTGTTTTTCACATCATAATATTCAGTTTTGGAAACTGAGTCGATCGGTCCGATCTGATCGTCGATCGGAGTTATGATGAAACCGTAGTGATTTAATTGAACCGGATGTTCATATGGACCTGGGCTTGACCCAAGTCCAATGGGCCGGTACAAGCCCATTACAAGTCTATGAATTATAGACTTAGGGCTACATTAATCACAACTACACAATTAAACCCTAGCCTCCACCACACATAGAGCCGCCGCCCACCTCTTCTCCTCCACCCCACGCACGTCCGCGCCATCGCCGTCCGCTTGTCGTGTGATCGGACTTGTTCCGATCATATTTTCAAGGAGATTCCGTCCGTGGCTAAAATCCGTCAGATCTTCTAGTGCAGACTGAAGGAGGAATCGTGTTTCCGGTCGTGGACCTGATTAGACTATCTACCGCCGCCTACAATTCAAGAGCCAGAATTCCCTGTGAATCTGGTTGGATCCAGGCGCCTTGACGCCAGCAAGGTAACGATTCAAACATCCTATGTATGTTTATCTTTATAGTTTTAATGTATTGAACGTATCTCGGAGCATTTTTTTTAACTTCCGCTGCGCCCCCGAGAAACGTGATCCGGATACGCCATTGTCGCCAACACTAGGTGTCACTACCCTCGCCTTGATAGACTCAGGGGCGACCCACTCGTTTATTTCGAGTGCGTTCACACAGAGGATGGGCATTATTTCGGAGAGCTTGGGTGTAGCTCCAAGATTATGCGGTCAGAGCATACTTGGTCGTTTTTCCGATGTCAGGATTCGACCTCATCCTGGGTATGGATTGATTGACGGAGTTTGGAGAGGTGATCGATTTCCAGTGGAGGTCACTGACTTTCAGACCTCCAGGGTAGGAGAGCTTCTTATTTTAGGCAGCGAGGAGACCGCGTAAGCCCAGATTCATATCTTTTCTACAGGCCAGGAAGCTTGTTGAGCTCGGATGTCAGGCATTCTTGGCCAGTGTTACCGATTCTGGAGTTTCAGCAGGCCCTTCATTGTCTGAGGTGGAGGTAGTCAGGGAGTTTGCAGATGTCTTCCCTGATGATGTAGTGGGAGTTCCACCGGTGCGAGAGGTGGAGTTTTCTATCGAGCTGATGCCAGGTACAGTGCCTATCTCTAAGGCGCCGTATCGTTTGGCTCCTACGGAGATGAAGGAGCTAAAGGAGCAGATACAGGCGTTGCTCGACAAGAGATTCATACGCCCTAGCTTTTTTCCATGGGGCACGCCAGTTTTGTTTGTGAAGAAGAAGGACGACAACATGAGATTGTGTATTGACTATCGGGAGCTGAACATAGTCACAGTGAAGAATAAGTACCCACTCCCGAGTATAGAGGATTTATTTGATCTGTTGCAGGGAGCTTCGGTGTTCTCGAAGATTGATTTGAGGTCTGGCTACCATCAGTTGAGGGTTAGAGAGGAGGACGTGTCCAAGATTGCTTTTCGGACACGTTACGGCCACTATGAGTTCTTGGTGATGCCGTTTGGCCTGGAGAATGCCCCAACGATCTTCATGGATTTGATGAACATGGTCTTCATGCAGTATTTGTACCAGTTCATTATAGTATTCATCGACAATATTCTGGACATTCGAGGAGATTGGAGGAGCATCGACAGCACTTGCAGACAGCTTTGCAAACTTTGAGGGAGCACAGATTGTATGCCAAGTTCAGCAAGTGCGAGTTTTGGCTTGAGCAGGTGGCATTATTAGGGCATATTGTGTCGAGAGATGGGATTTCTATTGACCCATCGAAGGTGGAGGCAGTGTAGAACTGGGGGATTCCGAGGAATGCAATAGAGATTCGCAGTTTCATGGGTTTTGAAGGTTACTACCGCAAGTTTATCAAGGGCTTCTCTTCGATTTCAGTGCCCTTGACAGCCCTGACCAAGAAGAATGCGAAGTATGTGCGGAGTCCCGAGTGCCAGAGGAGCTTTGATCAGCTGAAGGAGGCCCTCACTTCAGCACTAGTTTTAGCTATGCCGGTGGATCACGAGGAGTTTGTAGTGTACACAGATGCTTCCCTGAGAGGTTTGGGTGCAGTTCTAATGCAGGGAGGAAAGGTATCGCATATGCATCGAGGCAGTTTAAGAGTTATGAGCAAAACTATCCGACGCACGATCTGGGGCTTGCCACAGTAGTGTTCGCTTTGAAGATTTGAGGACACTATTTGTACGGCGAGAAGTGTCAGATTTTCAACGATCACAAGAGCCTCAAGTACTTCTTCACCCAGAAGGATCTGAACATGAGGCAGCGCAGATGGTTAGAGTTGGTGAAGGACTACGGCTGTGACATTAGCTACCATCCGGGTAAAGATAATGTGGTGGCAGAAGCTTTGAGCCGGAAGACAGCAGTAGTGGCATGTTTGTCAGTTGAGAGGCCACTACATGCTGAGATACAGAGGTTTGGACTTGAGTTTTATTCTGGTGGCTGTGCATAAAGTTTGGAAACGCTCACCGTTCAGTCGACTCTTAGGGAGCGGATTAGAGACAGGCAGGCCTCCGATGAGAAGTTACAACAGTGGAGATAGCGTGATGAGGCCAGGGGCCGAGGCCTGTAGGAAGTTGAGGATGGGATTGTACGTTTTAGAGGTCGTATGTGGGTGCCGTGTACTGAGCAGTTGAGAGCCGATATCTTAGCTGATGCTCATGCATCGACGTACTCCATCCACCCTGGAAATACGAAGATGTACATAGATTTGCAGACGCTGTATTGGTGGCCGGGGAGGAAGAAGGATATTGGGAGATTTATGTCTGAGTTCTTGACCTGTCAGCAGGTCAAGGCAGAGCATCAGCGACTGGAAGGGTTATTGCAACCACTCCCTATTCCCTATAGGAATTGGGAGCATATCACGATGGATTTTGTGGTCGGTTTACCCAGGATCCCAAGAGGATTCACAACGATATGGGTGATTTTGGACAGACTCACCAAGTCAGCGCATTTCTTACCGGTGAAGACTACTTTCACCCTGACGCAGTACGTAGAGCTTTACATGAGAGAGGTTGTCAGACTGTCTGACAGAGACACCAGATTTACATCTGTATTTTGGAGGAGTTTACATGCCGCCTTGGGGACTAGGTTGTCGTTCAGCACGACGTTTCACCCACAGAGAGATGGTCAGCCGGATACGGTCATCCAAATTCTGGAGGATTTTTTGAGAGCTTGTGTGATAGATTTCCAGGGTACGTGGGATTCGATATTACCTCTGGTAGAGTTCACGTACAATAACAGCTTTCAGACATCGATTGGGATGGCTCCATATGAGGCTTTGTACTGAAGAAGGTGTAGGTCTCCCGTGCACTGGGACGAGATTGGAGAGAGAGTTTTGAGGGGGCCAGAGATTGTACAGCATACTGTAGATATTGTGATGAGGATACGGGATCGGATGAGGACAGCCCAGAGTCATCAGAAGAGTTATGCCGATCAGAGGCGACGAGATCTAGAGTTAACGGTTGGGGATCATGTCTTTGTGAGGATCTCGCCCATGAAAGGCGTGATGCGTTTTGGCCGGAGAGGCAAGCTCAGTCCGAGGTTTATTGGGTCATTCGAGATTCTGGAGAGGGTTGGTACGTTGGCGTATCGAGTAGCACTACCATCAAGTCTATCAGCGGTCCATAATGTATTCCACATCTCGATGCTGCGGAAGTATGTTCCGAATCTGTCGCATGTGTTGGATTTTGAGCCACTACAGTTAGCGCCAGACTTATCATTTGAGGAGCGACCAGTACAGATTTTTGCTCGAGAGTATCGCAGGCTTATAGCGCGGAGTATTTCGATGGTCAAAGTCCCGTGGCAGAATCACTCAGATGATGAGGCTACTTGGGAGACTGAGGCCGATATGCGGACGTGCTATCTAGAGCTTTTCGGAACGTAACCTAATTTCGTGGACTAAATTCCTTTAGTGGAGGAGAGTTGTAACACATAGAAATTGAATATGTAGAAACGAATGCATGACTAGGGGGAAAATCATTTTAGAAAATTACATGTCATTCTATGTGATTATTTATGATTTTAATGTTGCATGATATGTATTGTCTGTTTTTAGCCTGTTGGGTTACGGACGCGTGGACGATACTAGGGACGACCGAGATGAAAATAATTTGAGATTTTTAAGTCCTTAGATTTTTAAGAACAAATTTATTATTTCTAAGCAGCAATTTCCAAAAATTGGGGTTTTTATTATTATTTTTGAGGGGAACCCGTTTTTCACTACGAGCTGTGTTAATGGACTTTAATGTATTTTAAAATTGGAGAGGCCTTTTATTTCGAAAATTAGAGATTTTAATGTATGAGTTAGAGTTTTGATTAACATGGTAATTGGGTGGAGGGTTAGAATTGAAAATTCCTTAATTTTCTTAATTAAACCATTGGTAGGGGTCTTTTTGGCACAACTCATTCTCCCCTTCACCCCAAATTTAAAAACCCTACTCCTCCTCTCCTAGCCGCCTCAAGCCACTCCCCTCTCCCCCAAGTTCGAAATTTTGCAAGCTTTTGGTGATCCAAGGCGGTCTTGTCCCGATCTCGTGTCCTACACGTCGGTAACTCGTAGATCTTCTTTGTTCTCTATTAAAGGCATGTTCTATCTCTCCTTTTCTCACCATTTAAATCATATTACACTGTTTTTAAATAATGATTGCATGATTGTATGTGAATTTTTTTAGATCTATGCATAATGTTTGAGATTCATGCATGTTTCATAGTTTTCAAAACGTATTTGATTCTTTTCTTGTGAAGCTTCGGTCAATTTATGTGATTTAATTATGATTTTTATATTGCATGGTATGTATGTCATGTTTCAGCCTGTTGAGTTACGGACACGTGGACGAGACTAGGGACGACCAAGATGAAAATAATTTTGAGATTTTTAAGTTCTTAGATTTTTATGAATAAATTTATTTATCTTAAGCAACAATTTATGAAAATTGGGGTTTTTATGGTTATTTTGGAGGAAAACCCGTTTTTCGCCTATACGGGCTGTTTTAATTGGATTTTAATGTGTTTTAAAGTTTGAGGAACCTTTTATTTCGAAAATTGGGATCTTAACACTTGAGTTGGAGTTTTAATTATCTTATCAAATTAAGGGAGGGGCAAATATGTCAAAAAATTCTTTTCTTTTTTAATTAAACTTCAGGGGTCAAATTTGTCACCCTCACTTTTTGATAACTCAAAAATCTTTCAAACCTAGCCTCCTCCATCTCTTGTAGCCGTCCCCTCCTCCCTCAATAACAACCTCATCGAAATTTGCAAAACTTTGGTGATTCAAAGGAGATCGTGTCCCTATCTCGCGTCCTCTACATCGGTAACTCGCAGATCTCATCTTTCTCCAAGCCAGACATGTAATATCGATTCATTTTCTCACCATTTACGCCATAGTAAACTGTTTTAATATTCAATGCACGATTTAAATGTGATTTGTTTAGATCTATGTACAATTGTTTTAGATCCATGCATAACTCATGAATTTTAAGCATGCTTTTGATCGGTTCTTGTATTGCTTCGGCTAAGGGCTGTTAATGGGGCTAGGGTTCGGCCAAGGGTGGTCTAGATAGTTAGTCCATCGAGTTAGGATCACACAGGTCCAAACGGGAAGCTATCAGCATGTGTCCTAGCTTGTCGTCTGTGCACGATAGTAGAGTTATTGGGGTCGGGTATATCGATCCATGCATCCTGTGTGGCCGAGGTTGTTTTCATGAGATAGCCCAATGAGTTAGGGTCATGTAAGTTCAAACGGCGAGTGATTTGGTCGAGTAACGAATTATTTATGACTTTTATGGCTAGCACATGTCTTGGTTGCAGTCTGCACACGAGCAGTAGGCTTGCGGGCGTCGGGTTGGTCACGTACTGAATATGTTTGATAGGATCAATGTGGCACGAAAACAGGCCTAGGAGTTCAGAAGGGGGGGGTGAATGAACTCCTTGGTATTTTTATATTTTCGAAACCGTTTAAAATAATTTTACAAGCACCCGCTTAACTTAAGTCCGAGTTACCAGACTTAAGGTATCTCGGTTTTAAAAGCTGATTTCTCGGTTAACAAAAATGTGCGTAAAGAAACCGATTAATCAGTGAACAGTATAAACAGTAAATAATGCGTAATGTAAAAGATTAAGAGACAAGAAATTTGTTTATGGAAGTTTGGATAAGAATATCCTACGTCTCCCCTTCTTCCTTTTCAGGAAGGATTCACTAGAAGCTTTGATGAATACAGTCCTTCTGCACACACCTGATCACCGAGCCTCGCTCAAGGTGAACTCCTAGCAACACCACACACAAAGCAGACACAGCTGCTGAATACAAGTAATGAATATTATGTTTTTCGAACTGCTTCACAAAGCCAGTTCGTTACAGACTCAACTAATGATATAACAGTGAAATGCACTATATGTGAGACTGTAAAATCTTCTGGTTTCAACAATGAAACTCTATTATAGAAATGTATCCAGAAGATAGACTCGAAGGTATATCAATGAATAGCAAAGGTTTTGTTCTTCGAATCTTTGAGCTTTGAGAATAACTTCAATATGTGAGATAGCTCAGAAAGAAATTTGGCAGAGTTTCAGAAAATAGTGAGAGCGAAGGATACTTCTTCAATTCAAACTGCTGGTATTTATAGTCTTCGCTCAATGGTCATTTGAATAGCTAAGGAAACAAAATCCTTTTTGAAATTCTGATAATCTTGTAATCGTATACTCTGCTCCACTACAAGGTAAAATGCACACTGTCAGAGCAAATTTGTCGCCTTCCATATTTGTGCAATAACCGTGTAACAACCTCGGTAAATATGTACTATTTACCCAAAATAGTACCGATGTTGTCTCCTCAATTCCAGGCAATTGTACGATTCTGTTGATCTTTTCCAATTTGAGTATATGATCGTATTTGAATTTCTTTATCACTTGCGCCTGAAATTCCTTCATCGTCGTTTAGGATGTTGTGAGTGGAATATTTGAATAGCTACAACTGCTGATTACCTTAAAATGCGCATTATTCCAGCGACTCGATTCATCCATAGCCCAACGACTGATTTCTAGCGTTAACCCAAACGCTGTCGTTTTAACTTATTTAAACGACGTAGTTTTGCTATATGCAAACACCAAGTATCAGCGACTGGTTACACAAATTACTGTAGCTCCTGACTGGTTTATATATTCCATCGACTGATAATGCAATTTACTGTAGCTTGCGTCTGAGTGAATAATCTACTGTAGCTTGCGACTGGATACATGATCCACTGTAGCTTGCGTCTGATTGTATAAACTCACGTCTGAATCAATATACCGTGCGTCTGAAATTTCTTCACTGTAGCCAACGTCTGAATATGCAACTTACTGTAGCTCTCGTCTGGATATGCAACTCACTGTAGCTAGCATCTGAATTACCCAACGACTGGTTTACTGTAGCTCTCTTCTGGATTGCCCGTCGACTGAAAATTCAACTGAGAGAAATACCTTGCGTCTGAATAAATCGACTGAATGAAGACCAACTACTGAAACCCCGTAATCTCATCATCTGAATAGACTTGTCGTCTGGATACTCAATCAACGTCCGAAAGTCCAAATTTAAATTGACTTTTTGTTATCACCAAAACTATAAATTTTATCCTAACAATTTCTCCCTTTTTGGTGATGACAAAACTAGCAGCCGAGATAAAAGAATGAGCAAAAATAAATTGCACACGTACTGCTGAAATTATAAATTTCATTAACTGATAAATAGTACAAAAGATTTGTACAACGGAATCAACAACTGTTCTATCCTAGTATCTCCTTCTTTTATAAGATTCACTGCTATGCCCTCTGCTTCTTTCTCTTTGTCTTTGTCTATCAGCAGTAATAAGTATTTCCACAATGCTTCTATCAGTATCACCACCACCACTTGCAATGCCACTGTCTATGTTTTGATCGTCATGTGGTGGTTGAGGACCTCGGCTGCTACCTTCCCCCTTTCTGTCATTATCGCCCCGGTTTATATAATTCACAAGCTCGCTCAATTGGCCGGTAAGAATATTATGATTTGCCTGGACCTGTGCTTGAAAATCCAGAAGTTGGTGGGAGATAGCTTCCTTGGTATCCTCAATATCTTGCCTAACATCATCCAAACGAGTGGACACAACATCTACTTTAGCGTTTAGTTCTCTTACTGCCTTCTTAACATCCATGAAATCTGCAATAACAGTAACATTATGAGCCATAACACTTTTCTTGAATTCGTTCAAATGAAGTAAATGGAGATCACTGTGATTTTGCCCATCTTGTCGAGCACTCTGTATTAAATGTCGGAATTATTCATCCTGCTGTCTCAGAGTGTCTCGAAGACCTCTTTCAATGGTATGGAGTCGAGATAATATATCAGTTTGAGCATCATCCATACGCTGTGAGAGAAATTTTCATAGAATCAAGGAGTGTAGAGATATCGGCAGTAACCGCTGGGAACTTAGTCTGGACATCCATCCAAGGGAATATCATCAGAGGTAAATCGTATGGGAGAATCAGTGCGGTGATCAAAATCCCTCTGGTTATCCTCAAGCAAAAAAACTGGACTGACTGCTGAGACAAAAGAGCTCTGTACATTTGAAGCAACTGACCCGGAATTCTGAATAATCTGTACATTGCGCAAAATTGTTCTCTCTGAAGCAATAGAACCCACAAAATTGCGAATATCCTCTGTAGTTAAACTGCTGAATAAGCTGTAATGAATAAAGGTTGTGCAAAACTGAGATAATCGTAAGGCAAACGCTGTCGGCCGTCGATAATCAAAATTTGAAACTGGTTCAACAACGGCTAAGGCTCTGCAAAAATTGAGTGATACCACTGGTAGTAATCTCCTTGAAGCACAAAATTCTGCAACCTCCAGACAGACATCGCCCCACCACTTCTTCATTAATTTGAAAAATGCGCTCATCGAAGGAAGAGTGTCGTCATAAGATCTTTGACGCGATACCTCAAATTTGGTTGAGGTAGGAGCAGCACTTGGGGTGCGCGATCGCCCTTCAAACAATTGGGAGAAACACGTCTTGTTCCAACGAAGACCGTGTGCTACTGTTTGATGTTTGAGTTCCTCCAAAATGAAAGAATTCAAGTCTGATAACAGATGTATAACCTTGAGATCAACGGCGGAGGTTCCTTCCCCAGCTACAAAATTTTGCTGCCACGATTCCAAGAATTTTCTTACCAAAATTTCTCTGTACTTCAACAGTATATACAATTTACGCTGAAGAGGTACTCCGGTTGACTCTGCTTCAGCCCATAAAAGAACGAGGGCCTCCTTCTCAAAATAAGATTCATCTATCTGTAACTGTGCTAATTTCTTCAAACTGAAAGAATAAAAGAATTTCGCCACGTCATCTATTACCTGCTCTCGTAACTGTACCAGCAGATCTATATCTGCACAGATCAAAGAATAATTTTCCTGTGGGGGCTTTACCTTGGCCAGGTCTTTCAGCTGGAGGGGCTCCTTCCCCTTTTCTTCAGGATGAATCTTAGGAAGACTGGCCTTGTACCAGTCTCCTTCGTCGACCCCTGGAATATACACAGTCTGGCCCAAAATTATCTTTGTAATTTCCACACCAGCCGATGGCAAATGAACGCCGACTGGGATAGACAGAATGATATCTTCCAAAGACATAGCCTCTTCTGCATCAATCCTTACATTCACCGACCCCTCATAATTACCCATCTCTTCGTCCACTGGTTCTCCCACAACACAATCAGTTGCAGCACCTGTTTCAGTGACTGCATCAATGATCAACTCATCCTCGTCAGTGTCACTGGGAGTGACCACTGGTCTATCATTCAACTGATCAATGATATCCTCATACGGAAGATCAAACCACGGTCTCTCTGCAGCAGGACCCGCTGGTTGATCCTCAACATGTGCTCCACTGGCGTCTGGTTCATCCACTGGATCTCCCTCATCAGTAGTCTCCAATTGTGCGGTCTCTGTCAACACTTGCTGGAGTATATCATCCACGTCATCAGTGGTGGAGGGTCCTTCATTGACCACAGTAGCCACTGCTGGTTCAAAAACTGAGTCACTGACACTATCAACCACTGGCTCAACAAACATACGATCGACTGCTATTTCTGCCTCAGGAATCTCAACTGCTGGTTCGGTCACTGCCTGCTCATTCTCAATAACAGGTTCTTTCATACCAGTCGCAGCCTCTGCAGCTGGTTGATCGTCAACAATTTCATCCTCAGCCTCTAGAACCAACCTCCTTTTTATCTTCTGAATTTTTTGTTTGGGCACTGGAGGTTGTTCAACTGGTACGGCTGCAGTCCCTTCAATTATTTGGAGAGGCACTGCCTCTTGTGCAATTACCACTAGTTTACCCTTAGTGGTTCTTTTCTTCTTCACCACTGGGGCTATCTCAACATCAACCGCTGCTGGTCTCTTTTGCGACACAACCTTTTTCACGGGGGTCTTCTTCACCCTCGGAGCATCTGCCACTTCCTCTGTTCCAACCTTTTCATTTATAACCACATAACTGTGCACCGTTTTCTCTGTCAAAACTCTGGGAACGGGGAAAGCTCTCGATTCACACAACTCCAATCCTGGTATATTCTTCAATAAACACAAATCTGAATAGCGTAACCCTTCGCCTACCGGGAACCGGGTGTTACCATTTCCTTAAGAATACCAAACAGTAAACTACTCCAGTTCACTTTCACGTCAAACGTGATAGCCGTCATCAACATGAATCTATCGCGGGTCACGGCATCAAAGGACCCGACCTTGACATAGATAGTTTTCGTCAGAATATCGCTAAGAAGACGATATGCGATCTTCAACTCCTTCTTCAGACAAGAAACGCTCACCTGCTCCATGGATTCGGAGAAGAGGCTTCGTGCATCAAACACCAGGTTCTTAGGAACTTCAGATAAATCAGTTAAACCCTCAGTGGGAAGTTCAAACGTCGTAGAAAACACCTCCTCAGAAATTTCAATCGTGGTTCCCATGATGGTGCTGACCACCACGCCATTTCTCACTGAACTGTTTGCGAAAAACTCTGTATGTGCAGCTTCGTAAAAGACGGCGGGGCAACCCAGAAATACTTTCAATCCCATCGTAATAAGCGATTCAAACATCTGCACTAGTTCCGCATCATCGAAGCCAAAACCTGAGTCGAAATCGATGTGGTGGCTGCTGCTGATCAAAGATGATGCCATTTCTTATGGTTGATTGAGTGAGGATTGCCTGAAAAATAATTGGAAGAGAATACGTAGAGAAAACATGAGCACAAGAGTATGCAATAGAAATTTGCAAGGTAAGAGAAATGTGAACAGTAAACGTCGTAAAATAAAAGAGAATGCGAAAAGGTAAGAATGGGAAACGGTGTAGATGTGACTTTTGGAATAATGACAAAACCACGTGTCAATCATCCAATGGCGCGTACAATTTTTGAAATGATTTTGAAGATATTTTAAAAATATTTTAGTCGTATAGTGTAAAAGGTTTTTCAAAATATTTTAATCGAACAAGGTACAAAGTTAATAGATGCGCGCCAATATTTATAAAGTCACAACTCCTGCGTATGGTTTTAATAACATCGCAGCTGGTTTTTAATGCATCGCAAGGAACGAACATGATCTGATTACAAATAAGTATCGACTGTGTATATGCAACATCTGAGTGTGTCCAAACGCAACATATTCAGTCGACGTCACACTTAAAATCCAGATCCTGGTTCCCCCTGTGACTGGTATTTTCCCAACGCAAGATGCTTCCCTCAGCTGGGCGTCTACTGTTCCCCCTGAACAAAAGACTTGCAGCTGAGTTAGGCAACGGCTGACAACCTGCAAAATACGTTAGCTCACAGACGTCAAGGCAGTTCAAGAAGACCTAATATGTTCCTAAAATAAGAGAACTTAGCGTCTGGCAGAGGTTTGGTGAAGATGTCAGCAACTTGCTGCTCAGTCGACACGTACTCCAACAGGACGTCCTTCTTTAGCACGTGGTCCCTGATAAAATGGTGCCTGATATCTATGTGCTTTGTTCTTGAATGCAGTACTGGATTATGTTTAATCGCAATCGCACTAGTGTTGTCGTAGAGAATAGGCGCTTCAGAAGCATCAATGCCATAGTCCTTCAGCTGATGTTGAATCCATAATATTTGAGCACAACAGCTGCCAGCTGCGAGATACTCTGCTTCAGCTGTTGACGTTGCAATTGACGTCTGCTTCTTACTGAACCAGGAGATCAGTCGATCCCCTAAGAATTGACAAGTTCCACTGGTGCTCCTCCGATCAATCCTGCATCCTGCGTAATCTGCATCACTGTAACCTATTAGTTGAAAGCCTGAGTCTTTGGGATACCAAAGACCCACGTTGGAAGTACCCTTAAGATATTTTAATATTCGCTTTACAGCAATGTAATGCGATTGCTTTGGATCTGCTTGGAATCTAGCACACATACAGACAGCAAACATGATGTCTGGTCTGCTAGCAGTTAGGTATAGCAAAGAGCCTATAATACCACGATACAATGATACCTCTATGGCAGATCCAGCTTCGTCTTTATCCAACTTTATCAAAGAGCTCATAGGGGTTGCAGCTGCTGAACAGTTGTCCATACAGAACTTCTTCAGCAATTCTTTCGTATACTTCGCCTGGTTAATGAAAATACCATTTTCCAGCTGGCGAACTTGTAATCCCAGAAAGAATGTCAGCTCTCCCATCATACTCATCTCGAATTTATCCTGCATCAGCTTAGAAAACTTCTTGCACAGCTTGGGGTTGGTTGAGCCAAAAATAATGTCATCAACATAAATCTGAACTAGTAAGACTTGATCATCTTTAACAAATTTAAAAAACGTATTATCTAATGTGCCTATAATGAAGTCATGCTCAAGTAGGAACTTGGATAGTGTGTCATACCAGGATCTGGGTGCTTGCTTCAACCCATAT
This sequence comes from Dorcoceras hygrometricum, assembly GCA_001598015.1. NCBI lineage: Eukaryota > Viridiplantae > Streptophyta > Magnoliopsida > Lamiales > Gesneriaceae > Dorcoceras > Dorcoceras hygrometricum. Next base: position 86,626 of record KQ988506.1, read on the forward strand.
AGAGCCTTATCCAATTTGTAAAAAAATTCTGGATGTGTATGACTTACGAAGCCAGGAGGTTGTGCAACATACACTTCCTCTGTTACGCCATTTAGAAAGGCACTCTTAACATTCATCTGAAAGACTTTAAAGTCTTTAAATGCAGCATATGCTAAGAACATGCGGATGGCTTCTAATCTTGCTACTGGTGCAAAGGTCTCATCGAAATCTATTCCTTCCATTTGTCTAAATCCTTGTTCTTGTTGGGGATCCGGATCCGCCCCCCGGCGAGACAGCGGAAGAACAATAAAACAGGTGCCGGGAGACGATCAATACGAAAACAACAATTCATAATTGTCATACATAGGGCGTTTAAGCGGGTTACCTTGCTGGCACTTGTGCCTGGCTCCAACCGGTATTACAATAATCCGGCTCTTCTCGGTTGATTGCGGTAGTTTACGCCAATCCGGTCCACGACCAGATCCGAGACTCCTTCGTCAGGCTGCACTAGAAGCCCTGACGAGATCAGCACGAACGAATACTCCTCGAAAAACTAGGCCGGAACGATTTCCGGCGAAGTGGCGGCGGCGGTGGCGGGCGGCGCACGACGGCGGCGTGAGTTGTGAAGGGAGGGAGGCGGCTACGTTGGCGGCCTTATCCTCATTTTGACGGCCCAATCGACTAGGAACATGTTCATAATACACAGCGACTATTAGATGTGTTTCATGATAGCCGTCATACCCACTATCACATCTAACATACGCTTCAGTGCATTCTAGGTCTTTACTCAACACAATTGTAAATCATTACACACATAATGAAAGTAAAGAATGCCATATAAGAAAATGCGAATATCATATATAAAGATTGCTTGTACAAGAGTTTATAAAACCCACACGCCACAAGTTGGCTAGTTGGGCATCTACTCTAACAATCTCCCACTTGCCCTAAAGCCAACTACTCATCAGACGCAGTCCCATTGTTTCGCGATGTTTTTCAAACAACGGTCCAGGCAAGGGCTTCGTAAGTGGATCAGCAACGTTGTCCGCAGAGGCGACTCTCTCAACTGCTATGTCACCTCTAGCCACAATATCCCGGATTATGTGGTATTTCCTCAGTATGTGTTTGGATCTTTGGTGAGACCTAGGCTTCTTTGCTTGCACAACGGCACCCGTGTTGTAGCAGTACACCGGGACTGGACCAACTCCATTAGGAATGACGCCCAACTCTTGGACGAAATTCCTTATCCAAACGGCCTCCTTAGCAGCAGCTAATGCTGCAATGTACTCAGCCTCAGTGGTTGAATCCGCGATGGTGTCTTGCTTGGAACTCTTCCAAGAGACAACACCACCATTGAGCATGAATACAAATCCAGAGGTTGATTTCGAATCATCCACGTCACCTGCTTCATGTAAGCAGGACATCCCCAAATCCTCATAAATGAGTACTTGGGTGGTTTGCCCATCCATATCTCATACGGAGTTTTATCCACTGCCTTGGTGTGGACATTGTTCAACAACATTACCGCCGTTTCGAGCGCATAGCCCCAAAACGAGGTCGGAAGCTCTGTGAAGCTCATCATAGATCGAACCATGTCCAACAAGGTCCAATTACGATGCTCCGCTACACCATTGAGCTGTGGTGTGGCCGGAGGGGTCCACTGTGAGAGAATCCCATTCTCTTTCAGATAATCTTGAAACTCAGTACTCAAGTATTCACCACCTCGATCAGATCGAAGTGCTTTAATACTTTTGCCTAACTGATTTTCTACTTCAGCCTTGAATTCTTTGAACCTTTCAAAGGATTCAGACTTGTACTTCATCAAGTACAAGTACCCGTACCTAGAGTAATCATCGGTAAAGGTGATGAAGTATGTGTGACCGTATTTAGTACCGATACTAAATGGGCCGCACACATCAGTATGGATCTAATCCAATAGGCCTTGGGCACGTTCACCCTTGCCTTTGAAGGGTTGTTTGGTCATCTTTCCTTTCAGACAGGATTCACAAGTCGGTAGGGAGTTTATGTCTGACAGATCAAACAAGTCACTCCTAACTAACTTGTTCATCCTGCTTAGGGAAATGTGACCTAGCCTAGCATGCCAAAGTTGTGCTGGGTTCAAGTTATCGTGTTTCCGTTTAATCGTTGTTGTGTGTGTTTCGACATCGCGAGTTGAACGTATTTTAACTTTAAGGTGTATAGATCGTTTTCGCGTTCCCCAATTCCAATTAAACATTCATTCTTGTAAATATTGCAAATCGAATTAGCAAACATACAAGAATATCCATCTCTATCAAGCATAGGAATAGAAATAATGTTTTTAATTAATTCAGGAAAAAATAAAACGTCTCGTAACAACAACTTAAAATTTGAAGACAGAAATAAACTAATATCTCCTATAGCTACTGCAGCAACTCTTGCTCCATTGCCAAGCCTCAAGTGGGTCTCACCCTCTCTAAGACGTCGACTTCTTGTCATCACCTGCAAATCATTGCAGATATGAGATCCACATCCGGTATCAAGTACCCAAGAAGTTGAATTTAGAGATATATTTATTTCTATATAGAACATACCTTTTGCAGTTCGCAACTGCTCGAGGTACTCCTTGCAGTTCCTCCTCCAATGCCCAGCCTTGTGGCAGTGGTGGCAAACGTCCTCGCTCTTGTTAGGCTTAGAAGCCCTTGCCTTCGGCTTCTTGGCAGACTTTTCCTCTTTCGCCGGAGCAGAACGCTTCTTGCTCTTGCGTCTAGGTCCTTTCTTCACAGAGGAAGAAGAACCCAGAAGGAGGACGGGTTTGTCCTTCTTTATGGTCCCTTCGAACACAACAAGCATGTTCACCACCTCTTCAAGAGTGGCTTCCAGCTTGTTCATGTTGAA
>KQ988507.1:0-31139 GCA_001598015.1 Dorcoceras hygrometricum
GACCTAGTTTTTCGTGGAGAATCCGATCGTGCTGATCTCGTCAGGACTTCTAGTGCAGTCTGACGAAGGAGTCTCGGATGTGGTCGTGGACCGGATTGACGTAACTACCGCAATCAACCGAGAAGCGCCGGGTTCTTGAAACACCGGTTGGAGCCAGGCACAAGTGCCAGCGAGGTAACACGCCTGAAACACCCTATGTATGTTGATACATATAGAATTGTTCTTCGTATTGATCGTCTCCCGGTTTCTATAATTTTTGTTCTTCCGCTGCCTGACCGGGGGGCGGATCCGGATCCCCAACAGAAAATTCTCAGTATAATACCAGTAAGCTCCCACGTTGTAACCCTGCACGAGCTGTATCACAGTGCTGTGTGAATTTCACTAGATCCGGCCTGAGCTGAAACTTACTTCTGCTACCTTGAACCTCACAGAAACTTCAGAAGACTTTAAGTGGGATTTTTCTAGTATATTCATTTGAAATAAAATATATTGGATTCATGCTATATTTTGTCTTGATTTATCATTTGAGTTTTCGTTTCGTGTCAAGTTCATGCTATGATCTACACTCTGTTTTAGCACTGAAATTCTATCGCAATATGGGTCTACGGAATATTCCGCACTCTGATTTACTGTGTGTAACTATGGCCTCAACCCCTTAGAGGAGTAAAAATTAAGGACTATTCTGTAAACCATAGAAACGAAGTAATTATCAGTGCTAACTATTCTCTGTTATATGCTCTGCTCTGTTCTGATGATGAAATTCAGTATATAAATTTGTATATGTACTTGTTACACTCGAATGGTTTTCCCCCACTTGCTGAGTGTTTCCCCAAACACTCACCCCTAGCTTCTCCCACCCAGATAAAAACGAAGAACAGGTTGAAGAGGACGAGCAAGAGATGTTCTGGGGCTGGTGAAGAGTTAGTGTAGGTTAATATAATTCCGCTTCCACAAAACTTTGATTTTCAGTTGTAAAGACGATTATTTTTATTATGTAAAAGACTGGTTTTGAGTTATACTATGAGGCTTAATGTAGCACCCAAACCACAGGGGGCCACGAAATTGAATAAAAAGAATAAAGGGCTGAATTGAAAAAACAGTAAGTTGTATTGCCTTGCTAAAACAAAAATCAAAGAATAACTATTGGCGCCAAGGAATAAAGCAACAGATTTCCATATCAATATTCAAAATACAAAATGCGATTGCGAATTACAACTACTGGAACTCTATTTGAATTCCTCATTGTTGTAATGGACCTTAATACAATTTAACAAAATATCAAAAACAACAGCAACGAAATGAACATCGCGGAATCGGCGGCCATTGATAAACTCCCACACACCACAGCTGATTCAGACTCCTCCTCCCGTCTGCCCCGGAACCGACTCACCTGCACCAAGAAAGCTAGTGAGCCTAGAGGCTCAGCAAGCAAAACTGAGAATAACAAGGGCACGATATGCAGGCAGGCGCAATACATACAATAACATAGTTTAAAGGAAGACATTTTAAACATAACCGTTCGTAAACATCAAATATGGGAGTAACTCAGATCCCAAAATTTATTTTTCTTTAGACTTATGGCTCAGAAGCTCTCCTTAGGTCCCATTGCACTTGATCAAATGACTACTGATATCAGTTGCTATATGGCGAATCTCTCCCAATATGAAGGGGCAACCGACATGCTCGACTGCTGCTCACCCTTCCCATATGGACTGTCTGTTACCTTCGCTATAAATCATAAAATCTAAACACTTTCTTCCTTTAAACAACATCTGGGTGAAAATCAGATCTTGACATCGGGGTTCACTTCATTTTTAAAACCCAATTTCTATAAAATAACATTTTCCTCACTGAGCATTTAGCTTATTAGAGAAATCAGACGTTGGAAAGAAACAACGTTTGGTTACGAGATGAGTTTCACACGTTGTCAACAGACGTGACTCGGGGGCGCTATCGCGAAAAGGATATCAGATGTTTACTGTACACGGGTTACTATTGTTGGAGTTTCAGACATTGCTAAGTAATAGTACTATGGGTGCAAACAAACGTCTGAATGTAATAAAGTATGGAAGTAACAACAGACTTTGGTTTGGTCAAACAGATGTCAACGGAATATCGATTGAACAAACAGCTGACGCTAAGGAAATATCATATGAACAGTGAACAGCTGACGCTAAGGAAATATCGTATGAACAGTGAACAGCTGATGCTAAGGAAATATCATATGAACAGTCAACAGCTGACGCAAAGGAAATATCGTATGAACAGTGAACAGCTGACGCTAAGGAAATATCGTATGTGTTAGAGTAGATGACCAACTAGCCAACTTGTGGCGTATGGGTTTTATTGACTCTTTGTATAGCGACTTTTATTTATGAAATTCGTATTGTTATATGGAATTCTTTATTTTCATTATGTTATAATGTTAACAATTGTGTTGGATAAAGACCTAGAATGCACCATATTGTATGTTAGATGTGATAGTGGATATGATGGCTATCATGAAACACATCTAATAGTCACTGTGTATTCTGAACACGTTCCTAGTCGATTGGGCCGTCAAAATGAGGATAAGGCTGCCCGAGCTTGAGACTAGCATCTGCGATGTGAAGTACCATGTTTCATTGATAGGGGACATTGTGATGTTCTGAGCATACAGATGGATAGTGACCTGGTGATCTATCGAACTACCCTCGTTCGGACTTTCCAAGTGGTTACCATTTGTCGAGTGGATAAGTCCGAGGTTTTGGTCGTACCGATTAGTCCTCACTACTCGAAAAATCATTGAGACTCTACATGATAGGTGCCTCACTTTGACCCGTTTACCGACTCAGTTGGGGTCATTAGGTGGTTGGATTGGGTGAGGTCCCGATGCATGTAGGAGTCGATGCTTCGTTGTCGAGTATTCACCGCTCGCTTTTATGCGTGGATATCCTATGATATCTGAGGAGATAATAGTGTGATAAATCTCTGTCCAGAGTACTAGATGTGTTTTGGGTAAATGGGTTTACCTAGTAACACACGCGATGTCACTATTTGATCTCCGAGATTTATGCATAGTTACTGGATCTTTAGCGACTCTCGATTTACCAATGGTCGTTGATCTGATCGGGATATATGTGTTGAAAGGAACGTACTGTACGCTAACCATGACCGACTGGTTCTTCCAGGCAGTATCAGTGATACCTAGGGGATCATGGGGCGATGTTGCTAGGCGCTTTACCATGATCCGATGGGTCAGTCCGAAATTGTGATTTCGGAGTCGCAATTGTTGTGGGCCCACGGCTAGCTGTATCCCTGAACCATTGAGGGTCACACAAGTACTGGTTTCATAATTCCCGCACGGAAACTGAGCTCAATGTGTTGAGCATAGGAGGAGGAATTTAGGGAGTGCGACTTCCTAAAAGTCAATAGGGGTCAAATTGCAATTTCCCTAAAGTTTGGGCTAGTTTGACTATCCTTGAAACTTGGAGGGCTAAACTGTAATTTTGGACTAGGTGGTCTGAAAAATTGTTTTCGCATCATAATACTCAGTTTTGGAAACTGTATAGATCGGTCCGATCTGATCGTCAATCGGAATTATGATGAAGCCACGGTGATGGAAATGAACCGAATGTTCTTACGGGACTAGGCTTGACCCAGGTCCATTGGGCCGGTTCAAGCCCATAATAAGTCTACTTATACTAGACCTAGGGCACACTCTCACAACACCAAACCCTAGACAAAAAGCCGCCGCCTCCCTGACTCCCTCTCCCACGGCCGCCGCACCTTCCTTGCGCCGCAGGCCGCCGGCCACCGTTGCTCACGTGATTGGACTTGTTCCGATCACGTCGACGAGAAGATTCCGTCCATGGTAAATTCGTCAGGTCTTATAGTGCAGGCTGATGAAGGAGTCCTGTTTCTAGTCGTGGACCGGATTAGGAGATCTACCGCTGCCAATCGTTGAAGTGCCAGTTTCCCTGTGTCTGCAGAGGCGACTTTCTCGACTGCTATGTCACCTCTAGCCACAATATCCCGGATTATGTGGTATTTCCTCAGTATATATTTGGATCTTTGGTGAGACCTAGGCTCCTTTGCTTGTGCAACGGCACCCGTGTTGTTGCAGTACACCGGGATTGGACCAACTCCATCAGGGATTACGCCCAACTCTTGGACGAAATTCCTTATCCAAACCGCCTCTTTAGCAGCAGCTGATGCTCCGATGTACTCAGCCTCACTGGTTGAATCCACGATGGTGTCTTGCTTGGAACTCTTCCAAGAGACAGCACCAACATTGAGCATAAATACAAATCCAGAGGTTGACTTTGAATCATCCACGTCACATTGGAAGCTAGAATCTGTGTAGCATTCCAATTTCAGTTCACCACCCCCATAGACCATGAACATATTCTTAGTCCTTCGTAAGTACTTAAGAATATCTTTCACGGCCTTCCAATGCATTTGGCCGGGGTTGGCTTGGTAACGGCTCGTGACATTCAGAGCATATGCGACATCCGGTCTAGTTGAGATCATGCCATACATAATACTACCTATTGCCGAGGCATATGGCACACGTGTCATACTCACTATCTCCTCATCAGTCTTTGGACACATAGACTTAGATAGAGTGACCCCGTGGCACATAGGTAGGTGTCCTCTCTTGGACTCTTCCATAGAGAACTGCTTAATTATGGTATCGATGTAGGTAGCTTGGGTGAGTCCGAGCATCATTTTCGATCTATCTCGATAGATCTGTATTCCAAGAATATAGGATGCTTCATCCATGTCCTTCATCGAGAATCTACTAGACAACCATACTTTAGTTGACTGCAACATTCATACATCATTCCCAATTAGTAGAATGTCATCAACATAAAGTACAAGGAATGTCAAAGCATTCTTAACTACCTTCTTATATACACATGGCTCCTCGGGATTCTTGATGAAACCAAATTCCTTAATTGTTTCATGGAATCTCAGGTTCCAACTTCTCGATGCTTGTTTGAGATCGTAGATCGATCTCTGAAGTTTGCATACTTTTGCTCACTTCCTACATATGTGAAACCCTCAGCTGCATCATATAGTTCTCTTCCTTAATGTTTCCATTAAGGAACGCAGTTTTCACATCAATTTGCCATACCTCATAGTCGTACCATGCGGCTATGGCTAGTAGGATTCTAATTGTCTTGAACATTGCGACTGGTGAAAAGGTTTCATCATAGTCAACACCTTGCCTTTGAGTGTAACCTTTCGCGACTAGTCGTGCCTTGTAGGTCAGTACCTTACCACCAGGCCCAATTTTTCTCTTGTATATCCATTTACACCCAATAAGAACTATTCCTTCGGGAGGATTAACAAGAGTCCAAACTTGGTTTGAATGCATTGAGTCAATCTCAGACTTCATCGCTTCAAGCCACAAATTAGAATCAGCATCGGAAATTGCCTCCTTGAAAGTTCTTGGATCACATCCAATAACTTGATCACTTTGATCATCTTCAAGGAGGAAACCATATCTATCAGGAGCCCTAGGAATCCTTTCAGATCTCCTAGTTGCGACCATTTCTGGTATTGGCTCTTGAGGTGCGGGAGATTCACTTGGTACTTTAGATGGTTCTCGAACTTCTTCGAGTTCTACAATCTTGCCTTTTCTATCAAATAGAAACTCCATTTCCAGAAAGGTGGCATTTCTAGAAACAAACTTTTGTTTCATTGGGATAGTAGAAGTAGTATGCAATAGGATTCTTTGGATACCCAATGAAGTAACCTAAGATGGATCTATTATCCAGCTTATCTCCCACTGTCTGCTTCACGTAAGCAGGACATACCCAAATCCTCAAGTATGAGTATTTGTGCGGCTTGCCATATCTCATATGGAGTCTTATCCACCGCCTTGGTATGGACATTGTTCAACAACATTACCGTCGTTTCGAGTGCATAACCCCAAAACAAGGTAGGAAGCTCATTGAAACTCATCATGGATCGAACCATGTCCATCAAGGTTCGATTACGACGCTCCGCTACACCATTGAGTTGTGATGTGGCCGGAGGGGTCCACTGTGAGAGAATCTCATTCTCTTTAAGATATTCTTGAAATACTTTAAGATAGTATTCTCCACCTCGATCGGATCTAAGTGCTTTAATACTTTTCCCTAACTGATTTTCTACTTCAGCCTTGAATTCTTTGAACTTTTCAAAGGATTCAGACTTGTGCTTCATTAAGTACAAGTACACATACCTAGAGTGATCATCGGTAAAGGTGATGAAGTATGTGTGACCGTATTTAGTACCAATTCTAAGTGGGCCACATACATCAGTGTGGATCAAACCCAACAGGCCTTGAGCACGTTCAGGCTTGCCCGTGAAGGGTTGTTTGGTCATTTTTCCTTTGAGACAAGACTCACAAGTCGGTAGGGAGTTAATATATGACATATCAAACATGTCACTCCTAACCAACTTGTTCATCCTACTTATGGAAATATGACCTAGCCTAGCGTGCCAAAGTTGTGCTGGGTTCAAGCCTAGCGGCGTTTTAATAGTTGTTGTATGTATTTCCACATCGCGAGTTGGAACTTCTTTTAATTTTAAGGTGTATAGATCATTTTCACGTTCCCCAATTCCAATCAAACATTCATTCTTGTATATGTTGCAAATCGAATTAGCAAAATGACAAGAATATCCATCACTATCAAGCATATAAACAGATGTAATGTTCTTTATTAACTCGGGAACAAACAAAACGTTTCTCAATAACAACTTAAAATTCGAAGACAGAAATAAGTGAACATCTCCTATAGCTACTGCAGCAACCCTTGCTCCGTTGCCAAGCCTCAAGTGGGTCTCACCCTCTCTAAGACGCCGGCTTCTTGTCATTACCTGCAAATCATTGCAGATATGAGATCCACATCCGGTATCAAGTACCCAAGAAGTCGAGTTTAGAGACATATTTATTTCAATATAGAATATACCTTTTGCAGTTCGCAACTGCTCGAGGTAATCCTTACAGTTCCTCCTCCAGTGTTCAGGCTTGTGACAGTGGTGGCAAACATCCTCAGATTTGTTTGGATTTGAAGTCCTTGCCTTGGGCTTCTTGGCGGGCTTTTCCTCCTTCGCAGGGGCAGAACGTTTCTTACCCTTGCGTTTGGGCCCCTTCTTCGCAGAGGAAGAAGAGCCCAAAAGGAGGATGGGCTTGTCCTTCTTTATGGTCCCCTCGAACACTACAAGCATGTTCACCACCTCTTCAAGGGTGGCTTCCAGCTTGTTCATGTTAAAGTTGACCACAAAGGGGTCGAATGCAGCAGGGAGTGAGAGGAGAAGCAGATCCACAGACAGCTCATGTGGAAGCGTGATATCGAGGCCCACCAGTTTTTCAATGAGCCCAATCATACGAACCCCATGCTCGCGGACCAAAGTCCCATCGCGCATGCGGCTCGTCATGAGCTCCTTGATAGTGGTGAACCTCTCAGTCCGAGAGTTCTCCCCTTACAGCTCTTTGAGATGAAGGTGTATGTCAGCAGCATACACCGTCTTCTCGAAACGCCGCTGCATTTCGTTAGACATCGATGCCAGCATATAGCATCGTGTCTTCAGCTCGTCATCCCACCATTTGTTCAGCTTTGTCAGCTTCTCAGGACTGACATCGGCAGGGACTTCCTTCGGAGGGCTCTTCTCTAACGTGTAGAGATGTTTCTCCGAAGCCAATACAATATTGAGGTTTCGAAGCCAGTCTTGGTAGTTCAGACCAGTGAACTTGTTGCTATCCAGTATAGCAGCAAGTGGATTTTTTATCGAAGACAATATAAGAGCAGTTTATACTGAAAAGAAAAACATACATGCATTACTAATTATTCATGAAAAACTCTAAGACATAAAACAAGGTCGTTTATTTTTATGAATTATCCTCCCACTATTTTAACGATTTCACCACCCTCTAATGAAATCGAGAAAGCAAGTTTTCTTAGTGGATACACAGAGTCCAATCAAGAAACCATGGTCCCAAATAATATCAGCCAATCATGACCCTTGAAAGGTAGAGTCCAATTGCACCAGGTGCAACCTCCATGTATTTACCTCATGTCCAGTAAGGGCCCAATAACATGACGACGATTACTATTACGTGTCAAGATGACCCATCAACGTTGAGTTATGAAGGACGGTCCCCTTAACGTCCCCAATAATATGAGCCAACGTTAAAGGGAGTTCCAACCAACTCACATCGAGTGTCAATGACGTGTACAACATTCCGACATAGATAACCCCCTCAATAATATGAGCCGGGCCATGTATATGGGTAGCATCGACGTACACTCATTGTTGATGGAAGGTAGGAAAATTTAAACAAATTTAAATTCCCTTAGTTCCATGATTTTATCGAATAAGCAATCATGAAACTTTTAATCTTGATATTTATTTTAAATCGTATTTAAAATGAGGGATTTTAATTTTGAAACAGCGTGCGGCACAGGGCCGCACGCTGCGCGCGCCCCAACGCAAAACACGTGCGCGACAATTGCGCACGGTGGCCGACCACCCGGCGCATCCCAAGTCGGCCAGCGCGCGACGCTGCGCGCAGCTACATTGTGCGATGCGCACGGCGGCGCCGGTGAAAAACAATTTTTTTTTATTTTTGAAAATTCGAGATGTGATACAATACAGGTACAATTCATGTATTGACAGATCCGAGCCTTGGCTCTGATACCACTATTGGCGCAGCGGCGGATCCGGATCCCGCTCCCGGGGCACAGCGGAATAATTAAAATTTTTGCACCGGGAATGGTCAATACATAATAATAAAGGAAATAAAACATCCATAGGGTGTTTTAAAACGGTACCTTGCTGGCGTCTAGGCGCCTGGCTCCTACCAGTTTCACAGGGAAACTGGCACTTCAATGGTTGGCGGTTGAGTTCTCCGAATCCGGTCCACGACTGGAATCACGGCTCCTTCGTCAGTCAGCACTAGAAGAACTGACGAATTTATCACGAACGGAATCTCCTCCTCGCAGTGGTCGGAAAAAGTCCGACGGCAAGACGGGCGGCGGAGCGTGGCGCGATGGAAGGCGGCGCGTGGGACGTGCGGCGGAGAGCGGAGGAAGAAGTGAGGGGCGGCGGCTTGGTGTGAAAAAAAGTTTTTCATACAACCCTAGGCACACATATAAGTAGACTAGTGATGGGCTTGAACAAGCCCAACGGGCCTTGGGGCGGGCCCAGGTCCATATGAACATTCGGTTCATTTATATCACCGTGGCTTCATCATAATTCCGATCTCCGATCAGATCGGACTGATATACACAGTTTTCAAAACTGAGTATTATGATGCGAAAATAATTTTTCAGACCACCTAGTCCAAAATTGCAGTTTAGCCCCTCCAAGTTTCAAGGATAGTCAAACTAGCCCAAACTTTAGGGAAATTGCAATTTGACCCATGTTGACTTTTAGGAAGTCGCACTTCCTAAATTCCTCCTCCTATGCTCAACACATTGAGCTCAGTTTCCGTGTGGGAATCGAGAAGCCAGTACTTGTGTGACCCTCAATGGTTCAGGAATACAGCTAGCCGTGGGCCCACAACAATTGCGACTCCGAAATCACAATTTCGGACTGACCCATCGGACCATGGTAAAGCACCTAGCAACATCGCCCCATGATCCCCTAGGTATCACTGATAGTGCCTGCAAGAACCAGTCGGTCAAGGTTAGCATACAGTACGGTTCTTTCAACACGTATATCCCGATCAGATCAACGACCATTGTTAAATCGAGAGTCGCTAGAGATCCAATAACTATGCATACATCTCGAAGATCAAATAGTGACATCGCGTGTGTTACTAGGTAAACCCATTTACACAAAACACATCTAGTACTCTGGCCAGAGATTTATCACACTATTATCTCCTCAGATAGCATAGGATATCCAAGCACAAAGGCGAGCGGTGAATCCTCGACAACGAAGCATCGACTCCTACATGCATCGGGACCTCACCCAATCCCGCCACCTAATGACCCCAACTGAGTCGGTAAATGGGTCAAAGTGAGGCACCTATCATGTAGAGTCTCAATGACGTTTCGAGTAGTGAGGACTAATCAGTACAATCAAGACCTCGGACTTATCCACTCGACAAATGGTAACCACTTGGAAAGTCCGAATGAGGGTAGTTCGATAGATCACCAGGTCACTATCCATCTGCATGCTCAGAACATCACAATGTTCCCTACCAATGAAACGTGGTACTTCGCATCACAGACGCTAGTCTCAAGCTCGGGCGGCCTTATCCTCATTTTGACGGCCTAATTGACTAGGAACGAGTTCAGAATATACACAGTGACTATCAGATGTGTTTCATGATAGCCATCATATCCACTATCACATCTAACATACACTATGGTGCATTCTAGGTCTTTATCCAACACAATTTTTAACATTATAACATAATGAAAATAAAGAATGCCATAAAAGAATACGAATTTTATAAATAAAGATCGTTATACAAAAGAGTCAATAAAACTCACACGTCACAAGTTGGCTAGTTGGGCATCTACTCTAACAGGGACCACATTTTGATGATTCCCAGGAGAGGTTTCGAAGACAGAAACTGAAGGATTTCAGTGGTACAACAGATCCGCTTGTTGCTGAGAGCTGGATTAAGTCGATGGTAGTGATTTTTGAGTACCTTCAGATTCAAGATCTGGATAGGCCAAGGTGCTATATCTATATGCTAAGATATGATGGAATGATCTGGTGGGAGGGAGCAAAGCTGTCAGTGGAGTTGGCAAATATTTCGTGGGATGAGTTCAAACGAGTGTTCTTTGAGCAGTACTTCACAGCAGACAAGAGATCTGAGTTGAAGCGAGAGTTCTTGACCTTGAAGCAAGGGAGTCTGTGTAATGCCCAGAATCATTAAGAAGAGGATTAGTTTAGCATTTCGACATTTAAGAATTGATGAAGTTTGATTATGAGCTCGGATCTCTGCTGGAAGTGTTGAGTGATTAAGGAACTGTGTATCGTTAAATCGTGCTAAGTATGAGAACCAGACGAAGTAACCAGGCGAAGTGATTTGATAAAATCAGCAGCAGGTTACTGTAGCTCACGACTGGTTGAATTTTGAAATTCAGTTGAAGCGTTAGTGTTGATTTCAGCTGGAAGCAGACGCGCGAATATACGGACCAATGAGGAAGCGCCACGTGTTGATTAATACACGAGGAATCAGCAGCGAGAGTTCCTTACGCATCTGCTGGTTTATGTACCTGCTGGTTATTGATGTATACCTGCTGGTTCGTGATGTATCGGCTGGTTGATGATGACGTAGGTGCGACGTCGTCGTTTTGTTGTAATAAACGCGAACCAGTCGAGGAGAGTATGTGGAGATTGGTTCCAGCTGAGAAAATAATGCGACATCGTTTTGACTTATGACTATGAGCCTCGATACGATGTCGTTTAGCAACCAGGCGAGGAATTGGAAATCAGTTGATAGATTGTTGTATCTGCTGGCTATCCAGTCGAGGGAACAATGCGACACCGTTTTGATTATGAAACAGGAAATGTTGATACGATGCCGTTTCGACTAATGTTGCGAAATCAGCCGTTGGAATAAGAGAGCGACCAGCTGCTGGTTTCTTTTAATAAAGGTGATACCAGCTGATGACATGTAACTACGTCGTTGGAATTAGTTATAACGACATCGTTTTGAGTTTGCGACTGGATTTATGTTGCGACTGGATTTATGTTGCGACTGGATTCATGTTGCGACTGGTTGCGACTACAGCTGGTTGTTGCTTCTGCTGAAGAACAAGAGAATGATATTCGAACAGCAGCCGAGGAAGATCAACAGCGGTTGAGGAATCTGTTTATCGTTATCCACTTTCAAAGCGGTGGGAGTATATCCTATTTGAATACTCATCATGACATGTGGAACTCGAATTGAACACGTTGGAAATGCTGCAGAACCACAGAGATCGTTGTCTATAAATAAGATTGAATTCGAAATGATGAGAGGATTGTGATTACAGACATCGGACTTTGATCTTGCGAGTATCTCCAGAAGTGAGGAACAGAGCGTAAGAACGTTAACTGAAGCATTTTGAATACAGAAGAACGAAGGTATAATCTGACAGAAGAGTCAGGAACTAGATTACTCGAGAACGATATCTATTGAGTATTCCGCTGAAATCACATACATATTTGATTATTGTTCTTGATATCGAACTGTTCTTGATTTATACTTTAGTTATGTATGTGTCGATCCATCACAGGTAGTGGATCTTTTATATTTGCATGAGTTTGCATATTGAAGAGAATTGAATTGATTCTAATGCCCAGGACTGAGTTGGCCTGATTTTCGAAGCCGGAGATGGTTTCGATAGATGAATATTCATGTCAAGATCGGATACGAATCTTGATGGTGTCGAACTGATATGGAATCAATTCTGAAATCGAATAAGAGAACTAGAATCATTTCATTTCATTGCATTCGTTTTACAGTTGATAAACTGTTGTGCATTTTATTGTTATTATGCGTACCTGCTGATTATACTGAGATGATTCTCACCGGAGTTTATCCGGCTGTTGTTTTGTTTTGTGTGTGTGCATGACAACAGGAAGAAGGAACTAGTGGGGGAGCAACCAAAAGTAGTGATGAACACCTACCTAGACGCTGGACCAACAGCAGGAAGAATAAAAACCAGCTGATAGTCTAGATGTTTGGACAGTTGGTCGTAGGTTGCTCAAGTCTGGTTTAGTATATAAGAATCAAGTGTGTACTAGGGAACGTAGCTTGTAACCGCTGTGAACTATGAAGTATTTGTGTAAATGAATCATATTTACGCTACCAGCTGAACTTATTATGCTTCTGCTGAATTGAATACGCTACTGCTGATTGGAAATTTTTTTTTTTTGTAACTTATATATGAATCAGATTAGATTTACTAAACTTGATTAGTTTAAATTAATAACCCACTGATTGAGATTAGAAGATTAATTGTGAGCAGAGAGCCTCACAGTCTGACTGTGCAAGAGTACACCCAGAAGATTGAGAGAGGCTGTTACTTTGTACCTCTTATTGGAAGGGACCCCGAGGAGAAGCTGAGCCACTTTGTGGAAGGATTGAGACCTACACTCAAGTTGAATGTCAGGTTAGCAGGACCCAGATCTTATAGGGAAGCGGTAGAGAAGGCCCTGCGAGTGGAGAGGGATTGGAAAGATGTGGAGCAGGAGAGACATTAGAGGAGGCAATATTTTCAGCAGGCAGATCTGAGGTCATTTAAGAAGCAGAATAAGAACCAGCAGTGACCCTAAGAACCGAAACCTATACCAGCCCAACCTATCAGTGCAGTACCAGTTGGAAGTAGTAAACCGGTTTGTCCCAAGTGCCATAAGAACCACCCGGGACAATGCAAAGCTGGACAGAGTGGATGCAACAAGTGTGGAGGTCAAGGCCACATCTCTAAGTTCTGTCCTCATTTGAAACAACTGGTGCCCAGCAGAGCTTATGTCATGACAGCTGAACAAGCTAACCCCGATTCTACAATGACATCAAAAAATTACAATAATATAATTCTAAACATATTTTTAAAACAAATTATGAAATTGAGATATTCAATGAAGATTAAAACAAAGTTCTTTCTTTTTTTCTTCTTTCTTTTCTTTTTATTTCCGGAAAAAGAAAAAAAAGTCATAGTTTTTAACTGTGTCATTGATCTTCAACATCAACATCAAATGTGTCTTCTTTCCAACATGTATCATTTTTCTGTGATATGAATTTAATATTTAAACAATATATTGCCTCCCTAATGTTTAATAAAGAGTATATGATGAAAGAGATATCACCTGAAATTTTATTGAAGATGAGAAACTGAAACAAACACAAACCAGTCCATGACTTCATGGATAACTCAGTCATCCCGATTTCATTTCTTACTTCTAGGTTGCGACAAATTAATCTTTGTTAAAAACCATGTCAAGTGAACTCTTCCCAGGAGAGGTTCGTTACGTCCACTATGAGTCTAGCTCCTTCCCACCAGAGCATAGCATCATCTCTCAACATATAAATGGCACATCTGGCCCTCTCTAAGTTTCGCACCTGGAGATATTCAAATATCACCTCCATCGACTTTATCCAACTCTCTGCGACAAACGGGTCTGTTGTGCCACTGAATTCTCTTGGTTTCTGTCTTCGAAATCTTTCCTGAGGGTCATCGTGACTTGGCCCTCTGCTACTCGAAGATTGGCCATTGCCTCTACTCGATTGTTCTACCAACACTCTTAACAGCTGGGCAATGCTAGCAATACTATCGGGGTTGGATTCATCTACTGGAATATTTCTTATTCCTCGAACAGACATCTTAATCTATAGCCCTCAATCCACCACATAAGAACATCAGAACATGCAAGAGTCAAAAGATACATGTTCTAAAACATAAAAGAAAACTCACAGCTCCGGAGAAACGATCGAAAAAATCTGTTCCAGCTGGAAATGTGTGTGTTTATCTCAGGACCATCCTCTTATACCAAGTTTGTAGCACCCAAACCCCAGGGGGCCACGAATTTGAATAAAAATAATAAAAGACAGAAATGAAAGGCTGAATTGAAAAACAGCAAGTTGTATTGCCTTGCTAAAAAAAATCAAAGAATAACTATTGGCGCCAAGGAATAAAGCAAAAGATTTCCATATCAATATTCAAAATACAAAATGCGATTGCGAATTACAACTACTGGAACTCTATTTGAATTCCTCATTTTTGTAATGGATCTTAATACAATTTAACAAAAGATCAAAAACAACAGCAACGAAATGAACATCGCGGAATCGACGGCCAATGATAAACACCCACACACCACAGCTGATTCAGACTCCTCCTCCCGTCTGCCCCGGAACCGACTCACCTGCACCAAGAAAGCTAGTGAGCCTAGAGGCTCAGCAAGCAAAACTAAAAATAACAAGGTCACGATATGCAGGCAGGCGCAATACATACAATAACATAGTTTAAAGGAAGACATTTTAACATAACAGTTCGTAAACATCAAATATGGGAGTAACTCAGATCCCAACATTTATTTTTCTTTAGACTTATGGCTCAGAAGCTCTCCTACGTCTCATTGCACTTGATCAAATGACTACTGATATCAGTTAATATATGGCGAATCTCGCCCAATATGAAGGGGCAACCGACACGCTCGATTGCCGCTCACCCTTCTCATATGGACCATCTGTTATCTTTGTCATAAATCATAAAATCTAAACATTTTCTTCCTTTAAACAACATCTGGGTGAAAATCAAATCTTGACATCGGGGTTCACTTCATTTTTAAAACTCAATTTCTATAAAATAACATTTTCCTCACTGAGCATTTAGCTGATTAGAGAAATCAGACGTTGTAAAGAAACAACGTTTGGCTACGAGATGACTTTCATACGTTGTCAACAGACGTGACTCGGGGGAGCTATCGCGAAAAGGATATCAGATGTTTACTGTACACGGGTTACTATTGTTGGAGTTTCAGACATTGCTAAGTAATAGTACTATGGGTGCAAACGGACGTCTGAATGTAATAAAGTATGGAAGTAACAACAGACTTTGGTTTGGTCAAACAGATGTCAACGGAATATCGGTTGAACAAACAGCTGACGTTAAGGAAATATCATATGAACAGTGAACAGCTGACGCTAAGGAAATATCGTATGAACAGTGAACAGCTGATGCTAAGGAAATATCGTATGAACAGTGAACAGCTGACGCTAAGGAAATATCGTATGAACAGTGAACAGCTGACGCTAAGGATATATATCGTATGAACAGTGAACAGCTGAGGCTAAGGATATATATCGGATGAACAGTGAACCTGACGTTGGTCAACTCAGTTGTCAATGAATTGATCTGGTCAACTCAGACGTCAACACAACTTAAACAAAGTCTTTCAGGTGTTGAACAAACCAACAGCTGAATAAAAACTAAAGAAACAGCTGAATACAACTAACACAACAGCTGGTTACGAACAATGCAATAGCTGGTTACGAACTAATGCAACAGCTGGAATGTAACTGCTGAATTTAAATATGAAATTCAATCGTTGACATATGAAACGAAATCTGAATAAGAACTTGGTGTTGCAACATCAAACGACAGCTACGCTATCAGCTGTTGCCTATCAAACCAGACTTAACTTCTGATTCAATTAGCAACTCCGATTACATAGTGTCTAATTCAAATATAACCATTCACCAGAAGGAAGAAGAACTTCGAAATTTTACGATGAACTGGAACTGGAATGCTCAGTGGTTTAAAAACCAACATCAACAACTTCATAAAATATATTTTGAGTTTCAAACATAAACCCACTATGAACCCGAACATTAAACATATTCCAAATCAGCAGAAACATGGACAATGGCTGAATTTGAACATAACTCAGGCAAGCAATCACAAAGCTGAAAGAGAACAATACATATGCTTTCATGGCGTAGCAAGAAGCAGATTTACTTTCCTTAACACAGGAGAAACACGAAACACAGCAGGTCTTAACAGCAAGTCTCCTCAAGCACCGCAGCGAGTTTCCTATGGTTTCTTTGATTCAAAATGAAGGTTTTCTTGCAAAATAATGAACTTATAGTCCACACGTACCATATGCATGGGAGTCTGACTTGTAACAGGGGAAAACACTCGAGAAGGCATGGTGTTCCACACCTACTTCTCAAAATTAGTTAAAAGTCCCCTATCACTATTTGAATTTGTCAAAGCAATACTCTCATTAAAAAAGAACCATTCTCCCATCCGAAAAATCATTTTATTTTCGACTTCTGAAAATTACTCAGCTGGTGCTCGGGTAACAGCTGACCAGACCTCTGCACCCTGTTCAACATCTGAAAATAAAAAATCAGCTAGCAATTAAACGGTTAAGCTGAAATTCGAAATTATAAATGGGTCCTTGAATTAGAAGGACTAAGAATTGTGGTCCTATGGATTTTGGGGCGTTACACTTAATGTTTTACAATTTATAATTGTTTAACATTGTCGATGTCACGAGTCTCGGTCTCGGGGCGTGACACTTGTGTTGTCACAGAATATTGGTGCTTCAGAGGCATCAATGCCAAAATCCCTAAGCTGGTATTGAATCCAAAGATCTGAGCACAGCAGCGCCCAGCTTCTAAGTACTCTGCTTCAGCTATGGACGTGGAAATTGAAGTTTCATTCTTACTGAACCATGAGATCATACGATCTGCTAGAAATTGGCATTTCCACTAGTTCTACGCCAGTAAGTTCTACATCCTGCGTAATCTTCATCACTATACCCGATTATTCGAAAGTTGGACTCTTTGGGATACCAAAGAACCACATTAGGAGTTCCTTTAAGATATTTTAAAATCCTTTTAACAGCAATATTATGTTATTATTTCGGCTCTTCTTGAAATCTAACACACATACAGGTCGCAAAAATTATGTCTGATATGCTAGCAGTGAGGTACATCAGGGAGCCTAGTATACCACGAAACAATGTTACCTCAATGGCATTACCAGCTTCCTCTTTGTCCAGCTTGATTGAAGCACTCATTTGGGTAGCAGTTGGAGAACATTTGTCCATCCCGAACTTCTTTAGAATCTCCTTTGAATATTTGACTTGATTGATGAAGATACCATCCTCAAGCTTCATGACTTGTAGTCCTAGGAAAAATTTAAGCTCCCCCATCATGCTCATTTCCAACTTATCAAAGCTCTTGGTGCTTTTTTCAGTACGTAAAGAGCTTTATCCAATTTATATACGTAATCTGGTTTGGTATGATCATCGAAGACAGGATGTTGTGCAACATACACTTCCTCATTTAGGATGCCGCTTAAGAATGCAATTTTAGCATACATCTGATAAATTTAAAGTTTTAAATGATGCATATGCGAGAAAGATGTGTATTGCTTCTAATCTGGCTACGGATGCAAATGTTTCATCAAAATCTATTTCTTCTTCCTGTCGATAGCCTTGAGCAACTAGTATAGCATTATTTCTCACCTTGTTACCATTATCATCTAATTTATTCCTAAAGACCCATTTAGTTCCTATTGCAGCTAATTAGTTGGTCTAGGAACTAAGTGCCATACCTTCATAAGTTCGAATTGACTTAGTTCTTCCTGCATAGCTTATATCCAGCTTGGGTCAGCTAAGGCCACATCTATCTTCTTAGGTTCTATATGTGATACCTCATGTATTCGTTCATCATCAAGCCTCGTGTCCTAAGAGGTGCATTAGGATTACCGATGACCAACTCGGATGGATGATTTTTATTCCACCGAAGACTAGGTCCGTAGGAGGTTACATCTTCCTCAGGTTGAGTAGATTAGGTTGATTATTGGTATGTTTGGTGCGTAATATTTTGCATGATTTCCATCGGTTTGCTTAGAATCTGCATCAGCTGGCTATTGAGCTGGATCAGCTTGCACGTGATCTGGTCCAGCTTGCGCATTATCTGCACGAGCTTTGTCCTAATCTGGATCAGCTGACATCTGATCTGGTTCAGCTTGGATAGCTTCTGTTGGTCTTCGAACCTGTAACTCATCATCACTTGATTCAATGAGATTATTAACCTCTAATCTGTTTCTAATATCATTAAGTGAAGCAGTAGAATTCGAAGAAAAACTATATTCATCAAATTTAACATGAACTAATTCTTCAACAGTCAGCGTTCTATTATAGAAAACATGATAATATTTGCTAGCAGCTGAATAACCAAGAAATATACCAATGTCAGATCATGCATCAAAATCATTTAAAATGCATTTTACCACTTCTATGGATGAAACAACGACAACCAAAAACTTTAAAATGTGCAATGTTTGGTTGCTTTCCATTACAGATCTCATACGGTGTCTTTTGCTGCTTCTTGTTAATCCTCGATCTGTTCTATGTATAGCTTGCAGTGTTCACCGCTTCAGCCCAAAAGTTTTGAGAAATACCGGATCAGCATGCATAGTTCTTGAGGATTCTTTAAAGCACGGTTACGGTGCTCAGCAGGCCCATTCAGTTGAGGAGATCTAGCTACAGACAACTCATGCCTGATTTCTTTGTGTTCAAGATAGGAGGATAAAGTTCGATTTAAAAACTCAATACCACGATCACTCCTAATCCGATCAATAGAAGAAGATTTTTCATTTTGAAGATGGTTTAAAATCTTGATCAGATGGTCCGTGGTCTGATCCTTTGATTTTAAAAATATTACCCAAGTAAACCTGGAGTAATCATCAACAATCACAAGGGTATACTTTGTTCCCCCTAAGCTTAATATCTGGACAGGACCGAACAGGTCCATGTACAACAACTCTAAGCTCCGGGAAGAGGAGTTACAGTCCTTGTTCTTAAAAGTGGATCGGACTTGTTTTCCAAGCTGACAAGCTTAACACAATTTATCTTTTGTAAAATCAATCTTGGGCAAACCGGTGACCAAATCCTGCTTACACAGACTATCAATGGTTTTAAAATTTGTATGATTCATGAGTTTCATGCCACAACCATGCTTTAGATGAATTTGCAACTAAACAGGTAGGTTCAGTAACCAGATGTTCTGACCTGTTCACTTTATAAGTATTGCCTGATCTGTGTCCTGTTAAGACGGTCATACCAGCTGGATTCTGGACTGTGCATGTTTTTTTGTGAAAATTAACCACATACTCATGATCACATAAATGGCTAATGCTAATCAGGTTATAGCACATTTTCTCAACAAGTAGCACGTCATTTATAAAAATTTGACATGGACAATCTTACCCTTACCCATAGTTTCACCTGTTGAGTTATCACCGAAGACAATCTTTGGTCCTCTGGAGTATTTGATTTCCGATAGCAGCTTGTAGTTCCTAGTAATATGTCTGGAATATCCACTATCCAGATACCATTCAGACTTCTTGAATACATGCAACCAGAAAACAAATTTTGGTACCCAATTTCACTTGGGACCAGATTGGATTAACCCTTTTGGGACCCATACTTGAATTAACTTGACAGTTTTTCCTGTGTATGTGTCCACTAGGGTGCGTGTTGAAATACTGTGTGATATTTTGAACCTTGGTTTTGTATTTTGACCATCCAGATTGAGTCTGAGCTGGTATGCTATGTTATGCTTCCTCACATTCACTGAACTAAGCCTTTGCTGGTGCAGAGCAGATGACTGTGAACCAGTTCTAGCTCGGTCCTTGTCTAATCTGTTCTTTAGCCAGCAAGGATTGGATTTCTCAGGCTCAGCATAGCCTATACCATTCTTTCCCTTCTGGTTAAACTTAGAAACAATCTGATCATCATACTTAACCGATTCAAGTGTATCATGTATCATACTGACTTTGACAAAACTCATTCTTTTGAGCTAATATCTGTAAAATATGATTGAGTACTGTTATCACTAGACCTGCTCTAGCTAGAGTGATGCCCAGTCCAGTTCTATCATTAAATAGCTTCTGGACTTCATGCAGCTTGCCTAATGAAATAGAATACTTTTTCCAATAGCTCATCACCAAATTTATTCTATCATTTTCAGACATGAGCTCATTAGACTTGGATCTCAAAGATTTGTTCTCTGTTTTTAGCTTACTTAACTCAGTCTGTAGGTTGTCTGAATATTCAAGCTGTAAACAGCTTGTGTCATCTGACTTGTCTTTCAGACACTCATTTTCAGCTTTGACATCCTCGAATGTCTGAGACAGCTTCTTGTACACTTAGACTATTTCTTTAAATGAATTAACAAAATATTCTCGTGTAAACATGTTGTTATAGAAAGCAAATACCTCCTCAGTGTCGTCGGCCATCAGAAATTGTACATCCTCCTCAATGTCGCTTGATGAGATGTTAGTGGTGCTCTCATCTGAATCAAAATCAACCCACTTGCTTTATATTTCCTCTACTACAAGCAGTTTGCGATCCCACCTCTTGATGTGTGGCTTTTTATCAGTGCGGTGTAGTCTGCAATTTGAAGTTCTTTTATCATCCTGTTTTGATTTTGTACAGTCATCTGCAAATGTCCTGGCATGCAACATTCAAAGCATTTCATATCATTAGTAGTATTCTGTTCAGATTTATGTGCTTTAATTGAAAAACGAGGGTGATTGAGTTCATCTCATGATTTTCCCAAACTTCTTAACGAAGAGGGACATAGCATCGTTGTTGTTTTGCTCAGCTGTCTTCTATGGTTTCTCTTCTATCACAGCTAATGCTTGAGTTGGCTGGGAAGTGGAAGGTCCTTCATCTGATCTGGTCTCCAATTCAAATTCATAGGCCTTCAGGTTTTCAAACAGATCATGGAGTTTCCAGTTTGTTGAGGTCCTTCAATTCCCTCATAGCCATAGTCTTTAGATCCCACTCCTTTGGAAGAGCTCTCATTACTTTCAACGCCAGTTCTCTGTTGCTATATTCTTTGCCTAATCTGGTCAGCTCTATCACCATAGAGTGGAATCTTTCATCAAACTCAGTCATTGTTTCACCAGAGTTCATCTTCATAGACTCAAATTTCTACAAGGCTACAGTGATCTTGTTTTCTTTTGTTTCCTCATTGCCCTCGCAGATCTGGATTAGCTTCTCCCAAATTTCCTTGGCCGTGACACAAATCTGGATCTTTCTGAACATATTGTTGTCCAACTTCTTGTAAAGTATATCTTTTGCCACATTTTCCATGTTAGATTTCTTTTTCTCTTCTGACGTCCATTCCTTTCTAGGCTTTTCAACCCATTGTGCTGCACCGGAGGAGATGGCCATAGCAGTGTTTGGCTTCATGATCTTTATAGGGCCATCTGTGATAACGAACCAAAAATCGTCATCTTGAGCCGCCAGGTGAGCTTGCATCCTAATCTTCCAGACGTTGTACTCCTCCATAGAAAACATAGGGATTTTATTTTGAGAGATCGATATACTTGATAATTGCAGATAGACAAAATTTGTTCAAACACTGAGATAACCGTTCTCTGATACCACTTTTGGGATTGAAAATACAGTTTAAATATAGCTCGGGAGTTCAAAAGGGGGGTTTGAATGAACTCCTTCACAAATTTTTCGAAAACTCTTTTCAAAAAGATTTTAAAACCTTCGGCTGCCTCTAAGCTGAGTTACCATCTTTGGAGGATCTCAGTATGCTGTTGTCTTGGGTAACAAGAAAATATGCGGAATGAACCCATTAAACATTGAACAAATATATAAACAATGAAAGTTTTAAAGAAGTAAATTGAAGCTGTAAAATAGTGCAGTAAAGTAAAAGGGACAAGAGTTTGTTTATGGAAGTTCGGAGCTTAAACTCCTGCGTCTCTGTGAGACCCGAAAGCTGATGAGATTAATTGAGTTAATTAATCGGGTTTTATTAATATATAAACAATGAAAGTTTTAAAGAAGTAAATTGAAGCTGTAAAATAGTGCAGTAAAGTAAAAGGGACAAGAGTTTGTTTATGGAAGTTCGGAGCTTAAACTCCTGCGTCTCTGTGAGACCCGAAAGCTGATGAGATTAATTGAGTTAATTAATCGGGTTTTATTGAGATCAGCTTTGCGTTGACGAGCTTGGAGAAGCTATCGGGCTTTGTTTTAGTCCTTAGAACAGTTCTGGAGAATTTGAGTTTGGCGCGAAATCTGTTCATTAGTTAGCGCGGGTCATCGCTGAATGTTGGCGTTCAGTAGTAGTGATGTCAGCAGTTGTCGCTAAGTGGTTGTATTCAGTAGGCGTAGCGAGATCAGTTGTCCCTGAGCAGTAGCGAGTGCGCTAGCGTGTTTCGGTAGCGGGTGCTAGTACGTCCTCGTTTGGGTTAGTTTGAACGACAGCGTTTTGGATTGGAGAATAAGACTCATATGTGAGTTGCGTTAGTGTCAGCTGTGTGAGAGATCTGTTGTTGCATTGCGAACAGATGTTGGTTAGTGTTCAGCAGTGAGTAGCGGATGACGTGTCCAGTTGCGACAGTAATTCTCTGCGACGTCGTTTGAGTTATTAGCGATCGCTGTTTTGGCGTAGAGTGAGATCTGTTGCAAGATCTATTTGCTAGTGGGAATATCAGTTTCGATAGTTTAAGTGTTGGTGGATACTATTCTTTCAGTTGTGATCAGCTTTGACTTATATTAGAGGACTTGGTCTTCGATTTGAGTATCCAGTTTCATACTTAGAATATTTCCCGAATGCCAAATTCTGTCGCGATACCCTAGCTACTGTTCATCGAACATTATCTTCTTCGATTGCCGACGGTAGACAACTTCGATTGAAGTAAGAGTGGAAGCGTTGGACTCATCTTGCTGAGACGCTTAGTTGGGATATTGTTTTCGAACATTTGCTTGAATCTGGTGAGGTGTGCGAAGAGATCTCCCTTGTGTAGTCTGTTAGCATAAGCGTTGGATTTCGCTCCTAGCTTGTTGGGGAAAGTAAAGTTCTTGCCTTTGAGCTTTGTTTAGAGCTTTCTATTGAGTTAGAGAGCTAGGATTAGCGCTGATGCAGTTTGTAACTCGCAGCTGCTGTTTTCTGTGCATCGGTCCCTGAGGAATTGTGTGTTACCGTTGAGCAGGTGGTAGATCTGTGTGCTCGGGACGTCATTGTGGCAATCTGCTGTAGTAATTGTTGCACAGAGAATTGAGGTACGGATGTGAGCTTGTTTTACAGCTTAGGATTGAGCATGGATTATGTGCTTTGCTGTGTATTGCTCTGTGCTGTTATCGTTTGTGCCTTGTTATGATAGCTAGCTGTTGTATTTGCATCACGCATAACTTGTTGAGCTCTGTTTTCCTAGTTGTGCCTGTTCTGTTGATTTGAGAGTACCAGGATGCTGTGTTTGAGGACGAGCGGGTAGTTCCCGTATACCTCAGAGGCCGAGCGGGTAACTCCCGGGTCCCTCTTCTCCCTGCTGGGTTTCTTAGCCGCTATTGGTGGAGTGGGTAGCTCCCACATCTCATGAGTGGGCAACAGCAGGTGGAGCTGTTTGTTTAGCATCTGGTACGGTGTACTGGAGATGAGTGGGTAGCTCCCATGTGCTCAGTATACCTCGTGGCCACTGTCTGTTTTCCCTTTGATCAGATCTTGCTGTTGAGCTGTTGTTGCGATCCTTTGGCTCCCTGATTTCGGTTGTAGCCTTGAGCCCTTGCATAGCATTTGCATATTTATCTGTTGCTTTCCTTATGCTATTTGTATTGCTCTCCGTACTGAGGTTTGACCCAGATGTCCCTCTGAGGCTTGTGTATTGTTGCCTGTATGTGTTTCAGATTTCCCAGGTTTCTCTGCTGGTCGTGGCTTTGACCCAGCTGGAGGTGCCCCAGGAGGTGGATAGAGTGTCCCAGTTAGCGTATAGCATATATGTACTAGTACTGACAGTCGGGGAATGCCCTGTGCTTGTGGGATTCAGTTGTATGTTGTAGTACTTGTATTTGTTTAAATGCTGTACTCTTGTACTGTGTGTTTGTAAACTGGATATTTTATGTATGGTTGTATTTTAAATTATATGTTTTAAACCGTCAGGCCTAAAGCGAAAATTTTAAGCCACTTTTTGTATGCTTCCACTATTATTTTGCGTGGTTTAACTATGAGTAGAGCACGAGGCCTGACATTTTTGGTATCAGAGCTTAAGCTGGGATAATCTCGATTTCTGTTGATCACACTTGAGTCTAGGCACAGTGTTTTGTGTTGCATGTGCTTGATTATGTGATCTCCTTGCTGCATTTAATTGTGCTGTATCTCTTCTGTTGTGAACTTACCCTCTTAGTGTTTCTTAGATTCCGCCTAGACGTAGGGGTAGAGGTAGAGGGCAGATTCCGAAAGAGTCAGAAGGTCAGACCGAAGGTGATCAGCGTAGTTTTCCCCGCCGTGGACGTGGTAGGCAGGCTGAGGATGAGGTTGATGAGTTGGCTGCTCGTGTGAACGATATGGAACTCGTTATGGCGAGGTTTCAGCATATGAATCCTCAGGTTTTCAACGGGGATGAGTCTAGTGCTGATGCAGATTCGTGGTTGCAGCATGTCACGGGTTTGTTTAACAGTGTGCAGTATGATGACGAACTCAAGCTGAGTCTGGCTACATTTCAGTTGAGGAAAGGTGACGAGCGTTGGTGGAGAGGCGCTTCGAGGTCTTTGGAAGAGACTGGAGTAGGGATTACGTGGGACAGTTTTTCTGTTGCTTTTCGTCAGGAGTATGTCCCGGAGTCCTACGTGAACGCCCGTGAGCGTGTGTTCGATAATTTGGAGCAGGGCAGTATGTCTGCTAGAGAGTATGCCCACAGGTTTTCTTCCCTTCTTGCGTACGTGCCGCATGTTTCTGGCCGGGGGAGAGCGAAAGAACTAGATTTCTTGAGGGGTTGAACGAGGAGTGTATTCCTTGGTTTTGGATAGCTCACCGAAGAGGTATGCAGAGGCGGTGGACTGTGCGATCGACATTGAGGAAGTTTTGAGGAACCGTCGGTCTCGTGGTAGGCCGTAGGTGGCACAGAGTAGTCGTCCAGTGGTTCAGGGAGCACAACCTTCCCAGTCAGTGCAGTCGTCTCAGCCACCCCAACAGCAGCAACAAGTAGCCCAACAGTATGGACATCAGAGGTTTCGGACTCGTGGTAAGCAGTTTAAGAAGAAGTTCCGTTCTAGTTCTTAGGGCTCTGGTAGTTCCAGCAGCGGTGTACCAAGGTGGAGTATTGTGGCCAATGTGGTGGAAAGCACCCTACAGCGTGGTGTGTAGGTGTGCAGGGTTCTTGAAATGTCTGTGGTCAGTACGGACACTTTGCTAGAGTGTGTCCTTTGTCTGGATCGCAGCATACCGCGTCTCCACCGCAGGGTTGAGGTGGATCGTCTAGAGGTCGTTCTACTTTTCCTGTTCAACAGCAGAGGTTGGGGGAGCCTCAGTTTAGGCCGTTTTAGCAGCCTGGTCCTTTGCGGGTTGGACAGTCTTCCCACCCTCAGTTTTCTGGACCTCAGTTTTCCCAAGTGAACGCCATGACTAGGGAGCAAGTGGAGAGCACACCGGGCGGAGGGATTATCTCAGATACTTGCTTTCTCTTTGATTTTCCTGCGCGTGTGTTGTTTGATACAGGAGCGTCACATTCTTTTGTTTCTGATGCATTTGTGGTTGAGAATGGTTTGCATACCACTACCTTGTGTGATGTTGTATCTGTTGCGACTCCTGCCAGTGCGAGCTTGTTCTCCCAGGAGATTTTGTTTAATGATGTTCTTAGGTTTGGCGAGAATGTGTTGTTAGCCAACATGATCAGGCTAGTGTTGTGGGATTTTGACTATATAGTGGGAATGGACGTGTTTTCTAGCTATAGCGCCACCGTGGATTGTTTCCATGGAGTTGTGCGATTTAGACCCAAGTCTGGCGAGAAATGGAATTTCTACAGCAATATTCCCAGTCAAAGATTCTTTTAGTCTCGACGATGGAGATGTTTAGCCTGTTGTCGCTTGAGAATGCTGGTTTTATGATCTATGCCTTAGATGCGTCTTCTTCTTCGAGCGTAGAGCTTAGTAGAGTCCCTGTGGTTCGACATTTCCCGGATGTGTTTCTGGAGGAATTCCTGGTTTTCCTCCGAGGCGGGAGATAGAATTCAGCATTGAGTTTGTTCCTGGTACAGCTCCGATTTCGCGTGCTCCGTATCGTTTATCGCCTCCTGAGTTGAGGGAGCTTAAGGAGCTGCTTAGTGATTTGCTGGAGAAGGGATTCATTAGGCATAGCATGTCCCCGTGGGGAGCGCCTATCTTGTTTGTTAAGAAGAATGACGGGTCGATGAGGATGTGTATCGACTTTAGGCAGTTCAACAAGGCGACAGTGACAAACAAGTACCCTTTGCCTAGGATCGATGATCTTTTTGACCAGTTGCAAGGGTCTGCCGTGTTTTCTAAGATCGATCTTCGTTCAGGGTATCATCAGTTGCGCATCCGTGAGCAAGATGTTGAGAAAACTGCATTTCGTACGAGGTATGGGCATTACGAGTTTCTAGTCATGCCTTTTGGTTTGACGAATGCTCCCACAGTTTTCATGGACTTGATGAATAGAGTCTTTAGAGAGTTCATCGATCAGTTTGTGATTGTGTTTATCGATGACATTTTGGTGTACTCTAAGACTCCGATGCAGCATAAAGAGCATTTGATGCTAGTTCTTCAGAAGCTTCGAGACTCGCAGTTGTATGCCAAGTTTTCTAAGTGCGAGTTTTGGTTAGACTGAGTTGTGTTTCTGGGTCATGTGATTTCTGTTGATGGTATTTCTGTGAATCCCAGTAAGGTTCAAGCTGTTCTTAACTGGGAGCGTCCCAAGAGTGTTGCTGAGATTCGTAGTTTCTTGGGATTGGCTGGCTATTATCGTCGTTTTATAGAGGGATTCTCTAGTATAGCAAAGCCAATGACGCAGTTTACTCAGAAAGACAGGAGGTTTGTGTGGACTGAGCAATGTGAGAATAGTTTTCTGTTTCTCAAAGAGAAGCTAACTGTTGCGCCTGTGTTAGATCTACCGTGTTGTTCAGGTGGTTTTGTTGTTTGTGCAGATGCTTCCTTGAATGGATTGGGTTGTGTGTTGATGCAGAATAGTCGATTCATTGCTTATGCCTCTCGGCAGTTGAAGCCGCATGAGACTCGTTACCCAATTCATGATTTGGAGTTAGCAGCAGTGGTTTTTGCTTTGAAGATTTGGCGCCACTACCTGTATGGTGAGCAGTTTGTGGTGTACTCTGACCACAAGAGTCTTCAGTATCTGTTTTCTCAGTCAGATTTGAACATGAGACAGCGTAGATGGATGGAGCTGCTAAAGGATTTTGATTGTGAGATCAAATACCATCCTGGGATGATGAATGTAGTTGCTGATGCATTGAGCAGAAAGGCTCAAGTGGCGATGCTGGATTCAATGCAGATTTCGAAGGTCCATGAGCATCTTAGCACTACTGGTTGGAGGTTTTACCCCGTTGAGGATTATGTTGTGTTGTCTTCTTTCCAAGTTGAGCCACAAATTGTTGTTAGCATTAGAGCAGCTCAGAGGGCTGATCCATCCATCCATGAGTTGAAGCTGAAGGTGAGAGCTGGACAGTTGGAAGACTATACTGTCTCTTCTGATAGTTGTTTGAGGTTTCGTGGCAGGCTTGTTGTGCCAAATCTGGTTGATCTCAGAGAATAAATCTTGCGAGAAGATCATTGCAGTAGATTCAGTGTCCATCCTCGTGCAAGGAAGATGTATCATTCCTTGAAGCAGCATTACTGGTGGGCAGGTTTGAAGAGTGATGTTGCTGATTTTGTAGCCCGATGTCTGAATTGTCAACAAGTCAAGGCAGAGAGGATTAGACCTGGTGGTCTGTTGCAAGGTCTGGAAGTGCCCCAATGGAAGTGGGAGCACATAGCGATGGATTTTGTCACGCATTTGCCTCGTTCCGGCAGATGTTGTGATGCAGTTTGGGTTGTGATAGACAGATTGTCGAAGTCTGCACACTTCATTCCCTACAATATTACCTATTCTTTGAAGAAGATGGCGAAGCTGTACATAGATTTTGTGGTGCGTTTGCATGGTGTGCCAGTTTCAATTGTTTCAGATCGTGATCCTCGATTTACTTCCAGGTTTTGAAAGAGTTTGCAAATAGATTTTGGAACTAGGTTGACTATGAGTACAGCGTATCACCCCTATACAGATGGCCAATCGTAGAGAACAATCAAGATTTTAGAGGATATGTTGAGAGCTGTTGTGATGGACTTCAGTGGTAGCTGGCAAGACTCGTTGTCTTTGGTTGAGTTTTCCTACAATAACAGCTATCAGGTCACGATTGGTATGGCACCGTTTGAAGCTTTGTATGGCAGAAAGTGTAGATCGCTAGTATGTTGGGAAGAATTGGGGAGAAGCAACTATCTTCTCCAGAATTTGTGCAGCATATGAGAGATCAGGTGGACTTGATTCGCCAGAGAATGAAAGCTGCACAAGATCGCCAAGCCAATTATGCTAAATAAGAGGCGTAGGCCTTTAGAATTTGAGGTTGGTGATCTAGTTTTCCTTAAGGTTTCTCCTTTCCGCAGTGTTATGAGATTTGGTCTCAAGGGAAATTTTTAGATCCTCGTTATGTTGGACCTTATGAGATCTTAGAGAGAATTGGTCTTTTGGCTTATCGGCTGTTGTTGCCACCAGATTTGTATTCCTTACATGATGTGTTTCATGTTTCGATGCTGAGGCAGTATGAGCCAGATCCCTCGCATGTGTTGAGAACTGACGAGGTGGAGTTTGAGCTATGTTGAGTATCCCTTGTAGATCTTGGATAGAAAAGAGAAGCAGCTGAGGAACAAAACCATTCCTTTGGTGATGGTTCATTGGAGCAAGAATGGTAGAGAGGAAGCTACGTGAGAACTGGAAGAAAGGATGCAGCGTGAGTGGCCGCATGTGAGGATTGAGAAATTCGAGTAGTGATTAATCAGTTTTGCTTAGGATTAGTCACGAGATTTTAGGGATTTCGAATTTCAGATATTGAGGAATTGTGGTGAATTTGGTTTGTGAAGTTCGGATTCTGGAGTTGGAGGTCAGCAGTTGCATTTTGCTAGCGGGAAATGATACCATTATGATTAATCAGTTTTGCTTAGGATTAGTCACGAGATTTTAGGGATTTCGAATTTCAGATATTGAGGAATTGTGGTGAATTTTGGTTTGTGAAGTTCGGATTTCTGGAGTTGGAGGTCAGCAGTTGCATTTTGCTAGCGGGAAATGATACCATTATTGTTTTAGCAGTAAGGTTTATCGCTGGGAGAAGTAAAGCCAGCAGCGTTTTTATGCGAAGACTTGCGGGCAATTCAGCTGTTGGTATTTCAGTAGTAGCGTGATCAGTTGTGAGCTATTACGTGAGGAAGTCAGCAGTGAGTTGCATGAGCATTCAGCTGTTTGTATTTCAGCAGTGGCGTATTCAGATGTCAACGCTAGTCAACTCAGCAGTGAGTGTGAACAGGAACCAGCTGTTTGTTTCGCTAGCGGGTTTCGAAACTACGTCGTTTGAATAAGTTGGAACGACATCGTTTTTGGTGTAATGCTTTGTGCCAGTTGTTGATTGTGTTGGTCATCAGCTGGAGAGGGATCTTATGCGTTGATATGACCAGGCGTTGGGTTGATCAGTTGTTGACAGCGATGGTGACGTGTCCCTATACGACGTCGTTTGAGTAGTTGTTCAGCTGTTGGTCGTTGCGCAAGAGATTTGTTCTCAGCTGTTGGAGCGCTGCGGCGTCGTTTTGATTAGTTGGTACGACGTCGTTTGAGGTGGTGTAATTTAAGTGAAACGTCTATTTGTGTCGGCTGTTCCCGTTGAGAAGAAACGTGGATTCAGTTGTAAGATTTCTATTGTAGCATTACCTGACGTCTGATTTAGGGGAAACAACAGCTGTTGTATGGAGATTTGCCAGTTGATACACTGGCCTTGCTTACCGATTCCTTGACAGCCTCATGCATTTCATAACTTGATTTATAGCATGTGCATGATTTGCTGTTTTGATGGCTCTTCGTACTGAGGCTTGACCTCGTATATGTTTTCCTACTTTTGTGTTTTTTGGGTCTGCGTTACCCATTTGCATGATCTACAGGTAACCAAGCTGGACCAAGTGGAGCTCCAGCTGGTCGATCCCCAATCCCTTGATTCCCAGTTATATATTGTATTATGTATTGAACCAGGGAATGCCTTGTATTTTTATGTATTGGGGATCTGTATTTGATTTGACATTTGATGTTAACTGTTTTTGTATGTGTTTGATTTAACTCGTATTTTGAATATTGATATTTTGAATGACGCTTTGAGTTCAGGCCAAATTATTTCGAAAATTTTTAAGCCCCATTTTTACGTTTCCATGATTATATGCTTAATTGTGATTTTATCTTGA
This sequence comes from Dorcoceras hygrometricum, assembly GCA_001598015.1. Taxonomy (NCBI): domain Eukaryota; kingdom Viridiplantae; phylum Streptophyta; class Magnoliopsida; order Lamiales; family Gesneriaceae; genus Dorcoceras; species Dorcoceras hygrometricum. The sequence continues at coordinate 30,742 of KQ988507.1, forward strand.
GTGATTAGCACGGGGCCAGACATTTTTGGTATCAGAGCTTAAACTGGGGATAAGCTCGATTTCATTTGATCACACTCGAGTCTAGGCACAGAGTTTGATTTGATTTTGATTGACTCTATGGCTTATGTGATTATATTATCTGTCTCTTTGATATCTGTTGTTAGTCTTACCTTGAGAATTGTTTAGATGCCGCCGAGGAGAGGTAGAGGTGGGACTACTAGACGTACCGCAGAGGAGCATAGGGCCTCAGATAGTGATGAGGGCAATCAGCAGGTTGAGGATGTTACGAGACAGATAGGCGAGATGGATCTAGTCTTAGCTAGGTTCCAACGGACGAACCCTCCAACTTTTGCTGCTGTTGAGGGTGGTGCGTTGGCCGAGAGTTGGCTAGTGCAGAT
>KQ988508.1:24971-36911 GCA_001598015.1 Dorcoceras hygrometricum
GTAAACCATAGACACGATTTCTATCTTTATATGGGTCTACGGAAGTATTCTGCACTCTGGGTTACTTGGTGTAACCACATGGCCTCGACCCCTTAGAGGAGTTAAAATTAGGGACTGAACAGTAAACCATAGACACGAAGTAATTATCAGTGCTATCTGCTCTCTGTTATGTTATGCTCTGTTCTGTTTATGCTCTGTTCTGTCTAAGCTCTGTTCTGAAATCTGTTATTCAGTATATGTATATGTATATTTTGTATGCTCGAATGGTATCCCCCACTTGCTGAGTGTTTCCCCAAACACTCACCCCTTACTTCTCCACCCAGATAAGAATGAAGAACATGTTGAAGAAGAGGAACAAGATCTGTTTTGGGGATGGTGAAGACTCTGCTTTTCTTTGTTAATGTAATTTTCGCTTCCGCACTCTGTTATTCAATTTCTCCGATTTTCAGTTGTAAAGACGATCATTTTGATTATGTAATAGACTGGTTTTGAGCTGCACTATGAGGCTTGATGTTTTGTAATGAATAATTATTAAACATCGCCGGTGTTCACGTCTAGGCCCGGTCTCGGGACGTGACATATAGTGCTATCTGATCTGATGCCTCAGCTTGATGGTGTAGCATGCTGATATTGCCCGTGTTGTTTGAGAAGCGCTAAGCTGATCTGAGGGCTCCGTGCTGATCTGTTACTCCTGTGCTGTTAGTGCATAAGCTCTGAGCTGATATGTTAACGTTGTGTTGTTTGTAGCATATCGATTTGGTAAGAACTGAATGGAGAGTCAGATTAGAGGAGAACTGGATGTCCATAGCTAATATGAGCTTAGAGGCCTGAGCTGGTCGGTGGTTACTGTTGATCAAATCGATAGAACTTAAGTTATATACTTAGACTTTGGCCAAGTGTATGTCATTTTCCCAAAAGATAGATACTTCGTTTCTCTTGAGAGCCCGAGATGGTATCCCCATCGCAAAACCCTCGACACTGTTCACCCGAACCTTGTAATAAATTGAAGGTTCGATTGAATGATACTAAAAATTTGTACTTGGTCAAAAAACCAATTAACCAAATACTTCTGCACTATATTGTGAAATTACTGAAGTTCATACTTTGAACTGGAAAACAACTTAGAATTTATAAATATGCGGAATTCAAACAAACATTTACTAACTGAATTCACTCGGTCTGCGAAAACTGTATCTGTCATTAAAATTACATTGAATAAATGATGAAATAATCTGAAATTTCAAACGTTGTATTTAATCTTCTATGCAACAAAAGATTGTAAACTGAATCAGCACAGAAACGAATGTCCACGATAAACACCCCCAAATTGATCTAGCTCGCACCAACCAGCAACCTCTAAACCCGATCACCTGCAGTTAGGAAAACTAGTGAACCTAGAAGCTTAACAAGAAAATCTGGAATAACGAAGGCAGTCAATACAGGAATAAGAATTACTTGGACTATAAATTGAAAGATCGTAAGCTGATAGAACTCTAAAGTTGAATAAATGAATACTGTAAACTGGTAAACTGAGAACTGAAAATGGAGAATTCATAAACTGAACATGCTTGAAACATTTAAAATCTTTACCGGTATTAAAAAAGGAATTTAAAATAAATTTTCTCAATTCTGTGGTTGGAAAAAAACCTGTCCTTTGTTCTTTTGAGTTATGGCTTAGAAGCTATCCGTAGGTCAGCCGCTTGTACAAGCTATCATCTGTATACAAGCTCCAGGGAATAAATCCCAAACTATGTGAAGCGGTCCATAATCCTTTGTCCTTCTTGTTTGAAGGGGTATATAGTTTGTCAACCATAATCCTTGTCCTTCCTATGGAGGGGCACACTGGTTCGTCAGCCAGTGTCCTCACCCTCCCTCTGCTGACCGTCTGTTATCTTTGCCATAAATCACATTAAACTTGAACTACACTTCTTTTAAACTTTCTTTAATACTTTCTTTAAATCGCTTTTCTGTAAAAATTCTTTATACTTCTTTTCTTGGATCTGTATAAGATCGCTTTCGTATATGGTTTGTTGTTTTAAAGCTCTTTTGATGTTTGAAATCTACTTGGAGTACATCGGATTCAAATCGAAGAAGAAAACTTGAATCAGCTCATGTCAGGCCCCGGTGCTCTAAATCAGAGATTAATCATACCATTAACGCAAAATACGGAAGCTTAAAATTGGGTTAAAATTTTTCTTTTTCGGCCTGAAAGAAAATACCATTCAAATAACTTTCATACTCATAGTATAGATTTTTAACTCAAAATCTACACAACAGAAAAAGTATCAGAAATGTATACAAATATCTCAACAGATACAAATATTCAATACAACATTCACGCAGGGGATCCCCTGGAAAACTGACGTATACAATATACATAACTGGGACTCAAAAAGGGGCTCTACCAGCTGATGCACCACTCGGTCCAGCTGATTTACCTGAAGAACCTGTAAAGGCCAACACAAGACCAAGGCAACCCCAAAAAGGGAAAAACAACGAGGTCAAACCTCAATACGAAGAGCACTCATAAAAAAGCAATCAGATAAGGCATGCAATATCTCAAGACATGCAATGCATGAAGGGTACAACGAAGATTCATCGGCTAAAAGTTCACAACAAACTCAGACGTGAATCATCAAATCGGTAATCAGTGGCCACATCGTAGGTGAGAGTCCGGGAGCTACCCTGCCATATCACGTGCAATACCAGCAACACAAAGTCTCAAAACTCAACCCAACTGGTGTCATTCAGCTTACCGAGGGGTGGGAGCTACCCAAGTGAACCTCAGGGCAGACAAGTGAACCTTAGGGCAGACACAAATCTCGTAGCGGGGATTCGAACGTACGGGAGCTACCCGACACCCTTCATTTCATTTTCAAAAATCAGCATGCTGGCACTATCCATTTTCGGATAAAAGCAGGTAACAAAAGGAATCGACTCAAGATGATATGTATGTATGCAAGACAGTATCAGGTTACACAATAAACATACAATCATCATACATAAGCAAATAAGAGAATCATCATATAAAGCACGGCTAAGCAGACGCAGCTTACAGCCAGCACATAACACACAACAGTCAATTCACGTTGGAAAAATATTCTCATGCTTATGTCAAAGCTGTTAAAATAAGATCAATCCGTACCTTACGTAGATCTTGGTACAATACCTCAGCACAACTTACTGCTAACAGCAGAACACGCTCGCTGCTCCGCTCAAGTCTCGTCCGATAGCTCAAGGCCAACAGTAAACTGCAAAAACCACAAGAAAGGATCTAATCTTCCAAGTAACCCAAGAAGTCAGCTCTGCTTAAATTACATAGCTCACGGCCTAAACCCTTTTAGCTTAGACCAGCTACATCTAACCAACAGAGCACTATCCAACTCAAAGATAAACGCTAGGAACAGAAAATAACAATAGCAGAACACGTTTACCTGAACCGGAGCTCAACTCGGTCTCAAATCACGAAACCTAGCTCACGCAGTTCCTCAACAATTCTTTCGTCCGGCCTCCTCTCGACTCCAAACTGGTACAAGAACATTGACCTCGAAGAGGGGTTTCAAATCGAGGTACCCACACTCAAAACTGATCGACCAATCTCCGACAATCCAAGGAACCCTAGGTCGCGTGAACATTAGCACGAGGGTTTGGATAATATCTATCGGGGTACTCGGGAGAAGATAAGGATATGCGTTGTTACAAAATAACTAAGTGTTGGTCAACACTTATATACACGCTCCCAGCTTATAGCTACAGTAAAGTCAAACTAGCTCAGACCTCTCCACTGTACCAGCTCAGGCACACAGACACAAAAACCAGCTCTCGTTCCAAACAGACCAGCTCGGAGCATCCAACACATCTCTAAGCTGGATCCAGTTCGCACAAACACAGGAAATCTCAAAGTTGCTACCTCTAAGCTGGTGTCCCAAAAACCAGCTCGCGGTAGAAACTCAAACCAGCACAACAAAGCATTCCAGCTCAGAGCTATCCTCTCAGACCAGCTTGTGTCTGATCTGATCTATGCCAAACCCAACGGTTACTAACAGCTTACACCAATACTCCTAAGCTGATCGCTAAAAAGTTCAGATGATAGAATCCAGCTCAAATGGGGTATAACTCAACCCACACTCGTACACAAACAGATCAAATATAAAAGAGTGCGATGCTCCAGTATCAAACAAAACTCGGGCAGGAAAATCAAAGATAGATCAATTACTTGCGATAACTCCTCCAAGCATATCATCAGCTTGCTCCGGAGTCATGGCATTCACCTGAGCTTGCTGAGGTCCCAAAAATCCTCCAAATCTAGATGCTTCTCGTGGTTGGAATCCTGATAGCTAGGACGGGGCAAGATGATGCAGCCTCTATGAAGAACCACCATTCGAGCCCTGAATTAGAGGGCTGTCCCCTCACCTAAGGACACACTCTTGAAAAATGTCTAGCTTTCCCGCACTTATAGCAAAGACCCTGAACTCCACCACACTGAGAAGTCAAATGCTTACCTCCGCACTGACCACACATCACCGCTCTAGAATCACTTCCTCCAGAGCTATCTGAACCAGAAGAACTCGAATTTGATTGTCTCTTAAACCGTTTCCCTCGAGGCTTGAACCTTTGGTGATTTGACTGTTGAGACACCCGAGGAGGCTGAAATGAGTACATACCTTCAGGCACGAGATGGAAACCTCGTGCAGCTGTTGGCTGAACCCGAGTCTACGCATCCAAGAGACTCTCCTCTATGTCTATCTCCCTATCCACTACCTCGGCATAAGTCGAAGGAGAACCATGTTACACCAGCTGGAAAAAATCTGGTCTCAACCCTTTCAAAAATTTGTTCCGCTTCGTCCTCTCTTGGTTAGCAACATGAGGAACATACAAGAGAAGAGAGGAAAACTGTCTAGCATACTCTGCTACCCTCAGATTTCCTTGCACTAGATTATCAAAATCCATCTCTTGGTTGTTGTAGTACGATTTTGGGGTATACTACCGGTGAAAAGCGGCACAGAAGCTCTCCCAAGTAACCAAGACTCTGGTTTCTCGCATGGCTCTCGAAGCACCCTTCCACCAATGTTGAGCATACTCTCTCAACTGAAGTACGGTCAACTTCAATCTCTTCTCATCGGTATACTCAACGACATCGAACAACTCCTCCATGTGTTCTAACCATCCATCAGCCATCAAAAGAGCCTCGGCTCCAGTAGAAGTACGGGGATTCATTCTCTGAAATCTAGCCAAAACTAGCTCCATCTCACCAATCTGTCTAGTCACATTCTCCATCTCAACCTCCTTGTCCAGCTCGACGGTGCAAAGGTACATGCTGTTGTTCAACATCCTCATCACTCTCTGGGGCTCTAGACTCCCCAACTACCTGCCTAGCAGCTCTACCTCTCCTTCTCGGTGGCATCTAACCAAGACTAAGAAGGTAAACACATAGGCGGATATAGAAATCACAGAGTCAAGCATAAACGAAAGTTAAAACTCTGTGTCTAGACTCAAGTGTGATGGAAAGAATCGAGCTTATCCCAGTTTAAGCTCTGATATCAAAATATCAGGCCCGATGCTCTAAATCAGAGATTAATCATACCATTAACGCAAAATACGGAAGCTTAAAACATGGGTTAAAAATTTTCTTTTTCGGCCTGAACGAAAATACCATTCAAATTACATTCATACTCAAAGTATAGATTTTTAACTCAAAATCTACACAACAGAAACAGTACCAGAAATGTATACAAATATCTCAACAGATATAAATCTTCAAGAAAACATTCACGCAGGGCATCCCCTGGTAAAATGACTTATACAATATACACAACTGGGACTGAAAAATGGGCTCTCCCAGCTGATGCACCACTCGGTCCAGCTGATTTATCTTAAGAACCAGCAAAGGCCAACATAAGACCAAGGTAGCCCCAAAAAGGAAAAAACAACGAGGTCAAACCTCAGTACTAAGAGCACTCATAAAACAACAATCAGATAAGACATGAAATATCTCAAGATGTGCAATGCATGAAGGGTACAACAAAGACTCATTGGCTGTCAAAAGTTTAGAATAGACTCAGCTGTGAATCATCAAATCGGTAATCAGTGGACACATCACAGGTGAGAGTTCGGGAGCTACCCAGCCATCTCACGCATAGTACCAACAGAACAAAGTCTCAAAGCTCAACCCAACTGGTGCCATTCAGCTTAATGAGGGGTGGGAGCTACCCAAGTGAACCTCAGGACACACACAAATCTCGCAGTGGGGAGTCAAAGGTACGAGCTATCCGACACCCTTCATTTCATTTCATTTTCAAAAATCAGCATGATGACACTATCCATTCTCGGGTAAAATCAGGTATCAAAAGGAATCGGCTCAAGATGATATGTATGTATGCAAGATAGTATCAGCTTACACAATAAACATATAATAATCATACATAAGCAAATCAGAGAATCATCATATCAAGCACGGCTAAGCAGACTCAGCTTACAGCCAGCACATAACACACAGCTGTTAATTCATGCTTATGTCAAAGCTGTTAAAATAAGCTCAATCCGTACCTTACGCAGATCTTGGTACAATACCTCAGCACACCTTGATGCTAAAAGAAGAACATGCTCCCTGCTCTGCTCAAGTATCGGACTATAGCTCAAGGCCAGCAGTAAACTGCAAAAACCACAAGAAATGCTCTAATCTTCCAAGATACCTAAGAAGTCAACTCTGCTTAAGCTTACACAGCTCACGACCTAAAGCCTCGTAGCTTAGACCAGCAACATCTAACCAACAGAGCACTATCCAACTCAAAGATAAATCCTAGGAACAGAAAATAACAATAGCAGAACACGTTTACCTGAACCGGAGCTCAATTCGGTCGCAAATCACGAAACCTAATCACGTAGTTCCTCAGTGATTCTTTCGTCATGTGACACCCAAACCCATGGGAGCCAATGGAATTGGAGTAAATTTAAAAATTGAAAGAAATAGAAGGACTCAATTCGAAATAAGATAACTTGTATTCCCTTACACAAAACTGAAACGAAGCAGATGTCGCCAAAGGTACACAGTAGAAATAGATTTGAATTATAATACTTCAAATTCGATTACAAAAAAATCAGATATTACAACTAATGGAACTCTATATGAATTCTCTATTGTTGTAATGGATCTTAATACAGTTTGACAAAAGATCAAAACCAACAACAGCTGACTACGCGGAAAAACGCTGGCCATTGACAAACACATGCAGCCCCCAGATCTGGTTCAACTTGCGCCACCCGCCTGCCCCTGAGCTGCCTCACCTGCATCAAGAAAACTAGTGAGCCTAAGGTCTCAGCAAGTAAAACTGAGGATAAAAAAGATCACATAAATAGCAGACATATCTGAATTGTATACATAAATTAAAGGAAGACATCTAAATTTGAAATCTCGCTACTGAAAGACAACTCGGAACTCGGATCTGAATTGCTTATACTGGATGACTTATGGTCTAGAGGCTCTCTGGTGGTCCTTGTGCATGAAGCATGTTAACTGATCAGTAATTCTCCGTGAAAGGATTACAATTTCCATAATCATGTCCCTTTCGTGAAGGTATTACGGTCCTACTGTAATCCTGTCCCTTCCTGAGTGACCGGGTCCTCTATACCATAAATCCTCAAATCTGAGCAATTAAAAACTGAAGGATAAAAAAAGATCACATAAATGCAGACATATACTGAATTGTATACATAAATTAAAGGAAGACATCTAAATTTGAAATCTCGCTACTGAAAGACAACTCGGAACTCGGATATGAATTGCTTATACTGGATGACTTATGGTCTAGAGGCTCTCTGGTGGTCCTTGTGCATGAAGCATGTTAACTGATCAGTAATTCTCCGTGAAGGGATTACAATATTTCCATAATCATGTCCCTTTCGTGAAGGTATTACGGTCCTACTGTAATCCTGTCCCTTCCTGAGTGACCGGGTCCTCTATACCATAAATCCTCAAATCTGAAACTTTGCTTCCTTTGACTGAAATAGCTATATACTAGCTCTTGACCGAAAGTCGATCACTGAAATCTGATAGATTCACTGCTATGAAACTCATTTTATCTTTGAAAACACTACTGAGTGTACAGCTGGACTCAGAGCTGATGATAGCAAGGACCAGCTCTGAAGGAACGACTCGAGCGTGCAATCAAATGTGGGTTAAAGGAAACAGATCTTATGCGCAAAGGTCAGCTTTGGTTATATAAACAGATCTTAGGTGTGAATAATAGCATTGACTAAAGAGAATGGCTTGTGAATGGGAAAGACAGATCTGGTTCCTCGAAAACAGATTTGACATAGGAAAACAGATTTGACTGAACAAAACAGATCTGATTGAGAAAATAGTAATCAGGAGCTTAGGAGCAAGTATTTCAGATTTGGCAGGTTACTCAGCTGTGAGAAACCCAAACAACAGATTTGACTAAGAACAACGTGTCGCATAAAACAGACTTGGCTAAGAAACACGAAATACTGCTTCGACTCAGACAGTCTCTAAACAAACTAGCTTCGCTTATCCAATCGGAACTTGCTCCCGATCGAACCAGCGTTTCTTATCCGTTTAGATTCAATGTACAGAACCTTCGCAATACTTAAGAACAACAATAAAATTCTATTGGCTTTATCTTAACTGGAAATCTGTACAACTCAGTATATTTTAAAACACCGTTGTTTGCTAAACTTTCTGGTCAGTTTCCTCAAAACTAAAGCATCAAAGCAGTGAATCCATAGCTCAACTCAAACATTAGCTGAAACTAAAACAGACAAGCATACACAGAAAAACAACGAAGTAATATATGTTTTCCAGATGTAACAAGAATCAATTATACTTTCCTAAAAGAAGATCACAACGTGAAGATGGCCGCGGCTGGAAGTCTCCTCAAGCACACTTATGAGAACTTCTTAGTATTTGAAAGAACTTAACATTTTCTTGCAACCAAAATGAATCCAGAACCTCACGTAAAAACATTTTATACAAGGAAGAATGATTGGGTAGTAGGTAAAAACACTTGAGCATGGTTGTTGTGCCAAATCTTGTCCTTTTAAAAGATTTGCTAAAAAATCCCTACTGCTATTTTATATTTGAATTCTTGCTACCTTATTAACAAAACAGATCTCCCAACTGAATCATTTTATTTGTAAAGGAAAATCAGATCTGATCCATTTCAGATTTGTGCTTGGCAAAATCTTTCCGAAACCTTCTGGCCGTTGCTTCAAAGCTGGAACAAATAAAATCAGATTTGAACTGAAATCTTAAATGCTCGAAATCTCAAAACAGCCCTTAGAAAAGATAGGCTAATCTATTTTGTGGTCCCTATGGATTTTTGGGGCGCTACAACTCTACCCTCCTTAATGAAATTTCGTCCTCGAAATTTACTTACCAAATAGCTATGGGTAGAGACTACGCATATCCTATTCTGTCTCCCAAGTTGCTTCCCGTTCAGATTGATTAGACCACTGAACTTTAACCATGGGAATACTACGGTTCCTCAGCTTCCTAGTTTCCCTAAGAAGAATTTTCTCGAGCCTTTCTTCATAACCTAAATCTGGTGCTAAGTGAATTGGCTCAGCGCTCAATATGTGCGACGGGTGGGGAACATACTTCCTCAAAGCTGAAACATGAAATACACTATGCACTAAAGTCTGGTCCCAAACCAGCTCGTTATCCTATCTCATCCCAATGAATGGGTGTTATGCATTTTCTGCCATAGAGAGCTTCGTAAGGGGCCATCTGAATGGATGCTTGGAAACTATTATTGTACGTGAATTCTACCAAATGCAGCTTTAAATCCCAGCTTTCTGAAAAATCAATGATACAAGATCTGAGCAGATCTTCTAATATCTGAATCACCCTTTCCGATTGACCATCTGTCTGGGGGTGAAAAGCCGTGCTAAAGGTTAACTTAGTACCCAAAGCTCTATGTAAACTCTTCCAAAAGGCTGACGTAAACTTTGGATCTCTGTCAGATACAATCGAAACTGGAATCCCATGAAGTCTTACTATCTCCCTTATATACAACTCAGCGTATTTTCTTACCTCATAAGTTGTCTTAACTGGTAGGAAGTGAGCAGATTTGATAAGTCAGTCTGCTATAACCATAATGAATTGTATCCTTGGACAGATCTGGGTAAATCAACTACAAAATCCATCGCAATACTCTCCCACTTCCATTCTGGTATCGGCAGGGGTTTTAGCATCCCAGATGGTCTTTGATGCTCAGCTTTGACCAACTGACAAGTCAGGTACTCTGAAATAAATCTAGCAATATCACGTTTCATGCCTAGCCACCAATACAGCTTCTGAAGATCTTTATACATCTTAGTGCTCCCCGGATGCACTGTATATGGGGCTGTATGAGCTTCTGTCATTAGATCTGATCTTAAATTGTTCACACTAGGAACCCACAATCTGCCTTGATATCTGACAACTCCTCCCACTGTAGTATAGAGATTACTACCTCTCTATATATCTTGCTTAACCCAGTTCTGTATCTGCTCATCTAACATCTGTCCTTCTCGGATCTGATCTAACAGATTTGATCGAATGGTGAGATCTGCTAGAACTGCGGTACTAAGACGGGGAATCAACTCTAGCCCAAAATTCTCAATCTCATATGCTAAGGGCCTCTGAGCTGTGATCTGAGTTAACCCTATCGACTTCCTGCTAAGAGCATCTGCCACCACATTGGCTTTTCCTGGGTGGTAGCTAATGGTAAAATCGTAATATTTGACCAACTCTAACCACCTCCTCTGTCTCATATTCAATTCTTTCTGGGTAAATAAGTATTTTAAACTCTTATGATCTGTAAATATCTCACACCTCTCCCCATACAGATAATGTCTCCAGATCTTAAGGGTGAAAACCACAGCTGCTAATTCTAAATCATGCGTGGGATAATTCTTCTCGTGGTTCTTCAGTTGTCTGGAATCATATGATACTACTCTAAGATCCTGCATCAAAACAGCTCCTAAACCTAGCTTGGAAGCATCTGTGAAGATCACAAAATTCCCTTGCTCAGAAGGCATGGTCAAAACTGGAGCTTCTATCAACGCTTGCTTCAACTTCTTGAAACTCTACTGACAACTAGGGGTCCATTCAAATTTAACTTGTTTCCTAGTCAACGATGTCAATGGAACTGGTGTCCTTGAAAATCCTTGAACAAATCGTCTATAATATCCAGCTAGTCCCAAAAAGCTCCTCACTTCTAAAACAGATCTGGGCACAGGCCAGTCTCGCACATCTTCTACCTTAGTTGGGTCGACTTCTAAACCATCCTTAGAGATGATGTGACCTAGAAATACAACTTTCTCCATCCAAAACTCACATTTTCTAAACTTAGAAAAAAATCTCTTGTCCTTCAAAACTTGTAACACTATTCGAAGCTGAGTGGCATGCTCGGGGCTGGTCTTGGAATATACTAAGATATCATCTATAAACACTATTACAAATTGATCCAAAAATGGATGGAAAACTCTATTCATCAGATCCATAAAAACATACAGATCATTAGTTAGTCCAAAAGGCATTACTAAAAACTCATAATGGCCGTATTGTTAGAGTAGATGCCCAACTAGCCAACTTGTGGCGTGTGGGTTTATAGACTCTTGTATATGACAGTCTTTATATATGATATTCGCATTTGTTTATGGCATTATTTATCTTTATTATGTTTATATAATGTTAACAATTGTGTTGGATAAAGACCTAGAATGCACCATAGTGTATGTTAGATGTGATAGTGGGTATGACGGCTATCATGAAACACATCTAATAGTCACTATGTATTCTGAATTAGTTCCTAGTCGATTGGGCCGTCAAAATGAGGATAAGGCCGCCCGAGCTTGAGACTAGTATCTGCGATGCGAAGTACCATGTTTCATTGGTAGGGAACATTGTGATGTTCTGAGCATGCAGATAGATAGTGA